>JAKTTV010000008.1:0-446664 GCA_030581635.1 Clavispora carvajalis | reverse complement strand
GCTTACAGCCTTGTGTGAATTTAATGACCAGACCGTTTTGACCGACTTTCTTGACAACTTTGACTTTAACCACTCATGGTGCACTTCCTTGTAGTAGTCGCGCTTGCAAATGGGGCAGCATGCGCGGCGCTGGACTAGCCACGGGTCCACGCACGCGGCGTGGAACACATGGCCGCACACCAAGCCGCGCACCACCTCGTCGGCCTCGTACGCGTCGAGACAGATGGCACACGAGCCCAGGTCGAAATGGGGCTCGGCGTGCAGCGGCTCGCCCATGGGGCGCAACTCCACTGCGCCTGCGGGATCCGGGCGGTCTGCGTGGTCGCCGCCCAGCAGCGACTCGTCGCCCAGCAAGAAGTCGGCCGGTTCCGCCTTGCCCAGGCACAACCAGTCGGCGTAGCGCTGGGGCGGGAAAAGGGCCTCCACCTCTGCGGGGGTCAACTTCTTCATGCGCGCGAAGCGGCCGCGGTGGCGGCGGCGGCGGCCAAAGAACTGGCGCTCCACAAACTCGTCGCGGAGGAAGTGGTGCGTTCGGAGGTAGTCCAAGTGCTCGTGGATCTCGCGGTTGGACGGCGTGTACGAGAACACGCCGGTGTCGGAGAAGGCCAGGCTGAACATCATGCCTCTTCCCGACACGGGGTAGACGTGGAGGCCGTAGCGCAGCCGCACAAAGTAGCGCACGGTGAAGAACACGAAGAGGGCGGCGATCAACACGGCCACCGCCATGGCCAAGAAAAACAACACCGTGGACGGCGTGTTTCCCACAAACGACGAGGTGTCGATGTTGGCGGAGGCGGTGGTCGTGGACGACAGGGTGGCGAGCAGACTCTGGGTAGAGCTTGCGGTGGAGACCAGGGTCAGCGACATGGCCTGCTAAGACAGTCTGACGCGGATGCGATTAGTGCCGTGAAGAAGGGGCAGCGGCAGTGAAAACGCTGCTTGTCTGAGCGTCTGGGATGTTCCGTTGCCTCACTGCTGTCTTACTAAGCGGAAATAGGCCTGTGGTGATCTGTCTGTATGGCCTGCCTTTTTTGTCTGTATGGTGTCTTATGGTGTCGTATGGTGTCTTATGGTGTCTTATGGTGTCTTATGGTGTCTTATGGTGTCTTATGGTGTCGTATGGTGTCGTATGGTGTCTGTATGGTAGGAAGAGTCCGGTGTGATTGTTTGAAGTCCGATGTAGTAACTCGCTGATCAAGCTGGCTGATAAATGTCTCGTTGCCTGGAAAATCCAAGAAAGCACAACAATAGGCAATAAACGGCCGGGGGATCTTGGAGTGGAGGATGCCCGAAGTGCCAACTGGGCGTGGCTACAGTGGAGCAGCAGAACGGAAGGTCACACGAAAACGCACCAATCAAAAAGAAAACACCGCACAAGTCGGCCGCTAGGTCGCAGAATCAAGGGTGTCAGACTGGAGAGCGCACTTATCTCCTCGAAGACAAGGTGTGGCGGAATGAAGTGGTGCTACGGCTAAAATTACGTTCGGGTGTTTCTGCAGTCTGGGATCACAATGCACCTCATGCTCCGTCGGGACGGGCGGCGCACGACACACCTGCAAAAGAAAGCGGCGGAGGGCTCCGCCATGCACCGCTTCAGCCTCAGAACCCCACCACAAACCGGGCCGGGGGATGGGGCGCCGGTTTGCCGTCGAAGCAAGTGGTGGGACGGGAAGCAGACCCGTACACCACGTCCCCCAGAAGGCGGGGCACTCACATGCCGGTACCCGACCGCAAAGCCCGGACGCGGGCACGTGATCTGGGGCGCGCCGTCGCGGGCACCCGTTCTACGCAGTGTATTCAAACTTGTGTATTGAACAATGTACAGCGATTATCTGCAACAAATCACTACAAGGCCGCTTAGGACTTTGGAGCTTCCTTGTGGGAGATGGCAGCTTCCTCACCCATGGCAGAGATGACAGAGATGATCAAGTCCTTTCCGTCGTCAAAGTCGTTTTGGATCTTGTCACCCAAGTCACCGTCTGGGATCTTGACGTCATCCTTGGTGTCACCGTCGTTGGTCATCAAGGACAAGAAACCGTCGTCAATGTCCAACAATTGGTATTCGGCTCTGACAACGTTTGGCACCTCCATGTTGTGGGTAGATGGAGACAAGTCCTCCAACTTCTTACCGGTGAAGATGTCGGTGGCAACCAAGTGGACCTTGGCGTGACCGTGCTTACCGGTCTTAGAGGTGGACATGTCGATAATCTTACATGGTCTACCCTTGATGACAACGTGACCGTTCTTTCTCAAAGCAGAACATTGCATTGGGAAGGTCAAAGCGGCACCGGCATCAGCGGTCTCAAAGGTGTGCTGCAAAAGTTAGTGTCTGTTGTTTAAGCTGAGACAGCCAGCTCCAGGGTCGTGAGCGTTGGGCTCTTTTTGCTACCTCCATCGGATACAACCGCCTCCACCAAGTTTCTTTCCCTTTTTTGAAGCCCCGGGTGGGGGAGACTTCGTTTTCTGAACAAGTATCACGACATCGAGCTGCAAGCTGTCATAAGATGGGGATACATACGTCTTCGTCAGCCATTGTTAATGAATATGGTATAGTCTGGAGAAAAAAAAAAAAGAAGAGGAAAATTTCCAAGCCCTTTTTTTCCTTCGCAGAGTCGTTGGTTTCCAAAAAAAAGGCGCGAAAATAGGCGCCTCCATTTTTAGCCCTAAACCTCGCAGTTTGTCATTATTTGCATCGTGTAGACTATCTTTAGATGATTTAAAGAGCTTCTGTGGCCACTTTTGATTCTGCCTCCTTCTTTTTGGTTTCATTTAGCCTCGGGGTGGGCCATGATCGTCGTTTATCCCTAGGGATCTCAAGGGTTACCCGACCACGCTTTTGAGAAACTGGTCGTGTGTGCCTCCTATTATCCTGCACTGTAATAGGTACGATCCTCCGCAGAAATCGGCCGCGTCTCTTGCCTTCACCGGGTTCTGCACAAAGCAAAGCGCCATTGCTGCTTGTGCTATTGGCTTGAAAAGGGTCTTCTAGAAGCACCCGGGATAATGTCGGGGTTGTCGAGGAAAATCATGTTTCGAGTGTCAATTTGACACAATTACAAGCAATTTGCGTTCAATTTTGATTTTTGACCAATTTGCGCCAAACCGGTAATCTTTGAAAACCCAGTCTCGAATTGTAAGTAGTGTGAATATCGCACGCATCCTTCAAACTCTCCGGCTTGATTTCAGATCTCGCGGCGAAAGATTCTGCGAAAAGGTTAGTCATAATATTAGACACTTGTGATTACAAAAGCCGACTACGCACAATACTCGTAACAATCCTCGCTCAACAGCTTTGGTACGTGAGCGGTCGCACTGTACTACACCGAGGGCCTTGCAACATGCAGCCCATACTGCTAACGTTATTCATTTAGTATAGTACATACAATTAATA
The DNA here is from genome assembly GCA_030581635.1 of Clavispora carvajalis. Classification (NCBI taxonomy): domain Eukaryota; kingdom Fungi; phylum Ascomycota; class Pichiomycetes; order Serinales; family Metschnikowiaceae; genus Clavispora; species Clavispora carvajalis. The sequence goes on along the minus strand of JAKTTV010000008.1, from coordinate 443,273 downwards.
AGAACGCAACGCTCTGAGAACTGAATGGTAGCCGTGATGTATGTCCGCCAAGGTTGGGCTGTTCAGGTGGTTATGCCACGAGATAGACTGAAGAAGGCCAAACCGTGTGGCATCAAGCAATGCTGTGATCCTGTGATGACCTGAACAGATGCAAAAAGATGTCACTGGTTGTCGGGCAGCGGCTGTGCGGCCTCTGGCAACCGGCTGCCAAATCTGGACTCGAGTTTGGCCTGCTTTTCCTGTTTGAGGCTCTCGATCAAGGTCTTCCATTTTTGTAGCAACTCCTCGCACTTCTCGTGCAAGCGGAAGCTGTCGGGGTACTCCAAGTCTTCGTCTTTCAAGATGCACTTGAGCACCTTGTGGATCTTTGTTTCGCGCAAGAGCTCCACCGTCACCGGGAAATCGGCCAAGCGGTGGAGGATGATCCGAGCCACCAGCAACTCGTCCACCGTAGGTGCCGGGTAGTCACGCGGGTCCTTGGGCGTCACGGGCTGGTTGCGCTGGATCAAGGAGCGCTGTAGCTTGATGCGGCAGAGCCAAAGCTGGTGCTGGCGGTCTTTTTCGGACAGGGCCTTTGGCGAGCCATTTTTGTCGCCGTTGGCGGGGCTCAAGGGTATGGCTTTTGCTTCCTTGCGGCCTCCAAGCCCGTTGCGGCCACGCTTGCGGCCCGGAAGTTCGTCTGTGCTGAGCTGCGCAGTTTTGTGTTTGTCGTCGGAGGACTCGTCGATGGGGTCTTCGGCGAGCTCCGAAGGCTCGTCTCCGGAAAGAGAGCTGGCGCCCGCTTCGGTGTCCTCCTTGACGGCAGCACTGAGCTCCAGAGGCGCGTCTTGCGCAGCACTTTGGGCTTCGGGAGTCTTTTCGTCGTCGACGTCATCGTCCTCGATGTCGTCATCATCTGCGTCGTCGTCTTGCGGGTCTGCTTCTTCCGCGTCTTCGTCTTCGGCATCCGGTGCGTCCTCGGGGTCTTCGTCGTCCCTGTTTTGGCGGGCCAAGTCCTCCATGAAGTCATCAAAGTCTAAGCCATTGGCGGCCACTAGTGCGTCGGCCACGTTGTTGGTGCGGCCGGAGCGCTTTTTGGCCTTGGCTCTGAGCTTGTCCTTGGGCAACTTGCCCAATCGCGTCTGCAACTTCTCCGGCGACAAGGGCTCGAGCGACTTCTCGTTCATCCAGTTGTAGTCACCGTCGGGGATGAAGATCACACACACATTCGTTGTTTTTTTCTTGGCCTTCATGATGGCGCGGGGGATCATGTCCGGCGGCATCACAAACGACGGCCACGCCGGGAAGCCGGTCATCTTGGACAACACCATGTCCTTGGGCTGGACCCCCGTCTTGCGCTCCTTCTTGAGCGGCATTGGCGGCGCAAACGTGAAGAGCGAGTGGGAACACTTACCTCAGCGGCAGTGGGCAGTAGAGAGCGACGGAGGAGAGACAATTGCACAAACCCTGTTTGGGTATGGGCGGCACAGCAATGGGTAGAGGCGGCGGAGACGGGGCGGGAAAGGCGGTCTGAAAGGGGCGAAGCGGATTGCGGCGGCAGGCAGAGAGAGGCAGCGGCACGATTCGGGACCCGGGAATAGACGGGAGCGTGGGCCGAGGAAGGGTGGAAGAAGAGTGGGTGGAGGAAAAAGAAAACAGTGGTTGAGGTTTGTTGATGCGGCGATGCGCGAAACTACTGCGGACATGGGGCGCGCACGCCCGAGTACCACGGCGGCAGGCCACCTGCCACGCCGTGTGGGAAGCGGAAGGGAGACCCGATGAGGCGCGGGGGATGGGAGCCGCAACTAAGGGCGGCCAGCAACAGGTGCGGCCAGTAACAGGAGCGGAGTCGGAGCAGCAGAGACAAGTGTCCTGCACAGGGCACTATTGCTGGACGGCGAGAGTTACGGGCGAAAGGAGCAGAAAGTGGAAGCGGAAGTGAAGGAAGAGTGAAGAGAGAGCGAGAGTAGAGGAGGAGAAGTGCGTTGTGGAATTGGAAAGAAAGTGAGTGGAAGTGAGAAAGTGAGTGAGAAAGTGAGTGAGAAGGTGAGTGAGAAAGTGGTGAGAAATTGAGTGAGAGAGTAAGTTGGAAAGTAAGTAAGAGAGTAAGAGTGGAAGTGAGAGAGTCAGTGAGTGAGAAAGTGAGAGAGTGAGTGAGAGAGTGAGTGAGAGAGTAAGTGAGAGAGTAAGTGAGAGAGTAAGTGAGAGAGTAAGTGAGAGAGTAAGTGAGAGAGTAAGTGAGAGAGTGAGTGAGAAAGAAAGTGAGAGAGTAAGTGAGAAAGTAAGTGAAAGAGTAAGTGAGAGAGTAAGTAAGAGAGTAAGAGTGGAAGTGAGAAATCAAGTGAGAGAGTAAGTTGGAAAGTAAGTGGGAAAGTGAGTGGGAAAGTGAGGGAGGAAGTGAGAAAGAAAGTGAGAAAGTAAGTGAGAGAGTAAGTGAGAGAGTAAGTGAGAAATTGAGTGAGAAATTGAGTGAGAAAGGAAATTGGGTCAGCACAAAGTGCGAAATTAGGTAAGAAATTCAGTGAGAAAGTAAGCGAGCACAAAAGTGAGACAGACGTCACAACCATTCTCCAAACAGCACCCCCAGCTTCACCCCCAGCTTCAATAGCCTTCACCCTTCCGAGACTCAACGAAGCGTCTCCCGCCCGCAACTCCAGTGCTACAGATGCCGCACCCGCGTGCACACAGCGCACCTTTTTTCCTCGACATTTTGCACCCACCACTTCTTCACGCCAGGCCCATGTGCGCCCGGTCCCAGATGAAACGCCCCGCGGCAGCTGACTTGCCCACCCCCTACCAGGTGGCCGCTGCGTTCAAGAAACCCCGCGCGCCGCTGGCGCCCGCGCCCCGCCCAAACCGCACCCACTCCACCGATCCACCCTCGGGAAACCCACCCATGGAAAAGCCCACCGTCGGCAAAACTCCGTCCGCTCCGCCCAAGGACCCCAGCGAGAACCGCCCGCGCCCGCTGGGACTTTGGCAGCACAGTCTCCCGCGCGGGCTGTACCCGGTGGTTGACGCGCCGTACCTGGTGTCGGACTTCTTCACCGATGTGGAGCCGGCGCCGCCTGCGGCGGAGGCGCAAATGCGCCGCGTGACCCGCACGTTCCCGCCGCCCGTGCCGCCGCCCGTGCCGTTGGGCGCGCAGCAGCCGCCCGGCGTGATGGTGCCGTTTGTGTACCCTCCGGTGCCGGTGCTCCGGCCGGACGCCTACGCGGCCGACGCCAAGGCGCCCGAGGTGTACGCGACCATGGCGCCGCTCCCGTTCCCGCCCGCAGGCTACATGCCTTACCCGCTTGTAAGCCAGCAGGCGCCGCTCACGCCGCACGAGGTGTTTGACGACTGGCTTGAGGCGCTGCTGCGCTTGCCGCGCGTGGACATGGTGGTGGCCAGCGCCGCAGGCTCCATCTTCGACCTCGGCGCGCTGGCGCTGCTGGAGGGCTGGACGGTGGCCGCCCTCGACCTCTACGCGCACCGCGCGCGCGACTCCGACCCGGAGGCCGACGACCCGCACAGCGACAGCGACTCGCTGGACGCGCCGTCCTCGGGCTACCGCCACTATGCCGAGTATGCGGACCAGGTCGACACCACCAACGCCTACGACCCGCACGCGCTGCCGCGGATCGCCAACCGCGTGGTGGCTCACTCCGCGGCCAGGTGCCGCTACATCGAGGTGGCTCCGGTGGGCTGTGCCCAGGGCCGGACCTTGGTGCAGCGCCCCGCCGGCACGTGCGAATACTCCGACGCGGATCTCCTGACCACCGAACCGGCGGCCAATGGCGACGACAACGGCGTGCCAGCAGAAGCCGCGGAGCCGCAGGCGCCCGGGCGCCCGGGCGCGGACGGCGCGAAAAAGCGCGCCCGGGCCGAGCAGCTCCGTGCACGCGAAGCGTTTGCCTTGCACGAGCACAGCTCGCGCGCCGCGCGGTACGCCGCCAGAAAGCGCGCGCTCTTGGCGCGGTTGCGGCGGCTCCAGCAGTCGCGCGTGGCGTATAGCGACGGCGCGTCGGTCCTACACGACGAGGAGCTCAGGGCGTACGCGGCGCGGCGCCTGGTCCAGCGCGACTACCAGTTGTTGCAGTTGCGGCAGAGCCGCGACTACGAAAAGCTCAAGGCTGCGCTTGCGTTCTTCCACACATCTAACCGCGCGTACAAAAACATGAGCTTGGTGATGGCCACCCGGCTTCAAAAGTTAAAGAACTTCCTCGAGTACCAGCGCGGCGTGCTCGCCAGCGTGTCGTCGTCCGACGCAGACATCTACAACATCCGCACCAAGGAGAGCGCCAAGTTGTACAACAGTTTTGTGACGCAGGACTACAGCAGCGAGATCAAACTCGTGTTTCGCACCGCCGCCGCCAACGAGGACAAGGGCCTTCCCCAAGACAGTCTCCCGGAATTTGACGCGGCGTGGTTCAACAAGGTGTTCGTCGACCAGGCGCCGCCTGCTATCGTGAATGACTTCATGCCGCTAGTGACAGACGAGGAGTTCCATTTGATCACTGGAGACGCGCCCCAGAAGGCTACTGCGAAGGACGCTAACAACAAGCTCAAGGTAGCCAAGCACCCCATATTCCAGAGCCCGCTCTATGATGTGGCATTGTCGGGATCTGACACCACCATGTCGGACGGCGGTACACTTGTGGTCAAGAAGCGGCCGGGGCGGCGGGCCGCTCCCAAGTCCACCAATACAGAGGAGGTAAGCAAGCTGCAGACGGAGGCAGCATTGGTGGCAAAGATCATGAAGCTGTTTGTGGGGCCTGCGGCCGCCAACCCGGACGAGCTCACCCATGACCTCCAGATGATTGGTATCAAAACTAAATGGCCGGTGAAATAGGCACGAAAGTTATCGGCGGGAAGTGCTGCCCCGCTAGCTACTTCTTAAAAATAAGAGGCAAGTCTTGTCATACCACATGCTGAACGCATAATTGCGCGTGCAGTGAGAGTTAGCCGGTTGCGACAATACTAGATGGCCCAGGCCCGTTGATGGCCCAAACTTCAATTGATGGCCCAAACTTACTCGAGGGCCTTGAATTCTCGCCGGCGTATGATAACTAGATGAATGAATCACTGATAAACTTTGGCTTACATTTCCAACCAGAATGACATCAGCTCAATCCTAGTGAGCCATTGGCTCGAGCTTGATACTCCAGCGAGCCGATGGCTTAGTATCGCTGAATGTATTGTAAAAACATTCATAATGCGATGCATAGCGGTCCGCCCGATACATGCTAGACTAGGTCGTTGATGGTGCAGACTGCAGAAATGGGTGTCTCAGATCACAGTTTGCCAAATCCAGCCACTTTGAAAGCCTCCTGTGAGAGTCTTGGCATACTACGAGTGTACAGGAGAAATATATAACCCAAAACATCACACTGAAGACGTAACGCTCTGTGGAAGACGCGGTTTCAATAGACTCGACACGGTACTATTGCATGAAATGGTACCACCGCCTCGGCTCCCAAATTGGCACGTCAAGTCCAGAAATGGCACGTCAAGTCCAGAAATGGCACGCCAAGTCCAGAAATGGCACGCCAAGTCCAGAAATAACACGTTAACTCCGGAATAGGCACACAGTGTTCACCCAAGCCTCCAGCGGTACATCGATCAGCAACAGTGTCTATTACACAGCTATATAACACAACGTTAGGAATGATACAAAGAGAACATAAGAATAAACATAACAGCGCATTGGTTCTACACACGAACACGCAATTAGACCGAAATGAACAGCAAGCGTCTCAGTAGTCCTCGAACTGGGAGTAGAGACCCACCACAATGTTGGCCACGCCGACAACAAACGGGAAGCCGCTCAAGGCCGTCACAAACCGGTGGAAGAGGCCCAAGTGGATGAAGAAGTAGTTCTTCACCAAGTGGCGGAGGCCGTGGAACTCGTCGACCACAGTCAAGGCCCCGTGCGCCGCAACAAAGTAGTAAATCAAGGCCTTGGCCACGGCGAACACAAAGGGGTCGTACTTGTAGAGACGCACCACGAAGGACTCGTCCTCCTCCTCCTCGTCCTCATCCTCAATCACCACCACTCTTCTGGAGAAGTTCACGTAGTACGACACCAACAAGGGGAGGGCAATGGCGTAGAGCACCCAGTTACCCGCAACCAGTGCCACCGACACATTCCACAACGCGGACACGTCAGGCAACGGCCAGGTGCTGGAACGCAAGCGGGGGATGTTATCCTTCAACACCTGGTGCACCAGCGCGTTGTCCTTGACGGCCACCAACGGCACGTGCAAGTACAAGAAGTAGGACAACTCCACCGCAAGCTCCAAGTAGTTCAAGGTCACGGTGCGCGACAAGGACTCTCTCAAGTCGTCGTTCGCCTCCAAAGTGGACATGCCCACGCGGTCGGTGAAAGCCAACACCCGGCTGTAGGCGGACTCGAATGCACCAATGGCGGGGTCCACCACCAACTCCTTCAAGTCGATGGGAGGAGGGGCGTTGTAGTCCTTGTCATCCTCGTCGTCTGGAATGGGCTCCTCTTGGTCCAACACCAACACCTCGTCTTCCTCGTCCTCTTCCTCGGTGGCGTCATTTCCCACCAAAGTAGCGGCCTCGAGCTCGTCGTCCGCGAGGTCCATCAATAACTTGGCCTGGTCGGGGTTTTCCTCAATGAAGAGCTCGATTTTCTCGAGCAACGATTGCTTGGTGTCCTTGGACCGCACTTGTACGCCGATGCGCTTAGCGGCATGGGCCAAGTCGGCTTTCTTGTAGTGTTTGTATTCCGACATGGGCTGGTAGAAACAGAGAGTAGTGTTTATGTTCGCGGTTTAGCTAGTTGTTGGGGGTGTTTACAATCTTCCGCTTTGGGCGGAGCAACATCCAGGACGCGCACAAACGTGGATGCGAGGACTGGAACGGGTGGAGCTAATACAGTGGGAAATTCGACCTGGGCCGTGCCAACAGGAGGCCAGAGACACGAGGGCTCTCACCAAATGGGTAAAGTACAAGAGCGATAGCATGAACGCAATGGGGACGCCGGATCCGCCCCGGCGCGAGCCATAATATCACGTGACCTTACACGTGACCGCATATATTTACTTTTCTTCTGCTTACTCTCACTCAACCACATCATGCTTCTCCTCCGGTTTCATGTGCCACATGCTAGAATAGGTGCACATCGGCCGTGGAGTCCGTATGTGCCCCTCCTACGGCTTCATCTGTGGTCTCCAGGCCCAAAACCGTCCAGAGGGTCCAACCCGGCTAGCCTCAGCACCTCAACTCCGTTTCCATCTGTCACGACCCCATCTGCTATCCCCAAGCCGGAGAGCCCGCGTGTCAACCAGCTCGGTATTCAGTACCTTGCCCACAACCTCCACAGAAAGGTTTTTCCCTCTACTTCTTCCTCCGACTACCTTGCGCAGCTGCACCTGGCACTTCTACTGCTAGCCCAAAGCCACCTCGAACACAATGGGCTTCTCGGTAAAAAAACACTGGTGGGCGAGCCGCTCAATATCCGCAACATGCCTGACTTGGTGGGAAGCTCCTTGGACGAGCACTTCACCCGCATCGGGATGCGCTACGCCCAGCCATACCTCACTTTGGCCGAAACTCTCTTTGCGGCACCGCTACCCGCCAGGCCTCTGAAATGGGTGCATACCGCCGGCTGGACCCGGTACGCCCCGGGCCGCGCCCCAGAACCCGTGGCGTGGCCGCTCGAATCGCAGCTTGTGTTCGACGTGGAGGTGATGTACAAGCGTTCTCCGTACGCAGTCATGTGCACCGCAGTCACGCCCGAGGCGTGGTACGGATGGGTGTCGCCGGTATTGGCCGACCCCAGCGCCGGCTGGGACCATCTCATCCCGTTCGACACCCACGGCAGTCCCAAGCTCATGGTCGGCTTCAATGTCAGCTACGACCGTGCTCGCGTGTTGGAGGAGTACTCCGTCAAACAGTCGAAGGCATTTTTCCTCGACGCCATGGCACTCCACATCTCTCTCAGCGGCATCTGCTCCCAGCAGCGTCCCACGTGGAACAAACATCGCCGCAACAAGAAGGCGGTCGAGAGTGTGGCCACCGACGAGGACGACGTGGATTTCTCCTCCACAGACGACATATCCGCGTCCGATGTGGCCCAAGAGCTCTTGGATGACCCGTGGCTCTCAAAGGGGGCCCCGAACTCGCTTGCAAGCGTGGCAGACTTCCATTGCGGCATTCAGTTGGAAAAGGACTTGCGTGACTCCTTCGCCTCGGAAAGCGTCGACGAGGTGGCGTCGGATTTTCAGCGCTTGATGGACTACTGTGCGCTGGACGTAGAGGCCACCTTTCACGTGGCTCAAAAGTTGTTCCCCGAGTTCCGCAGAAAAACGCCCCACCCGGTCTCGTTTGCCGCTCTTCGGCTGTTGGGGTCTCTCTTTTTGCCCACCACCAAAAAGTGGGACGGCTACATTGACCGTGCCGAAAAGGTCTACCAAGAGAACCGTTCCGCCGTCTCCTCGATTCTAAAGGAGCGCGCCAACGAGCTCATTCAATACCTCGAACTAAATGATGAGCGGCTCAAGCCTGACTGCGACAATGACCCGTGGCTCAAGCAGCTTGACTGGACGCTCAAGGCACCCCGTGTCAAGAAAGACGGTACCCCGTGGGCGAAGCAGGCGTTCCTCACGGGCTATCCACAGTGGTACCGCGATATTTATAAAACGAACCCCGAAACGGGACTCAAGGAGATCACTGTTACCGTTCGTTCACGCATCACTCCATTGCTTTTGCGCCTCAAATGGGAAGGTAACCCGTTGATCTGGACGGAGTCCGCTGGCTGGTGCTTCAAGGTCCCATTCACTGACGAGGCAGTAGAAGAAATGCTTGCGAAAAATTATACCAAAGCACACCTCAGTGACGAAGACTTCGACGCTCTCCTCCCAGAACTTCGAGATGGTGACCAACCCTATGAGCTTTTCAAGGTGCCTCATCCCGACGGCCCCAAAAAGCGCTGCACCCTCATCATGTCCAAGAGCTACTTGCGCTATTTTGATAGCGGCGTGCTTACTTCCGAGTATGAATATGCTAAGGAGATTTTGAACTTGAACGCCACTGCCTCTTATTGGATGGGCAATCGTAACCGTATTCTTGACCAATTTGTTGTCTTTTCCGACCCCAAGGGCGAAAAAAACAAGTTTTTCGATACTAAAAAGGAGCTTAAACAGCATAAAGACATGGGGATAATCATTCCCAAGCTTTGCACCATGGGCACTGTGACGAGACGGGCTACTGAAAACACATGGCTAACTGCGTCAAATAGTAAAGCCAACCGGATTGGCTCTGAGTTGAAAGCCATGATCGAGGCACCTAAGGGTTATGCTTTCGTGGGTGCCGATGTCGACTCTGAGGAGCTTTGGATCGCCTCGCTCATAGGCGATTCTATGTTCAAGATTCACGGTGGAACTGCGCTCGGGTGGATGACTCTCGAAGGTGACAAGAATGAAAAGACAGACTTGCATTCGAAAACGGCTGAAATTATGGGCATTCTGCGAAATGATGCAAAAGTATTCAATTACGGACGTATCTACGGCGCCGGGGTCAAGTTCGCAACTCGTCTTTTGAAGCAGTGTAACGTCACTCTCAGCGACGCTGATGCTGAAAAGATTGCGCGAGAGTTGTACGAAAAGACCAAGGGTCTTGTGGGACATTCAAAGATTTTCAACAGAAGGGTCTATCATGGAGGCACTGAGTCAGTGATGTTTAACGCGCTTGAATCAGTAGCCTACCAAGACGATCCGAAAACTCCAGTCTTAGGAGCGTCCATTACTGATGCGTTGACCCAGAGATATTTGAACAAGAACAATTATCTCACTTCGAGAATCAACTGGACAATCCAAAGCAGTGGTGTTGACTATCTCCACCTCTTAATCGTTTCGATGGAATATTTGATCGAGAAGTTCAAAATTGATGCTAGGCTTATGATAACAGTACATGATGAATTGAGGTATATTGTCAAAGAGGAAGAAAAGCTCATGTGTGCTTTGTTACTTCAAATCAGCAATCTTTGGACAAGAGCAATGTTCTGCGAACAACTCGGAATCAAGGAGCTACCTCAGTCTTGTGCGTTTTTCTCCGAAGTGGATATCGATTTTGTGCTAAGAAAGGAGGTGGGCATGGAATGTATCACCCCATCACACCCTGAACCCATTGAACCAGGCGAATCTTACAATATGGCAAAATTGCTTAGCAGTTTCGATTATGCCGAGTTCCTTCAACAAAGGAAGAATTCGTTGCAACACCTTAGAAATTATAAATATGTTCTTCGAAAACCTGTGATGGAAAGTTTGGATGAAGAGCTGGACTCTAATGCGAAAATTTCTAAACTACGCTTGCAAAACTCCGTCACCAAGGATGAATGGAAAGTGAACTTGGGTAGAGCTATGCGCCAATCTAGACTTTACTTAGAAAATGCTTGGGATCAATCTTCATCAGCGAAGAAAGCGGTTGCTAAAATGAACGCAAATGAGGACAAGTATTCAAAAGTGAAGAAGGAATATCAAGTGCCCAAAAAACCTCGGAAGTCACGCCGGCTTCAAGAGGAGGAGTATTCTCTTGGTAGTGATGGTGACGAACTTTTACTCGAGGCAATTGAGAAGACATCACACAAGCTGAAGCCAAAAATAAAGATGAAGACATCGGTGAAAAAGTTTCCCGTGTCGTCCCTAGACTATGGAACATCATTGTCATGGATGGAAGAACCCACGAATTGGCAGACCAAAAACAAACCAGTTCCAGTGAGTCGCGTTCAATCTGCGAAATTCCTGAGCACATCCCATCAGTCGCCACATAATGAAGAACCTTCGGAAAGAAGGGGTTTTTATGAACCCCAGAAACCGAGTGGCGCACGATATGGGGTAGAGACGGTGTCTATCAATAACTTCTTATCTTTTGCACTGACACCGAGCCGACAGAAAAGCAAAAGTTCCTGCGGCACAACAGCATTCGAATATGTTTGTCGACGACCGACCCCTTACGGTAAAAACCACGCAAAACGACGACGACAATGAGTTCTACGACAAATCAGTCTAAAGAAAACCAAATAGATAATCCAGGTTTGAGCATAACTGGATCGAGAGATTCTATCTGTGAAGCTAAGCGCTTCCTAATTCCACAGATGCCGCCCTGAGACAAAACGTCTGGCGACATCAAACATCACACTAGCTCGGCATTGCCGAGCACTCCCATCACTTTTAACGACATGATTCCAGGCGGAATAGCCCGGATTGTATACTGGAATTTTTTAGACAATGCATTATGAACACAAGAGTAGAAACCTGCTAGAATAGAGCGAGCTGAATTTATAGAAGTGGAGACCTGGTGCACCTGTCAAGGGCCGGTTTGTGCGGCTCGCGGTTGTGGATATGGCAGGATGCGAAACCATTCACCAACTAACTACATGTCGCTCGATCACCAGCTTACGTTAAAAATACCGTTTGAGACGGCGGAACAAGCGGTCATTGCGCAAAAGACCATATCGGTTGACCCCGTATTGAAGAAAAATGAGATTACGGTTGAGTATACAGTTGAAGGGACCCAGCTTGTGTGTTTGTTTGCTGGAGCTAGTGATCGAGTAATTCGTGTCGCTATCAGCAACGCCATCGACAACATCAAGACGATAATCGAGTGTATGGATGAATTTGATGGACAGAAAGACACACTTTTTGAACAGTGAAGAGACTAAAGCGGCAGCAAAAAGAACGATCGCGGTCAACTGAGTGAATGAATATACGAGAAAACTTCCCATAGCTGAAGAACCGACTTAAACGAAAATAGATTGGAGATGGGTGCTCTGATGGAAACAGCTCAAATTCAGTGATTCAAGGCATTTACAATCGAGCCAGGCGAGACGTGGAAAAGTGAAGCAGTGCAAGTGAGATGGAGCACAGTGATGGAGATTACGTGATGGAGGTTAAGTGATGATTGCATGATGGAGATAACATGATGAAGATGTTACAATGGAGATAACATGGTGGAGATCACGCGATGGAAATTACAAGACTGGCGAGACATAGGCCAGGCAAGATTATCCGACCACTCAGAGGTGACTTGAAGTCAATCGGACACTATCATCGCATACTACGCGACATTACATAGGCACATAATGATGAACAGAAAAAAGAACAAGCGTATGCGTCAAGAACTGCGCCACTGATAAAATCGGACGGAGCGATTGTAACATCAGCTGAGATGAGAAGATTGCAGTGGTAAGAGCAGGTGTAGGATAATTCGGGCAGACCAAAGATTAGGAAGAATTCGGTCGCGCAGCCTGACAGGCACTACACAGAGCACCCAATAACTGATCGCACCATCTTCATGCTCCGACCGGCCACCACCATCGCCAAAAGGCACCTATTCAAAAACTTGAAAAAAGTGCCTCGGTTCCGGGAGGAAAAAGACACAAAACACCATGAATATTCCATCCGCCCCGACACTTTTGCGTTCCGTATCGGGCCTCACCGCAAGAACCACCCGCTCCAGAAAAGCGCCGTTAGCGCGGGCAATGTGGTGGAGTTCGTTTACAAAAATGCCACCAACTACCCGTTCGAAAACAACAGTCCGCAGGACGTGTTTGACCGGTACCCCGAAACAAACTCCGCCAAGTTGGCGAGGTTGAAGCACCGTCCGCGCAAGGTCAAGATGTTGGCGCTGGATTTCATCGAGGACTCGTTGTACAACCCCCAGTACGGGTATTTCTCGAAGGAGGTGGAGATTTTTCACCGCGACAAGCCGTTCAACTACAACGAGCTCGCGGATGTGGACGCGTTTATGGAGGAGTGGCAACAGGCATACCGGCAGTACGATCAGCCGGGTGCCAAGCTGCGGGATGGTGGGCCAGCCACCACCAGCGGGCTGTTTGACGAGAGTAAGCAGTCTAGACGTCCCAGCGGAGAGACTCACAATCTGGTGCACAAAACCGCAGAGCTCTACAAAACCGGAAAACCCCACAAAGCCGCTCGCCCTACAAAGGCTACCGCCTATGTGATGGGCGAGGAGTTGGCTCCGGTAGCCCTGGCCACAAAAATAGCCTCTGGCGGCAAACTTGCCCGGCACGCACGCGAGATCCAGCGCCAGGACCTCGCCCTCCCTCAGCTGCGTACGCCCAAGTCTCTCCAGCTCTGGCACACGCCCACAGAGCTCTTTTCTCCCTACTATGGCGAGGCGCTTGCTCGGTATATTGTAGTAAACTACAAACTCAACGGGCAGTATCCGTACCACGACTTGATCATCTACGAAATGGGAGGCGGCAACGGTACGCTCATGGTTAATGTGCTTGACTACATCCGTCGGCACGAGCCAGACATCTACACCCGCACGCACTACAAGATCATCGAAATCTCCTCGCAGTTGGCACAGAAGCAGTACGCGCTGGCGTTACACAGCAAGTTGGTACAAAAGGGCTTGGACTCGCGCAAGTTGGAAATCGTCAACAAGTCCATTTTCGCCTGGGACACCGTAGTGGAAAACCACTGCTTCTTCATTGCGCTCGAGGTGTTCGACAACTTCGCCCACGACGTGGTGCGCTATGATCTGGAGACCGGCGTGCCGCACCAGGGCTACGTCGTGGTAGACGATGACGGTGACATGTACGAGTTCTTCTCCCCCGACCTTTCCCACTACACTTCGGCGTTTTTGGGATTGCGGGAGAACGGCCGTTTCCCGGTTCTTCCCCAGGAGAACACCCTCATGGGAAAATGCAAACGTTTTGCTTCGTTGGCACCGTTTGTCTCCACCGACGCCATTCACCCGTTGTTGCATCTGCCCACCAAGTTGCGCTGGAAAAACCGCTTTGTTCCATTGAAGGACAACTTGACGCCCGGCGAGTTTGTTCCGACCCGCCTTTTGCAGTTTTTCCAGATTCTCAAGCACCGTTTCCCCAATCACCTGTTAATTTCCTCCGACTTCCACTCCTTACCCAACACCATGAAGGGCTACTACAACGCACCGGTGGTACAAACGATGGTGAAGGACAGAATGGTGGACGTGTCAACGTACATGTGCCACCAGGGTTACTTTGACATCATGTTCCCAACTGATTTTGCCTTGGCCAGCGACATGTATCGCCAAGTGACAGGGAAGTTGGCCAAGGTGGAAATGCACCGCGAGTTCTTGGAACAGTGGGCCGACGTTGATGCCACCACCACGAGAAAGGGTGAAAATCCGATGCTTGACTTTTACCGGAACGTGAGCTTCATGGTGAGTTAGACTTGTAAATAAACATCTTCAGTGAGCACTCACCGAGCAGGGACAAAACCATTTGTGCGCCGACTTCACACTGTCGCCTATCAGAATTTATCTGCCTCCATATATTGCACATTGCACCAGGCTACACACTATATGGCCCCAACGGCAAAACAAACACCCGTATGCGCGATGTAACATGAGTCGATTTTACCCGACAAGCAATCCCGTTGCTTTAGTCAAGCCTCCTCTCGCGTACTGTATCAAATATGCACTCAACAGCGTCACCTCGCTCACCATGGTATCAACGAACAGGACCGACTCCAACACAGGCTTTGTTTCTATGACTTGATCGACGCACAGATGAACACATGACGTCAAATAGTCCACGCCACGGTTGAAAATGTTCATTGATTCTGTGATATAAGTCACGGGCCCTTGTTCCTTCGTAACAACCATTAATTGAAACGTAGGTACCGAAGGATGCAACAAAAGCTGCGAGATAAAGCCACTAGCGACTGCAGTAGCTCCGGTAGCAAGCACAGCACCCATTCCCAACCCAAGAGAAAAGCCACAGAAAAGGTAGATATACTTGTGGTTGGAGGTTTCCTCACGTGCCAGCCCCGGTCTGCGGGAGCCAGAAAATAAGTCAAGTACGCCATTGAATAGCGTTCTCATATGAACCAAGCTCGACGACAAATTCAACGGGTCCACATCCTGGTAACTCAGGGACGCCAGTAGTTCCTCGGAGATTTGCCTCTCCATGCGTTTGTACTTTGTCAATTTACTGGGTCCAATATCGGAGGACATGGGTGGCGGATATTTCTTGCGCCCACGCGCCTGCAGCTTATCTTTTCCCCACCGGTGCCTCTGCGATTCATATTCGCGTTTGTAGCGATCTGGCGAATGATCAGTCAACTCGGAGTCAAGGTAATCTTTCACTTTGAGCAATACAGCATTGCTTTTCAAGGACGGCGCCTTCCACAGCTGCTGGGGTGTAATATAGTTGATGATTTCTAGCAAGTTGACAAAATAGTTTGACGTCATGATGTTGATCACCGTCAACTTTGGGTAGCATCCATTCGTTGGACACACCAAACACGAGAGAAACTGTGGGAAAACAGACGAGCCATCATTGACGAGGAAAAGAAGGTCAGAGCTTCGTACAGCTGCATAATCAAAACCAAATGGCGCCTGTGCTAACACCAAATGCGAGATGTGAAGCTTCTGCACAATTGCAGGATCGACACTATCGCGTATGAATGCGATGAGTGTAGCCACCTCCAGATTGAGATCCTCGCTGGCTGAGCTCAATATTGTCAATCGGTAGGTGACAGTGCTATCAGATAGAGACATGCGTGGCATGATGAAAGATGTGTGCTGATTTTCAGTCAAGGAAATGCGTTTGCACTGCTGCTTTCTATCCGTCAAAGTTTTTTCGTCGTCACCAAAGTGAGGCGTCGATGCGACGGAACGGGTGGAGGGGCCTGCCACGTCTTCATCGTCGTCCCCATCCTCTTCGTCGGTCTCGAAAACCATAATAGCTTTCTCCACGGAAGGAATGAGAACCATAGAATCGGTTACAGGGCGTGGTGCTGAATCCGAAATGCTGTCATCAGTGCTAGATAAAATCGAGGCTGTGCGCTCTAGGGAGAAAGAGCCTGGCGACGCCTGGCGCCACAGTTTCAGTGAGTTTGGCGCAGATTCAGGCAGAAAGTTCACCGACTGCCAAGACAGAAATGAGGCTGTGGGATCTTCCTTCAGCAACAGGACCGCCCAGGGAAAGCCTGTCAGAGGTGGGGTTTGAGAAGACGCTCTGGCTGCAATTTGTGGCAGGGGAATGTGAATGTCTAGATCGGGGTTGGTGAGTGCGTCATAAATGGACAGATGAGGGTTAAGCAATTTGCATGAGTCAGGGTGTACCAGATGGGATGCGACATTGTCGTCGTCAGAGTAGGCTCCGCACTCGTTTGCAGCGGGCAGCAAAAGGCGAAAGCCTTGGGATTCGCGGGTCTTCGTTTTCTCCTCAAGCATGAATGCAAAGAAATTTAGCCAGAGCGGCAAAAAGAGGGAGACGGAACTATCTGAGTTGGAGACGCGTTCAGATGAAGCAGGGGAGTGGATGTAGTGTATGTTATAATGCGATTTCGCCACAATTAGACGGTGGGCGGTGAAAAGCCAAGTAGCGGCGAATAGCGCAGCGATATTCACAAGTACAATGCGGTCTGGCGAGATGCACGGACAGAAAAAACTGGCTCTTGTGGAGAGTTGAGAAAAGCGGTTGTAGGGAGACTAAAATACGCACGAGGCAGCTCAGGAGCTGTAAGTGCGAGTGACGATAAGATCACGTGGCGATATAGGCGACGTGCCGGTACAGGTGACGGAGTTCAGTGGAAGAATAAATGGGAGGCTTTCGCATTAAAAGAAAGAGGCTGGGAACAGCGAAAGCTTTTCAGACAAAGTCACGGGAAAAAATACAAAAAAGGTTTTGCAAGGGCCAAGTCACTGTGTGTAGTTTGTAGCGAGGCTGAACGGCTCCCTTTTATGCCGAGTTAGTGGCTATATTCCCAGCCAGACTTTGAGAGCGATTCTACAAGGCTCAATCATACATTTTTGTGAGAAACTGACTAACACCCAACAAAATCCCCAACCTGCCGCCTCTTTTAAAACAGAAACCAACTTGAAAATTCTACAACCTAACATTCATCCCAAGAAGCGAAAATGCCACCAAAACAAATTTTAAAAAAAAAGCCGAATCTCGTTCACTGAGAGCAGTGAGGCATTCTACTGGTTTAGATCGGCCCAATGGGCCTAATACCTGACACCCTTTCTGAGTGATCTGGAAAGTCGCATGTGGCCGAGTAGTATTTAGGTATTTTCGCACCGCCTCCTGCTACCGAACTATCCCACAATAGCACTTCCCATTACTTAAGACGGATATACGTTTTTCGCAGTTGTATCACTAGCCTTCTGGTCCCTCCCCACGGTCCCTCCCTACGGTCCCGTCCTCACTCGCCAACGTCTAATTCTGCCTGCCGAGTCCCCCCAACGTAAATTCGCACTGCACCACGTATTTTCCACCGACCTGTATCTCCACCAGTATCTCCAGCGCGAACATACTCCATTGCTTCTATGGTTGACGATAAATACATCGGGCTTGCGCTCGCCATGTCGTCGTCTATGGCGATCGGCACGTCTTTCATCATCACTAAAAAAGGCTTGATAGACACGTCCAAGGCCGGCGGCGACAATGCGACTGGACATCAGTACTTGCAGAACCCAATCTGGTGGGCCGGTATAGCCACCATGGCCATCGGCGAAGTGGCGAACTTTGCCGCTTACACGTTTGCGCCGGCAATCTTGGTTACCCCGTTGGGTGCGCTCTCCGTCATCATTGGGGCCGTGCTCGCTGCCATGTTCTTGAAAGAAGAGCTTGGGGTTTTGGGCAAGATGGGCTGTGCCATCTGCTTGATGGGCTCGGTCATTATCGTGCTCCATGCGCCGCCAGACAAGGAGATCGAGACCGTGGACGAGATCTTGGACTATGCCACGCACTTTGGCTTCTTGTTGTACGCGGCCGCTGTGGCCGCCTACGTGTGTTTTATGATTTACAAGATCGTGCCCCGCCACGGCCACACCAATCCCATGATCTACATTTCCATCTGCCTGAGTGTGGGCTCCATCTCCGTGATGCTGATCAAGGCGTTTGGCATTGCGTTGAAGTTGACCCTTTCGGGTAAAAACCAGTTTACCCACGCGCTGACGTACGTGTTTATCATCGTGGTGGCCGTGTGCATCGTGACCCAAATGAACTACTTCAACAAGGCCTTGGACCAGTTTGACACCTCCATCGTCAATCCCCTCTACTACGTCACCTTCACCACCTGCACCTTGGTGGCGCTGTTCATTCTCTTCCGCGGCTTCAACACCGCGCTGCCCGTCAACGTGATCCTGTTATTGATCGGCTTTCTCATCATCTTCTCTGGCGTCTACTTACTCAACATTCTGCGCAAGGAGAACGAGGGGCGCCTGAGGGAGCTCTTCGGTGTGCATACCGGCACAGACATGGGTCCCATGGACAACGGCGTGGGGGGCTTTTCCATGAGAAGATCGATGCAGATGGCACGCACGGATTACGAGGCGGAGGAGACTGTTGGGTTGCGTCGCTTCGACTCGTTCGAATTGTCGGATGATGAGACTGAGAGGCACGCGTAGAAAGACACCTTGCGTCCCACGGAGACGAGCGCTTGAGACTTGCCATTGAGCGGTACGAGAACGGGGAAATGAGCACAGGATTATGGCCCAAACATTGTATGGTATGCGTTGCTTAGACAATAGACATTGCGTAGAATTGCCATCACAGTGGCACCAAGAAGGCCTGTGCAAAATTTGCCC
This sequence comes from Clavispora carvajalis, assembly GCA_030581635.1. Classification (NCBI taxonomy): domain Eukaryota; kingdom Fungi; phylum Ascomycota; class Pichiomycetes; order Serinales; family Metschnikowiaceae; genus Clavispora; species Clavispora carvajalis. Next base: position 424,730 of record JAKTTV010000008.1, on the reverse strand, counting down.
GCTGTGTTCCGATTGTATGAGAGGGTGTCAGACACCATAATTGAGTCCGACTGGAGATTCCATGCCTAAATTCAGGTTTGTTCATGCCATTTCTTCATCCACCCACCACATAGTTCCGCCTTTTACCGCGATACGAAACTGCTTACAGTATCCATACCAATCAAAGCTTTCGGGCAACAGGAGCTAAACTACAGTGTAAAACAGTAAGTGGCTAAGCTTGATGTTCCAAGCAGAAATACAGGCTGCGTTGACACTACAAGGGTGCAAGCAAAATACCCCTTATAATCTTTAAGCCGTTCACCGCATGCTTTTTCTTCCCTGCTCAACTTTTCCTACACTTTTCTGCCTCCTCAACTATCGCATTGTGTCTGCAGTCTATCTTTATCAGACATACTACTTAGCATGGGCGCCAATCTCTCCTTATTGACACCACATGCCCATACAGTGGCTGTGCGATCATACATCGATGTTCTAAGTTGGTATAAGTTTCTCAGTGTCATCAATGACAACCGTTTCCTCAAAACCATCAAGGCCGTTGATACACGAAGTGGAGCTCTTCTTGTGATAAAGGTATTTATCAAACCACAACAGACAAGTGTGCAACTACGCAAAGTATCAGAGAATCTAGCCCGCGAGGCTCTGCTTCTAGCCTCCTATCCAAATGTGTTGATGTGGCACCAAATCACCGAAACAGATCTGGCAGGGTATCTTGTACGACAGTTGGTACGGACAAATTTGTACGACCGGCTTTCCTTGCGGCCATTTTTGACTTCTGGAGAAAAGCTTTGGATTGTCTACCAATTGCTACGCCTACTTGAGCTGCTTCACCTGCTTGGAATTTACCATGGTGATATCAAAACGGAAAACGTGCTTGTGTCATCCAGCAATTGGCTTGTTTTAGCAGACTTCTCTCAGCACATCAAGCCAGTGTTTTTGCCTGACGATAATCCGTCTGAGTTTGTGTTCTACTTTGACAGCTCCGATCGTCGCTCATGCTACGTGGCACCGGAGCGTTTCCAGAGTAAACTCAATCATGATTCTGAGTTTGCGGGAAAGCTCACACCAGAGATGGACTTATTCTCTTTAGGCTGCGTAATTGCAGAGCTCTACATGGATGGAGAGCCAGCATTTTCACTCCTGGACTTGTACAGATACAAAAGAGGTGATATGGAACCGGCATTGCCAATTGGAGACCACAATATCCGCACGATGGTATTGAGGTTGTTAAGTGTGGATCCTGATACAAGGCCACAGGCGCTGGCGCTTCTCGAAGAATACAAGGATGTGTGCTTTCCATCTTACTTTTATACCTTTCTTTACGACTTCATGTACAAAATGAACTCGACCGACAGCTTTTTCATCGAGGATGATAATGTGTCCTCTAGCGACTTACGCATTGACGCGGTCTATGAATCGTTCCCAGAAATCGTGTCTGTTTTCAATTACTCGTACAAGAGTACGCCAGGTGACTCCAACGATCTTAATCGTACCGACGGCTTTCCTGGGCTAAAAGTCAACCTTCCCTGCATTCCAGACAATTATTCATTTAAGCCAAGCTCAGCTTGGAAAAATTTAGATAATCTGGGAGAGATTATTCTTCTAGACTTTGTGTTGTCTCTAATCAAATCCGCTCGCCGGCCTCGATCAAAGATAAGAGCATGTGAATTGATCCTCGGACTTCTGGAACGTATCAGCGATGATATCAAACTTGACCGGTGTCTTCCATATATATGTTCGTTGATTGATGATTTTATTGAGGATGCCTCTGCTATCCATAAAAATTCATTCCCCGATAATTTAAACTTCGCCAACAATGCCGGATTCTCCACTCTTGTGGCACGTACAGCGCTATTGGCTATGACGGAGCTTTTAAGATCTTGCACATCCATCAATAACATCAACGCGCTCGTGTTTCCCGAGTACTTGGCTCCGAAACTTAAAAGTATTGCATTTCTTAGTTGTCCGTTCCCTGAGGAGGCGTCATATATCAAGTCAACTTTGGCCATGTGCCTACCATACTTGGCAAGAATATCAGATTATTTTTTTGCTTTGTGCCGCGAATTGAAAGCAGAATCGCAAAGTGTGGGGTCATTAGAAACAGCCAAAAACAGATCAAAGGCAGATTTTAAGGACTTAAGCGAGGCGTTGCTAACCGAAGCAAGTGTTAACGTCAGAATAAGCCTTATTGGACATATTCTTCCCCTTTGCCAGTACTTTGGTGTTGACAAAACTAATGACATCATCTTGCCCCACTTAATTACCTACTTGAATGATTCTAACTATCAATTGAGAATTGCATTTTTGTCCGCCATAATAGACATTGGTAATTTTATCGGCGCATTAGCTTTCGAGCAGTATCTTTTACCGTTACTATTTCAAACATTGGGAGACAATGAACCTTCAGTGGTGCTAAAGGTGCTCGAGGTGTTCAACTTCTCTGTAAGCCAAAGGCTAATTAATCCAGAAAGCGAATTCAATGTTTTGTCGGTGTACAAAGAATTATTAGCTAATACGATCATTTTGCTACTTCAGCCTAATGAGTGGATAAGGCAATCAGTCGTGTTCCTCATTTTGCTGATTAATGAAAACCTTCTGAATGCTGATAGATTTTGTTTTCTCTATCCTTTGATCAAAAGGTATTTATCGTACGATATTTCAATCTTGACGTGGGATACTTTGTACCCTTGCCTAACTTCACCTTTGTCGAAGCAGGTATACGAGGCGGCTCAGACTTGGCGTGCGAATGCAACATCGAATTCAATGTTTTGGCGTATGTCTAACTACTCGATGTTCCACGCCAATGGAAAGCATAAACTTGTATCATTTTCAAAGGACATGGGAAAGTATGTCTATGTTCCCCAAAGGAGCTACAGCAGCCTACCTGATCCTGAACAATCCTCTGCCGATATACCTTTATCACATGAAGATCGCCAGTGGATCTTGAAATTAAAATCAGTTGGAATGGATGATGGATCTTTATGGAAGGTCTTTGCACTTAAAGACCACTTCTTAAATTTGGGACGTTTCTCGGCCAATACTGCGGATACAGACAGAGCTGAGTTTGAGCTTGCGACTAACATTAACTTGCCACCAACAAATATTTTTTTTGAGGTTTGTTATAAATCTGAGCCTATATCTCAGCTGTCTAAAGTAATTGATTCTAGCTATGAGCACTCCGGAAATGATGCACTCTCAGTTCGGCTACTAAATACGTCGAGCTCAGTCGCGTTTCCGTCAGCCGGTAAGTCTAAAGCCTCTTTGCAGATGGTGGAGGCAAATGTGATGGGAGAAATGGATTTGTCACACGAGAGCCAACACCAAAGGCACCCAACTCATATTCACCTGACCAAAAATGAGCCCAATGTTGCGCACCGAGTATTCAGTGTGAGCAACCAAAAAATAATCTCGGTGACTCTAAGGCATAATTTTGGCGGCACTAATCCCTTTGTCCACAAATATCTCAGCACGCAAGGCTTTGCTCCAACTTTAGAGGACTTTCCCGAGTTTGGACTGGCATTAAAAGCAACTCGCGACTTATTTCATGGCCCACAGAATATTAAAGGCAATGTTATTGCACAGATCAATACTAATGGCGCCGGTTCTGGGCTTGAGGCAATCACAAAGGTTGCTGTGTCACCTTTGTCCGATTTTCTTGTGACCGGTACCGAAATGGGGCATTTGCAGGTCTGGGACTGCAATAAACTTGATAAAAATATCACCGGCAAAGGAGCTGCTCTATCAATGAACTTGAAGCTGAAAGTGCTCGATATCGTGTTCTTACCTTATAGACACGTGATAGCCGTATCTACGACAGATGGAAACATAAGGCTTTTGCGAGTTCATAGCTCTCGAGGCAAACACCGGAAGATAGTCAAGTTCTTAAAGCTCGTATTGGTTCGCAGTGTCAAGCTAGAAGACGATTTCGCTACAAGCCTCGAGGTGGTCTCTACACCCAACAAAACTATTTGCGTTGCTATAACTGCTGGCTGCAAGATTGTTGGATATGATGTGATAAAGATGGAAAAGTGTGTATCGCTCCAAAATCCGTTGCACTTTGGCGTTCCATCAACATTTATCGTGGACAATAATTTTGCGTGGATATTGCTCGGTACAACAGATGGAATTTTGTGTTTGTGGGATCTCAGATTTGGAATTCTAGTGAGATCCTGGAATGTTATGCTAGATCTGATCAAGCAACAGAAGAACCCGATCCAAAAGCTTGTCAGTGTGGCTGCTTCCCTGGAAGCCACGACATTCGCCATGATTGGCGGGAGTGATGAAGCTGATATTACCGTATGGAGAATGCCGGAATTCACATGTCGAAAGGTGTATAGTGTGAACGAAGGCACACCCAAAATCAAGTTCTACGAATTGAAAGAGGTGGATAAGGTGGAGCAGGCAAGTATCGAAAATATTTTCGCCAATTTGTCTATCGATACCGAAGAAAGGGGCACTGCAGCCAATAGGGCGCTTGTATATGTACCAAGGGGAGGCCCCATGGGGACCAGCGGCGGGCAGTATGTGACCGCCACGGCAGACAATCGGATTGTGATCTGGGATACAAAAGCAGTGAGCGAGTCCAGACTGCTTCTTACGCCAGGGCCTGTGAGCTTCACGGAAAACCGGATCTCTCTGACTCTCAGTGTGGCTTACGAGAAAATTGATCGTTCTAACACCGAAAACACCAATCACGCGAAAAACGGACACGATGCTATACTTGATGTAGCGGTTGTGGCTGGATCTAACTACATGGTGGTTGCAGTGGAGCGCAATGGCATGATCTACGCATACAAGTGAGTGAAATAAGACACAGAATAAGAGGGTCATATACTTTCATTGATGCGAAGAAGAATAGGCAGTCAGACTGCTGGTGCAAGATTGCGAGGCTACTCCGCATCTGGGACAAGTATGCCTGGAGCCAGGTCACGTACGGCATCGGTAAGTCGGGCCATCTGCAAGACCAGCGCATATTATGCAGGAACACCCAACGGCACATTTCACGCATGATACATCGCAAAACGTCTTTCCGCCTCTCATCTTTACAATGGCCTTCGACGACAAGTTGGGAATGCAAATTGCATTCGAAGAAGCACAAAAAGGTATGTTAGTGCGCAATTACCTCGATTAAATCACTCGCTAATACGCAGGCTATAATGAAGGTGGAATTCCCATTGGAGGTGCCTTGATCCATGAGGATGGCACCATTTTGGGCCGTGGCCACAACTTGCGCATTCAAAAATCTTCCGCTACCTTGCACGGAGAAATTTCCACTTTGGAGAATGCCGGCCGGTTGCCAGGAGCCGTGTACAAGAAGTGTACCATGTACACCACGTTGTCTCCATGTCACATGTGCTCCGGTGCTTGCCTCATGTACGGAGTGAAGCGTGTGGTTTTGGGCGAAAATGCCAACTTTGTGGGAGCTGAAGAATTACTCAAGTCTATGGGCGTGGAGGTTGTGAACATGAATGACGAAAAGTGCAAGGACTTGATGGCCCGTTTTATTCGCGAGAGACCACAGGACTGGAACGAAGACATTGGAGAGGAGGATTAGTATCGGAGAACGGCTGCTAGCTTTTTTTGAAGTACATAGACGTCCATTTATGAGAGATGCTGATGAGGCTACGTAGGCGAGTTTTTCCTTAAATGTGACATACTGGAGGCGTGAGCCGGGTACATCAACCGAGGGAAGCTTCTGCTGATTACGGGTTTTCTCAGCCTGATTCTGAGTTCTGCTTCTGCAGAGCACGGTTCACTCACACCTCGTACGCTGTAGCGCAGCAATTGTAGCGGTGGAGCTTGGTGCAGATTGAACAGCGTGTTAAACCGAAATTAGGCCAAATTAGTCGGAAAATGAGTCGGATAGTGCAGGGCACGCAGGGATTGAAGAATTTGAGTTCATCATCAACCGGGCAGTGTGCTAGCGTGTAGAGGGTTTCACATTCATGCTCTCCCCTGGCGTACTATTGTTGCCACGTACATGTTCATAGCAAGCTCTCCATGTCGAACAATTCAAAGAACAATTCAAAGCGTTGACTCAAATGTTACCAAGGGCCCAAGCTCAAATATCATAAAGGGCATCATGTTTAACCATTGAAAAGTCATGTTCAAATGTTCTTTAAAAAGTCATGGTCAAATGTTAAACCAGGTACATTGCTTAGGCCATGTTGAAGTATTGCTACGGTACCAGGTTAATTGCTAGGGCAATGGTCACACGTTCCATAAAAGCCATGCTCAATATTACAAAGGCACCATGTAACATTGAAGGGCCATGTGCCCACCCGTCATAGAGATCTTGTTCGTGGCATATATGTAACCTCGCACTCCACCTCGCACTCCACCTCGCACTCCACCTCGCATTCGTACTCGCACTCTCGCACTCGCACTCCACACCTCATGGACAATATCGCCGACAGCGTATTCACAGAAACCGCAGCGGCCGACGAGCTCGTCGACAACCCCTCGCTTCTCACCGTGGTGGTTGAATTGACCCCCAAGTCGTGGGCTGCGCTCTCGTCCCAGGCTTCGCTCCAAGATATCACCCGCGCGCTTGTGGTGTTTCTCAACGCACATCTTTCGCTCAACAACAGCAACCAGGTGGCGTTTCTTGTGTCGCTGCACATGGGCGCCCGCTTCCTTCATCCCGCGGCCGCCGCTCCAGAGACCGATGAGCATGCGGGCACCAGTTTTGTCAACTCCGGCATGTACCGGCAGTTCCGCCTCGTGGACGAGGCGGTGTTTGACGCGCTCAACCGCGAGCTCGAGCGGCTTGCCGAAGCGCCGTCTGCGGACGGCCGCTCGTCGCTTGCGGGCGCTTTGCTGATGGCGTTGACCTACACCAACCGCATGCAGCGCTTGGACCAAAGCATCACCACCACTGCGGCGCTGGCAGTGTGTGCAGCGGGCCAGGGCGGGGGCAGCGGCAGCAGTGCAGGCTCGCCGGCCATGGACGCGCGTGTGCTCGTGGTCACGGCCAACGACACGTACGACATCAACTACATTGGCATCATGAACACGATTTTCGCGGCGCAGAAAATGAAGGTGGCGATCGACGTGGCCAAGCTCGGGCGGCAGAGCGCGCCGTACCTCCAGCAGGCGGCCGACGCCACCAACGGCGTGTATTTGCACGTGGCAGAGCCCCAGGGCATGGTGCAGACGCTAGCCACGGCGTTTTTCGTCGAGCCGCTGCTCCGGCTGCTTGTGATCTTGCCCACTCTTGCCAACGTGGACTACAAGGCGCTGTGTTTCCTTACAGGGCGCGCGGTTGACGTGGGGTATGTGTGCTCCGTGTGTCTTTGCATCATGAGCATTATTCCCGAGGGCGGCGTGTGTCCCACGTGCCAGTCGAAGTTCGACGAGCAGTACGTGGCGCGGCTCAAGCGGGGGCCGGTTTTGCGCAAGAAGCGGCGCTTGGAAGAAGAGGGGAAGAAGGAAGAGTCTCTTTCCGCAATATAAGCTGGGGTTTAGCTACGGGCGGCCTCGGGGAGGCCTTGGGGCGGGAACCACGTGGACTACTGCGTGGTGCCCCATGGTGCTGGCTGTGTCCTGCTCTCTCATTGCATTGCTCTTTGGTTCTACATTCTATGGTGTAGTAAGAGATTGTGGCACTGGTCCTGCCATGATTTAGAGTGGCCTGGCCCTCTGTTATCGTTTGGTCCAGTCCCTTTGAACCACTCGTTTTTCATTTATTAGCGACCGCGCCCGCAACCCATTCAACCAAGTATAGCATATATAGGCCAACGGCACGTTTGGCTACGTCTGGTGTAGGTGCCCACATCCGCTCGCAAAGGTGCAGTCCGAACAAACCACACTCTTTATGAAGAGGACCAGCGACACCAGTGTGAGTCGGTCCAAGCGCGCCCGGGGCGGACCAAATGGAGTCATTCCCGAGGGAACTTACACCCAGGGGCCTCTCGACCAAGTTTTTGGACAACATGCGGCGTTCCCGATGGGCGACGCTTCTGATCCGGTGTTCCAGTATTTGGCGAGCGTGCGAAGAGAGGCAGAAGTGGCCGGTGTTTTTTTCGCGCCTGCGAAGAGCGCGGGCCGCCTGGGTGGTGAGAAGAGCGCAGAGACAAATGGGCCTGCGAATCCAGAGAATGCTTGCGAGGACAACGCCAAAGCTTCTGTGCTCGACAAGGAGTATGTCGCCCTGGTGGTGGGCGCATTGCTTGCGGAAAAAGACCTAGTTCCCCAGGAGGTGGAAAATGCGGTTGATTTTGAGATTGATGCACAAGACTTTGAGAGCGCGCCTGGCGCAGGCGTCGCGGCGCCAGAGGCAGATATTCAGACCCACGCCCGTACGGAACCAGAACCACAAACTCACGCACAAACAGAACTACAAACTCACGCACAAACAGATCCACAAATTCCTTCAGCTGCACAAACAGAACCACAAATTCCATCGAGTGCACAAAAACAACCGGCGTCACCCAAGTGTTCAGGCTCACCCGTAGACAGCGCTGCCGAGCCAGAAGAAGCGTCTGCGCCAGAGTTCTCGGTGCCGGCGTCTGCCGCCGCCTGGCGCGCGCAGGTGTTTTCCGCCCCGCCGCCGCCTGCCGCAGTGTTCGCGCGCCTCGAACACCCAACCATCATAAAACTCGTGGTGTACTTCACGCGGTGGCTACTGCCGTCCATGCCTTCCACGGCAGCAGCGTGGCTCTGGCGCGTGTTTGTGCGGCTAGACCGCGGCCTCGACCACACCGAGGTTGCCCTAGTGCGGGAATTGGGCAACAAGGCCCGGCGGCTTCGGGAAAAGGCGGCCCCGGAACGCGCGCCTGAAATGGTAGACCGCGTGCTCGCTGTGGTGGGTGGGTACTATGGTCAGCGCGATCTCCTCCAGTGAATAAGGCCACGGTGCCGCGGCACGGCTCCATACGAAAGGCTTTCATATCCGGCCATCGATGCTGTGACGATGCAATGGGGCAAACACCATTGAGCTTCCCTCTACCTGCTACACTTGCACACTCTCCACCGTCCTGCCTAAATCTACCCCATACGACCTTACTTCAATCAATACTCTGCGTCACTCATACTCTGCTTCAACAACACTCTGCTTCAACAACACTCTGCTTCAACAACACTCTGCTTCAACAACACTCTGCTTCAACAACACTCGATATCTATCGACTACTGTCTCCTCTCCTTGTTACATTTTTGATGCGCACCAGTCAAACCGACCCGGTGTTACCGTGTTATCGAGCTGATAATCGTCTGCCGCGCGTGCGGTTTATCTCGCGCGGAGTGCACCTCACCTCGACGTTTTCCTACTCCTCCACAATGTCCCCTATCAGACCCGACTTGGTCGTTCCGTACCGCCACGCGCCTGCCAAGCCCAGAAACGAGGCTGCCTCTGGTTTGGTGTCCCAGACACTTCCCATGGCCGCCATGTTCATGCGCAACAAGGTGTTGTCGTGGTCCGCGGTGTTCTTGGCGCTCCAGGCATACTTGTCGGAGCCAATCAACAGACCCGAGGTGAAGGACTCTGCGTCGCAACCTCCGTTGTTGCGCATCGTGTTTGCTGTGATTTCCTTGGCCACATGCTACTTGGAAATTGCTTTTCCGGGCACGAGCCCGGCGCTCAAAAGGCAAGCAGTGAACGTGGCACCAGTTGCCTAGTGCAAGGTTGATATGTTTAATGTACGTGTGTTGTTGTAAAGTGTAGAGGGTGGTGCAACGATGCTTGATGTGTTGGGGCTTCAGGTGTCAGAAGAATTTTTTTCTTGCTGGGTATTCAGTAATGAAAATGGTCACATCGATGACTAGCACTGATAGTTCTTCACTGTCTCTCGAACCTCTTCGCTGTGTTCAAAATCTTCCCTCAAGCGAATCTAAATCTGACACATCTGGATAACTCTTCCACCTTCATGTTTCCGTGAACTGTCTACATTCCCCATATCTCACTCGACCGTTTCCTTGCGCTAAACTCTATACTCGCCGCTGCGATGACTCGTCTTCTGTGCTCGCATTGCGCCTTCTGGTCTACTAGCATTGCGCCTTCTGGTATACTCGCATTGCATCTTCTTATTTCCTCGCATTACATCTCCTTATTTTCTCGCATGGCATCTCCTTATTTCTTATCGGCCGTACAGTTTGTACCTACCGTTTGAACCCCAAGGTCGCCCACGACTCACAACTAGATGCCAATGTTCAACACTACGCTATCAATACCCTTGTAGCATACACAGAGCCGCGTGCCCAGTGGATCCCACACTAAATCGCAAAGCCCCGTTTCCCTGTCGTCTTCGATTACCTGCTCCGGTGCAACCGCGTAGATGCCGACACACCGCAAGAGGTCTTGGGTACTTGCGTAATGGGCCGGGTTCATGTCCCAAAGCGAGACATTGCCCACGTCGTCACCGAGTGCAAGAAGGCTCAGGTCCGGAGACACTGCAGCGCCAAATACAAGGCTCCGGCGCAGCACCACATCAACATCGCCTTCGTACTGGTAGTTGTCTGGGTTATGGAACACATTCGCCAGCACTAGCACGTCGCCCAGAAACGCATCCCACACATTCACTGCACCGTCCATCGACACCAGCACCAACTGATTGCCCTCGACATCACCTGCACGCGCGAGCCAAAAGAGCCCCACCATCGGCGCCCGGTGATAGTGGACATGCGGCAAGGCATCCGCGCGCACGTTGAGCTCCAACGCTTCGGCCGGCAGCAGACTGTTCCACACCTTGAGCGCGTAGTCCGCATCGGAAGCCGAGGCCAACAACTTGGACACGTCGCTGAACACGAGCGCCAGCACCGCGTGTGCATGGCCGGCGAGCTGGCCAGCCACCACCACCGAGCCGTCGGTGCGCAGAAGGCTGTATATTTTTATGGCGTGCTTTGTGGTGGAAACCGCGAACTTCAGGTCACCCACCCAACACGCAGCGGCTGCGTTGGCAGCAGCACCATCGGCCCGTACTTCCAGGATAAGGGTCCAGTTGCTACCATCCCAGATGGAGACAGTGTTGTGGGCGTCTGTGGTAAGAGCAAACTGCAGGTGCGGACACCACTGGAGCGCCGTGAGAGTCGCAGGCGCGCGCGCAGGGTCGGTGGGGGAGTTTGCAATGTTACGAAGGCGCCCGTCGGGCCACCACGCCCGAATTTCTCCTGCGACGCCCGCGGTGGCTATGCCCGAACCAGTCCACGACACAGTGGAGATGTCACCGTCGGCAGAAACGTGGTTGAGCACGGCCGTGGGCGCGAGGGTGGCAGAAGAGTCTGCCCGCGCTGTGATGTCAAAAACCGCAGCCAGTGCGTCGTCTCTTCCGCACACCACCTCGGTGCCGGCGGGGCTCCACAGCGCGGCCACTGCAGGCGGAAGCGCGGCGCAGGGCGCGAGCGTTTTGGTGGAGTGCGGGCGCGCATCTGCCTCGGGCGCGGCAGGCGACTTGGCGGGCGACACCGGCTGCACCGGCTGCGCCTCGGGCGCGAGCGGTTTGGCGGCAAGGGCGTGGGCGAGCGTGAGGCGGTCGGTGTGGCCCGCGGCCGCGTCCTCTGCGAGCGAATATAGAATTCCCTTTTGCACGAGAGACGCAAGCGCGCCGGGGCCAATGGTGGGGAGCGCTTTGTTTTGTGCGTGTTCGTACTCGCGGCAGCGGGTGTGTTTCTCCACTGCGTAAGCGGCTAGGTCGTGGCCGCTCTCGCTGAGGTAGCGCCAGATAAGGTAGTTGAGTTCGACCGATGTGAGAGACATGGGGCTTTAATTATGTGGAGGGCTGTTTGCTGTGCAGGGCGCGGTCCCTTGTCGTGGAGCTCTGGGTTATTAGGAGGAGCACTGTTGCAAGGTGGGGCACTGTTGCAAGATGGAGCAGTTGCAAGGTAGAGCACTGTTGCAAGGTGGAGTAATTTAGGTTGGTCACGGGGTTGCAGAGGTATGGTGATATGCAGCTATGGTGCCACTTATGTCTTTGAGTCGTAGTTTCTGCAGTAGCGGTCTGTGATGCTAGCCGTGCGAGGTGGGAAGTAGGAAATTGATGTACGAAGTATGAGATTTCCGCCTGGTGCGCCTGCAGTACCACCATCCCCAGATCTCCGAAACACACAGCTTTGTCCTCGGGAATCCCATTTGGAAAGCAAAAGGCTACTTTCCCCTGCTAATTCCCACCTCTGGCTTGACCTGGCCTCCACCGCCGGATTCTCCCCATAAACATGTATCCTGCACCTAATCCAACACCAACGCTGTGTAGCCATAAAATGTGCAGTGCGACTACTTGAGCTCGTTTGCAGAGACGCAGGAACCCACATTCGTTCCATTGGCTCGCCCATTGACCAACTTGACTCCCAAATCATGGACAACAAGCACAACAGGAAAAGCAGGGCGCCGTGGCAGATGGCCGCGCCGGCGCCAAACCCGTACGAGTCGCCTGCGGTGCTTCTTCAGCCGCCCAAGTCCAGCAACGCCAGCATCGAGACCGCCGCCGCTTCGCGCCGTCAGAACCGGCGGCTCTCCATCCACCAGTCCGCGGCGCAGCATACGTTCGACGCGGGCCTGCTCCCGCCCTTGCCCTCTGCGGTCGCCCCCGCCAGCGACGACGTCACCACCACGCTCAAAACAGAGTTGCGGCAGAAGGACGCCACCGCCATTCACGATTTTTTCCAGGTGCTCGGCAACCAGCGCAAGCAGATTGACGCGGACCTCAAGGCGCGCATCAACGAGAACCAGCAGCACATATTGCAATTGACCGGCGACTTGAAGGTGACGCAGGACGAGCTTGTGCGGTTGCGCGCGCTGACGCAGGAGCTCTACGGCATCTTGGGCGAGTTTTCTGCCGCGGCGCACCGGCGCTTGGCCTTGGATGCGGGCGCGCCCAGCTCCGACTCGCGCGCGTCGCCCGACACAAAGGGCGTGGCGCCGGGCGCGCGCGCGCGCGACCGCCTGTCGGTGTTCCTGCTCGAGAAAATGTGGGCTGCAGAGTTGCAGCTGCTCTACAAACACGTGGACGGGGCACAGAAGTACGTTCAGATGATTCCTGGGCGGCACATGCTCGCAGAGAGTGGCCGTTGGCACGAGATCAATGTGGGCACGTGGAAGCCCACCAAGGCCATCCACTTGTTTTTGTTGAGCGACTTGGTGCTCGTGGCGGCGCGCCGCGCACTGCACGACGGCTCCACTAAGCGGCTCCAGGCGCTCCATTGCTGGCCGCTCGGCGCGGTGGACATTGCGGCGGTTTCCGCTCCGCCCCAGGTGGGCGGGGCCGACGTGCTGTATGTCATCAACGTGCGCGCCAACGCGCTCAGCTTTGTGTATCAGACCGACCGCTACGACCACTTCACGCGCGTGGTCACCGCGTTCCGCAAGGGCAAGGACGCAGTGGCGCAACGCGAGCGCGAGGCCGAGGACGCGGCCGCACACCCGTTGGGGCTCCGTCGCTCTGCCTCGTCTGTGTCACTCGCGTCTGCTGCGGACGAGAACCCGGACAAGCGGCAGTTGCGCGACTCGCTCCGCAACTCCACCCCGGCGCCCGACGACGCCCCGGGCACGCGCACTTCTGCGCACCGCAATTCGCAGGACATTCTTCTCAAAGACCTCTCGGCGCGGGTGCACCTGCGCAACCGGTCGCACGACTTGGGCCGCATGGATCTGCGCCCAGGCGCACGCGATAGTGTGGGAGACGCCCACCTGACACTGCGCCTCTTCGCCGACCTCAAGACCACGGAGGACAAGATCGACGAGGTGGACGTGCACTTGGCCCACAATGAGTATACCGCCGCGGTCGGGCTTATCAAGCACATCGAAAACAGACTTGCTTTGGTGGTGGAGCGTCTTCCCGCTGCAGGTGCTCCCGCATCGGAGGAGGCCACTGCCGCGGCCGAGTTGCGCCTTCTCGTGGATGTGGTGCGGCTCAAGATCGACTCGCGCAAAGTCAAAGTGCAGCAGGAGCTTCTGTTCCGCTTGCACACATCTATTGCTACCCTCACTACGGCCGAGCTCTCCACCATTGTTGAATTTTATGTGAGTTTTGGTCGCCTAGACGACGGTGTGGCCACGCTCTTGGAAGCAATGCTGGCGCATCTAGCAGACACCGTGGGCAAGTTGATTGCGGGCGCTCACGGCGCCACTCGTGTGGATGTGGTCAACTACCTCGCAAATCTCACCATTGTGCACGTGCTGATCGTGCGCCGGGCCGCTGAGTTGTACCACACGTGCGTGGAGCCGGTGCTTCGTCGCGGCGACCTGGACATGGACTCCAGTGGTCTTGTCACATGGTGTGTGGCAGAAATGGCGCTGCTCGTCGATGCTATCAAGAAGCACGCGGCCGGCACGCTCTTGATGGAGGTGGACGGGCGCTGGCGTGCGCGTGACCCACGCTACTATGGCGAGCTCATGGCTATGGTCCAGCCACAGCTACTGTTGCTTCGCGATGCAGGTCTAGATGTGGACTATTTGTTCGAAGACATTCGCGATTGCAAACCGGTGTAGTTGGGCACGCGAGGGCATTTCTTTGCCGCCAGGTAAGTGGGTATTTAGGGCCAATTCATTAGGAGGGCTGAGTGTAGTTACTCGTCACGAAGTACGGTTTCTCGTAATCGGACAGTTCATTGGATGAGCGTGTGGAGGCTTCAGACCCGAGGTGGATGTATCTTACAAAAGTCTTTGATCCAGGCATTAAAGGTGCTCGAGTCAAAGAAGTTTTGTGAGCTTGTGGCACCTTCCTCAAATTTTATAAATTCGCTGGTGCGAAGTGAGAACTTTGTGTGCGCCACAGAGCTCACTCACCAATATAATCTAGCTCCAATTGAGCTTTCTCTTAAGTCGAAAGTGGCTGATAATTTACGTATCTACAGCGCCACAAACAGAAGTTGTCTGGGGGCACAAACACAAGGACAAAACCCATACACCATGGGTATAAAACCCATACACCCTTGAAAAAGAGCCGTACACCGCGCACTTAAGCTGGGAGCGCCATTTGCCTTGACGGCGAAAAGATTGGCCGTGAGTTAATCTAGACATTCTTAAGGAATTTAGATAAGATATGCAACTACTTATGTAGCCATTGGGATTGGTCACGTAAAATGAAAAGCGGGTGAATCCGTAACTACGAGTGTATGGCACATGTTTGGATGACTGAATTAAGGGTGTTAAATGATTCTGCAACCTGGATACACTTGATGTTTTGATGTTTATAGAACAAAAGGAGACGGAGAAGGAGGTGGCACCTCTGGATTCACATCAAGGCTGATACTTAAAAGATCCGTCAGAGTAAACTTAAGTACAGCCGCCTCTAGGTGAACCATGAGGAACCTAAATCAGAATGCGATTGCAACGGCTAGCCAGAGCAATGTTGAAAGTAAGCCAAAAAGTGAAAAGAAAATAACCATCAGCCTGGTAAATTGCCGGCGCCCACATTTATAGCATCAAAATGTTAGTCCCCGAGCGATGCCTTTGCCGCAGAAAAGCGTTCCAATCACTACGTAAAGTCATACCGTCCATAATATTGTGTTAATAAATATTGCTTACGCTAAAGATAAGCGTAGTAGTTGGTGATATCGTACTGCTCCCGCATGGTGGCGCCTTTCCGTTTGAGGTACCACATCACGCTCACGCAAAGCATGAGCACTCCCAAGTAAATGGAGAGGAGCACCCCCACACCTAATGCATCGATCAACGGTTTGGTACAGAACGTTGCCGCAGCAGCAAACATCTGGCGCACCAAGTTGTTGATGGCCACGCCGGTCGCTCCTTTTCCAGGTAGCAAGTCCACAATGTAGGTCAAAGTGATGCCAATGACTAGCATGGAGGAGAAGCCGAAGAGGGCCGAGCCGATCAAAGGAGTGACCCAAAAAGTGCCCTTCTCTAGACACCAGCCAAAAATAAGACAAGCGGGAGGGTAAAGCAGAATGGCCAACACGAGGTTCCAGGAAATACGGGCCTCCGGGCGGAGCTCACCGTTGTGGGATTGTGCGTCGCGGCGTAGGAGCCAGTCGTTCCAGCGGCCGCCGAGGATAGAAGCCATCACATAGGTGACGGAGTTGGGAATATACATGAGCCCAACGATGATGGGGGTGAAGTTGTATGGCGCGGTGGAGTAGCGGGTGGTGATGGCGATGTTGAAGAAGTACACTCCGGCAAAAGCCACGGCGGAGAAAGAGACGGCGAGCGCCACCGGCGGGTAGCCCAAAAGGACGACGGCGTGGGCCGGGCGGACCAAGTAGTCGTATGCGAGGGTTGCTGCGGAGTGGGGCGGTTCGGGCGCGCGCGACTCCGAGAGCGCGAGGTCGAGCACGCGGCGCGACACGTTCGTGGAGAGGCGCGAGAGCGACGGGGCGAGGGCGTCAACTGCGGGGCGCGCGTCGAAGTAGCGCAGCGCGCGCAGACCCGCGGTCTCCGAGCGCAGAAGCGCCTCGAGTTCCTCGAGGGGGACCACGGGATACGCGGAGGAGTGGCCCGAGTCTGCCGACTGGAGCGACGCCGCCTCAAGCAGGGCCGCGCGCGACGACAGTGGTTCGAACTCAGGCGTGGGTACCAGCCCGGGGGGCTCCGGTTGGGCGGGCAGCCGGCTGGTGCGGGCGCGGCCGCGCGCGGCACGCAAGCGCGCCACATCCTCGCGGCGCAACGTTTCGGGCAACAAAAACACAATCAGCGCCAAGTTCACGCCGCAGAAAATCACCATGACCCACATGGTGGCGCGCCAGCCCCACGCCTCGGCCACCGCGCCCCCAATGATGGGCAGGAGGAACGGCCCCAAGAGCGGCCCCAAGTAGAACACGCCGAGCGCCGTGCCGCGCTCCTCCGGCACGTACAAGTCGGCCACCGTGCCCGCGCCGCACGCCTGCACCGCCAGCGCGCCCGCGCCCGCGAAAAAGCGGAGCACGATGAGCAGCCCGATGGAGGGCGCCACCGCGCACGCCACGGAAAAGGCCACGAACCACAGGAACGACAACACGTACACCGTGCGGCGGCCGTGGCGTTCGGAGAAGTTGGACCACCACATGGGGAAAATGCCGAGCGCAATCAAGTAGATGCCCACCAGCACGTTGACCATGGTCACGGACGTGCGCAACAGCAGCGCCACGTCCGACACCGCCGGCAAGATGATCGAGGTGCCCATGGGCCCCAGGGTGCCTGCGCCCGCCACCACGCTCACGAGCAACAACTTGGTGCGCGCGCTGTAGTCGCGGGCGTCGTCCAATTCGGGCACGAGCGCTGCGAATGCGAGAAGGCCGCGCCGCGCGCCGGGCGCCGCGGTTGCCGGCGCGGTTTTTTCCCCGCGGTTTGGGGCGGGCGCGGCGGGTTTGGTGCTCGCGCCGCAGGGGGCCGGGCACGGCGCATTTGCCGCATCTTTTCCGTCTCCGTGGAGCGCCTCCAGGTGGCACGCCTCCAGGTGGCACGCCAGCACGGAGCTGAGGGAAGACATGGAGGGTGAGTCAGCGCCCGGCGAGACATATATAGCGCGGCCGCGCGCGCACGTGACCGTGCGGAGATCGGCACGTTTGCCCGGCGGGGCCGGCCGGGGTGCGGCTCACGCTACTCTCGGCCGGGGAGTTGTCCTATGTCGTGATGGGGGCCACCGGCAGTGCTCCGTTAGCCAGGCCGCCTTTGTCTGTGAGCCAAGCGGCAGCGGATGCTGGGCCGGCGCAGCTCCAGTGCACCGCAACGCGAGCGAGAAAAAGCCGCTGATACACAAGACTGCCCTTGTGTTGTAGCGGAGGAGCCGCCGTGACAGCCGCCGCTCCAACAAAGCCTCCGCCGGGACCGTCTCGGCACAAGCCCACGCCTGGAGTAAGTTTCCTGCAGGCCACGCCTCGCCGCATTACCGGGTGTACACCATCCTCCCAATCTCACCGGAGGCTTATTCTCGCGCTAACTACCGCTGATTGCCAGTACCTCACCCAAGTTTCACAGCTGCCTACTCTCGACAGCCATTCTCACAGCTGCCACATTTACAGCTGCCCCTTCGATTGGCTCTTGACTGGTCCGACTACCCGCCCACCGAGCCTTTCCTCGATGTTCCATCGCCACTCCTGGCCCGTGGTGGCGATCCGCACCCCACTCTTTCTCGTGGCGTTCATGGCGGCGTGCGTGGGAGTGCGGTTGCTGCAAGCCGCCGGCGCCCTTGTCTTCCGCTTCCACCCCGCGCTCTACCACGCGTGCGTCAGCATGACCAAAACGCATTTCCTCGCCACGCTCACGTTTCTCACCGCACTCATCAACCCGGCCGCCGTGGCGGTCACGTTTGACACGCGCCAGTTGCACGGCGCGCGCTTCGAGGTGCAGCGCGGGCGGTTGCGCCTGACGTTGGCGCCCAACGCGGTGTGGATCTCCAACCACCAGATCTACACCGACTGGCTCTTTGTGTGGTTCCTCGCCTACACCGGCGGGCTCGCGGGCAGCGTGTACATAGTGCTCAAGGAAAACTTGGCCCGCATCCCCGTGTTGGGCGCAGGCATGCGCGTGTACCGCTTCATGTTCTTGCTGCGCCGCTGGGAGCACGACAAGGTGCGCCTCACCAACCAGCTCTTGGAGCTCGACGCCGACGCGCGCGCCATGGGCCCGGCCGCGGGCGTGGCGTGCGTGGCGTCGCACGGCGCGCGGTTCCCGGGCGTGCGCACCTGGCCCGCGGGGCACGGCGCGGGCGCCGCGGCCAACTACCACCTCATCATCTACCCCGAGGGCACCGTGATGCTGCCGCACACGCGCGAGCGCTCCAACCAGTACTGCGCGTCGGTGGGCCGCCCGCCGCTCCGCCACGTGTTGCTTCCGCGCGCGCGCGGCCTCTTCTTGATGTTGCGGCTGTTGCGCTCGTCCGTGGACGTGGTGTACGACGTGGCCACGGGCTACACCGGCCTCTCGGCCGACGACTACGGCGAAGACGTGTTCACGCTCAAGGCCTTCTACCTCTTGGGCTACGGGCCCCGCAAGATCAACTACGCAGTGCGCGCGTGGAAGCTCGCCGACATCCCGTTGGGCGACAACGACGGCGTGCTCGATGTGGATGCGGTCGACCCTGCGGTCTTGGCCCGCTTCGACGACTGGCTCTACGAGCAGTGGCTTGCCAAGGACGAGCTCATGCACCGTTTCTACTCTACCGGTCTGTTTGCCGCCGCCGACGACGACAACGTGAAGACGGTCGAGGCGCCGTTCGCCTTGAACTCCCGCGTGGAGGCGCTTGCGCCCTACGTGCTGGTGCTGGTGTTGTTGTTGGTGTTGCGCTGGCTGTACGTGGCTATGCGTGCGTTGGCAAGGCGCTACTTTGCCTGATGTTTCGTCTGAGTTCCTAGTTGGCGTCGTGGCGGACCATTGTGCCGCGCATCTGAGGTCCTGGCTCCAACTTGCTTTTTGGCGAACGAGGCTGGGCTGGCTTTTGGGGGCTAGGCCTCGGGCGTAGGCATTGGGCGCTGGTTGGCAAAGGCTTGTTTTGCTTTTGTCTTTCTCGTGACCTTGTCTGTCCTTTTTGCTCCTATCCTTTTTGCTCTTGTCTGTATTGCTCCTGCCTCTCGTGTTTTGCGTTCGTCTTGTCCTTGTTTCGCTGCGCGGCCCTCCCATTGGGTCTAGATGGTTTCACCAGACGCCAGTGCGTCTTATAAACACCTCTGTTCTTTGGCTTTCAGCATTTATCCATGGTCTCGTCATGCTCGGCCTCTCCCTCCTCGCAAAGTCCGCTACCCCGGTGGCCACTGTCATTGCCGTGTTCCTCCTAGGCTTTCTCTTCGTCGGGTGCTCCGGCTCCGGCTCCGCCTACTCCAAGGTCTATCTCGTGACGCTACGCTTCAACAATACCGTGGCGGAGGCAGTGTCGTCAAACTCGCTGGCCTCGAACCTTTCGCTTGCTGCGGGCTATATGGCCATGTGCGCCACCATCTCAGACTCCACCGTGTGCTCCATGGCGTCCAATACTTCTGCCCTCGACCCGTACGCTACTATCGATGTGGCGGATTCGCCGGTGTCGTTGGTGGCGCTTGCCCAGGCCTTGCGCCGGGTGTGCCACCCTCGCCTCCTCGAGACTAGCCTCGCCATGTGCTTGGCGTTGTTGGTGATGATGGCCTGGCTCTCGGTGCCGTTCCTCCCAGGCAAATTTGCCGTTCGCCGTGCCGCATGTGCCGTGGCGGCAGTGACCGTGCTTGTGTGGGGCCTTGGCGCCATGCTTCAGCACCAGGCCGTGGCGGGGGCACGTGCCTTCTCGGAAATGGCCCTGCTGGGCCTCGTGGAGGTTACGCGGGGCGCCCGCGCCGAAGCAATGTCGTGGGCAGCATTTGCGTTTGTGGTGGTGGCCTGTTTGGGCTTTGGCATGGAGTGTGTTACAGACATGCGGCGGCTCCAGGCCACGGCCAAAAGCGGGTGCTGAAGACCCAATCTAACGCTCATTTGGTAATGGTGCTGGACCGGCTACATTTGCTTCAAAACCCCGCCCCATGCTGCATTAGTACCCCCTGCTGCATTTTGCTGTGCTGATTCTACGATCTCAATGTTACGGCCTTTCCATTGCCCAGTGTGGTACTCCAGTTGACGTTTCCGCGCACCTCGTTTCAAGTCCGTCTGATAGTTGATGCAGGTCAATCCTAACGCGTCGCGTCGACCGCAGTCGATACAAAAAGTGACGCCAGGGTATATAGACGTGGAGTTGTAACTCTCATCAAAATAACTAAAACCGCTGAATGATGGCGCAGCGCCTGTAGAGTGTGAAGCTGGCCCCGCCCGGCCGTACTTCTCTAGTCACGGGACTTGCGCACGTGAGGTGCACGTGCAGATCCAGTCTTTAGCCTCAAGCGGTGCCCACATTTTTCTACCGCGCTTAGATTCTTCTCTCCACAACAATGAACTACGTGGAGCAGCTCGACACATTCGTGCAGCGACTCAGAGACACCGAAAATGACTACAAAGAGTCCCAATCGGTGTTGCTGGAGTTGTTCGATATGATCGAGGCGTTTAACGGCGCAGCCGAATATGAGTATTTCTTGAAGAACTTGATGCCGATTTTCCTCCACAAACTCGAAACCGTCCCTATCACCTTCGATGGCAATAGCCCAGAACATAAGTTAAGAAACCTGGTTCTCGAAATCATCCACCGCTCCATAATGACTGAGACGTTCCAACCGTACTCGGAGAAAATCTTGGACACCTTGACCACGGTGCTCGCAGCAGAAAACGAGGATAACGGAGTACTTTGTATGAAGATCATCACGTCCCTCCACAAAGCCTACAAGACCACTTTGGCGGATAAGGTTGGGCCTTTTGTCCTGCTCATTAACCAGGTGTACGACAATATGGACGAGGCCGTACATACCGTGTTTTCTGCGCAGCCTGAGGTGGCGGAAACCGACACGGGTCTGTTCCTGGATAAGGAAAACACCAAGTTATTGGGCAAGGCAATGACTTCTTTCAAAACTTTGGCTGAGTGCCCAATCACCATGGTGTCACTCTATTCCTCATACAAATCGTTGGTGCAGACATCACTTCCCGTTTTCCTTCCAAAAATTATCCACATTCTTTTGTTGCAAGTGGAGCAGCAAAAAAAGTTTCGTGAAGAGCAGTTGAAAACCGCTACATCAGTGATTGCCATCCTGCCAGAAATTACAAATAGACAGGCGTATTCCGATTACATTTTGGGCCAAGTTAAAGCCGCCTCCTTTTTGGCCTATGTTTTCATTCGTGGCTACGGTGCCCAGCATCTTTCCGCAAATCACGCAACGGTGGTTCCCGATGTGATTTTGCGGCTTTTGCAGGACTGCCCAGCTGAACTCTCAGTAGCACGCAAAGAACTTCTCCATGCTACTCGTCATATCTTGTCCACGCCATTTCGGACTCAGTTCATTCCGAAGATTGAGTTCTTGTTTGACGAAAAAATCCTTATAGGTCACGGTCTCACGTCGTTCGAAACTCTCCGACCATTGGCTTACTCAACCGTGGCCGATTTTATCCACAACGTTCGGAACGAGCTCACACCAAAGCAGATTTGGTCGACTGTGCAGATTTACTGCGATCTCTTGAAAGACGATTCGCTTGCATTAACAGTGCAGATAATGAGTGCTAAACTCTTGTTGAACTTGGTAGAGCGCATCATGAAGTTGCCCAACAAACTTGAGGGAAGGCAGTTATTCATGATAATCATTGATTCCTACGCCAAGCGCTTCTACAGTCTCAACAAGAAATACCACTACATCTTGCATCGCCATAGCGAATTTGAAGAGAATCGCAAAGTCAAAGAAGCGGACTCTAAATTGGCTATTGAAAGGTACCAATCAAGGGCAGTCGAAACACCCAATGGATCAGCGTGGGATGTTTCGAAGGCTGATGATGAAGAAACAATCATGGATATTGATACAGAAAAAGTGGGAGATGAGAAGGATGATATCGATATGTTCGCCGTTGCTGATCTTTCCCCCATCTCAGTGACTGCGCTCTCTTCTAATTCTGATCTTCTAAAAGACGCTCGCTACCTCTTTCGAACTCTCATGACATTCCTCAAATCTGTTATTTTTGGGTTGAAAAACTGCAATCCGCCTGTGCCACCTCAGCCAGTACAGCAGGATCCTAAGAACCCTGGTCAGGTGGTAAATTATGATAAGTGGAATGACTCTGCAAAGCTCACTTCTCTTGAGGAGATCAACATTCTCCGCTTTTTGTTTCGTGGTGGAATTACCTGTCTCAAGTTTTTCTCTGTGACTAAACCCAAACAGCTCGTACAGCCCAAAGCATTTGATTTTTCCACTGGTGGACCAAATCTTCCGATAACATCGTCAAAGGAGGAAAAAGATTTGATGGAGATTTTCGCTACTATATTCATTCACATCGACCCTGCATCCTTCAACGAAATTGTTAGCGCTGAATTGCCTTTTCTCTTCGACTCAATGCTTGATAACGCAGCCTTATTGCATCTTCCTCAATTCTTCTTGGCCAGTGAAATCACGTCTTCGAATTTTTCTGGCATATTGATTTCATTTCTCAGATCAAGATTGGATCAACTCGACAAGGTTGATTTAGTCAAGTCTAACATATTGATCCGGTTGTTCAAGCTCTGTTTTATGTCTGTTAATCTTTTTCCGTCAGCCAACGAGAATGTCATTCTTCCTCATTTGAAATTCTTGATCTTGGAATCTCTCAGATTGGCCACAGAGGCAGAGGAACCCATTTTGTACTCTTACTTGGTGAGAACCTTGTTTAGAAGCATCAGTGGTGGCCGCTTTGAAAACTTGTACAAAGAGATCATGCCAATTTTACCTGTCCTACTCGAAAGCCTCAACAAGTTGATATCCAATTCCAGGCGCCCTTACGAGCGTGACATCTATGTTGAATTGTGTTTGACGGTTCCTGTACGATTATCCGTCTTGGTGCCTCATTTAAACTATTTGACGACGCCTTTAGTTCACGCTCTTAATGGTTCACAGGAATTGGTAAGCCAGGGTTTGCGCACTTTTGAATTGTGTGTTGATAATTTAACTGCAGAGTATTTTGATCCCATGATAGAACCAGTTATAGACGAAATTATGACGGCTTTGTGGAAGCACTTAGAACCCGTTCCTTACCATCACCAACATTCCCACACTGCCATTAGAATTTTAGGAAAACTTGGTGGTAGAAATCACAAGCATCTAAAGCCTTGTAACAATTTGAGGCCTCAATCAGAATTAGACCAAGAAGTGAAGGCGTTATTCACGATACATGGTTTCAAGGACCAAGTTCCACTATCCGTCACTCCTGGGGTCGAGTCAGCTATTAAATTAATTGAGGACCCGCGCCTCAAAGTGCATTATAGAATTAGCGCCTACAATTACTTGTCTAGCATCTTGAAATTATTCATCGACACTACACCAATTCCACCAGACTATGCCATATATGTCCAAGAACAAGTTGAATTGTTAAAAACAGATCAACTCAAGGAAATTCCGGAACTCGAACCCTCAGGAATAGAGGACGCCGCAAAGCTTGATAATCAGCAAAAATTATTTTCAAGATTGTTGGAAGTCCTATTTTTCTCCTTGTCCATTCCAGAAATCAAAGAAGAAGCTAGCAAATTGATCGACCATATCACCAATCATTTCACTTTAATACATTTGGGAGCTTCTGTGATCGGAAAGATCAAAAAAGACAGACCTTTTTCTGTTAGAGATCAAGAGGGAAAAGCATTCATTAGCGAGGCTGTCTTCTTCAATGCACTCAATTATGCGTTGAGTTTTTGGGATCGCTCTGTGCGTGAGAAGGGTGTGGAAACTATCAAGAATTTGCACAAAACAGCATCAATTTTGTTTGGATCTGATTCGGATGTCTTATGCTCACCTTTATTCCGAGCTTTATTTTATAAGTTCACTCATTGTTGTTACAGCGAGTACTATCATAGCAAACTCGGAGGTGTATTGGGCCTTAAGACGATGCTTGAAGATTTGCGCATTCCTCACGAATGGTTTTTCAAGCGCCAATTTGAGCTTGTGAGATCGATCTTTTTCATCTTGAGAGATACACCCGATAGTGCTCCTTTTGAAGTCAGAGATTTGGCAAGAAATTTGGTCTTAAAAATTCTTAAAGAATGCAATTCAAATATATCGGAAGCTTCCGTTCAGGAAAAACCGTTTCAGACACTTGTGGGTGCATTGGTGTATGACCTAGCAAGTGCCGTCCCAATTGTGAGAGAAGTTTCCCAACAGTCCTTAACAGTGTTGTCCGAGGCAACGGGTGTATCTATATCAACTATCGTGGGTCCCTCGAAGCATTTGTTATTGACGCCAATTTTTGGTAAGCCATTGAGAGCATTACCTTTTCCTATGCAAATTGGCAATATCGATGCTATCACATATTGTTTGGGTTTGGAAGATTCATTCTTGACATTCAATGACGAGTTAAACAGATTGCTACTCGAAGCATTGGCTCTAGTTGACGCGGAGGACGAATCATTGGCCAACGTACACCGCTTGTATGAGTATCGAACATCCAAGCAATTGATCGAACTTCGTGTTGTTTGTATACGTTTGCTTTCTTTGGCATTGGTCAAACCCGGATTCTCTTTGGGCTCGTTATCGGAAGCCAGGATTAGAATTTTGGGCGTTTTTTTCAAAGCTCTTTGCAACAAGTCAACCGAGATTATCAACGCCGCTCACCAAGGTTTGAAGTCGAGTCTTGACGAAAGTGCAAAGCTTCCCAAAGAATTGTTGCAAAATGGTCTTCGCCCAATGCTTATGAACTTATCGGATCATAAGAAGTTAACTGTCTCTGGTCTTGAGGCCTTGGCAAGATTGTTGGAATTATTGATTTCGTACTTCAGAGTCGAAATAGGTAGAAAATTGCTTGATCATTTGATGGCTTGGGCTCAAATTAATACGTTGCGTCAAATAGCGGGGCAAGATTTGGAGAACAATCACACCGTTCAGATCGTGATGGCGATTTTCAATATTTTCCACCTTTTGCCAGCAAAGGCTTACACTTTTATGGAAGAGATTATCAATACTTTGCAATACCTTGAGGGCCACTTGGACCGTCATCAAAACTCGCCCTTTAGAAAACCGGTATTGAAATTCTTGAACCGTTTTCCTGAGAACTGCTTAGATTATTACATTGCTCATTTCAAAAACAGAAAGTTAGGTAATATGTTAGCTTATTTTGCTGGAGCAGACAATGGGCCAAAAATACGTGAAGTGGCAATTCAAAAGATGAATGGAATAATGGAGGACCTAAAAAATGAAACGTCTGATGAAATTTTGGTGATCAAATTTGCGAACACAATAGACTTGGTTGCTGCCATTTCAAAATTTGAGGAAGAGTGGTTTAGACAACAAGCTCTTTTATTAAGAGAGTTGTCTATGACGGCAGAAAGAATAGTGAACGTAAAAACTTCGTTACCTTTGGTTTCAAATACTCACCTTCAGTCTGATCAGGCAATTTCTAAACTCCAGACCATTGTTGTATCCTTCATGGCTAAGTCACCGGCTGAAGCAGATGTCCTCTTTGATGTTATTAATCAGTTCAGCTTCTTGAATGTCAAGATTCATGATGACATTGAGAAGTTCATCTTCGAAACAGTTGTCAAATCTGATGACATTTCATTCAAACAAATGTACATGACTAAATGTGTGGAGTTTATTGCGAAGGATAGTCATTTAAAAGCCAAAATTTTCCTTTTGAAGAAGGTTTTCAATTCCATACTCTTGTATTCTATACACGAGAAAGGCAATGTGGACTCGTTGTTCGTGAACGGCTCGGATTGGCTAGAAAAATTGAACGATAATGTGTGGAAGTCGACGAACGATATCATTACTGACCGAACTTCAGGTAAGATTGATACCTACAGATTCTCATTGCTTGAAACCACGTCGATTCTACTTAAATGGGCGCCAGAAGAACTTAGCAAGTACAGGAAGGAAATCATCAAATTCAGTTGGAATTACATCAAGTTGGAGGACAACATTACAAAATTGGTTGCGTATGTCGCTACTTCCTACTTTATTGCCGCTTACGATACGCCGTCAAAGCTTGCCACTCAAGTTTTTGTTGCCCTTCTTCGTACTCATCAAAATGATTCTAGGCATTTGGTCAGACAAGCTTTGGATATTCTTGCACCAGTTATGTCGATTCGTCTTATCGAAAACGAAGCTCCAAACAGTTGGCTCAAATGGCCAAGGCGGGTGCTTTCTGAAGATGGGTTTAACGTTACTCAGGTTTTGAACGTTTATCAATTTATCAATCATAACCCCGACCTCTTTTTCCCTGCTAGAGAACATTTCATTTCGAACATTATAACAGCCATGGGTAAGTTGACAATTCTAGCCAACGCTGCTTTGGAAAACCAAGTTCTTGCTATTGATTTAGCGGAACTTATCTTGAGTTGGGAAAATCGCGTGAATGCGATGAAAAAAGAGAAGCTTCTTCGTGCTCCTGCCACAGTTCATGATGAGCAAAAGGATGAGGCAACAACTACTGACTTCACGACGTCCGAAGATTACACCATCCCATTTGGTCAAAGGGAAGCGTGTGTTACTTTCCTTATCCGTTACGTTTGTATCAGTCCTCAAAGGGCCTCTGAGAGTGAATTAGGCCAAAAAGCCTTGGGGATTTTGTATGACTTATTAAGCCCTGAACACTGGCCTGAAGTTTCTGTTAAAATCACATTTTTCGAAAAGTTCTTGCTCTCCAATGACTTGAATGCATCCAATCTCTTAGGTTATTGTTTGAATGCTCTCGAAGTTTTGGGTGTTGTTCTCGAGTGGAAGAAAGCCGAGTGGATCATTTCCAATTTGGGTTATCTTCAAAAACTTCTTGAAAAATGTATTAAATCTGAAAATCACGATATCCAGGAAGTTCTTCAAAGAGTGTTGCGCACAATTTTACAAGCAGTGAACACTGTCAACGCTTCGGAATTCCCAGAAGACGAAGAATCAGAAGTCAAAAGTTTTGTCACTCTTTTGAGCACTACAGTCTCAGAAAACTTAAGTGACACTACCTCTCTTGCTGCAGGTGTTACTTTGTCGTGGACCTTAGCCAATTACAGACCAGCAACACTTGATCCTTTGTTACCGTTGATAATGAGAACATTCAACAAACTCTGCAAGGACCATATTGGTATTACTCACCAAGGCGCCTCGAGAGATGCGCATGCTTCCGCAGACGAGGCAAAAATAACTACAAAACTATTGGGAAAAATTTTGAATTTGTGTTCAATGCGGATTTCAAATCTCGGCGACCAAAGACGTATTTTTTTGTCTTTACTTGCTCAGCTTATTGAAAAGTCTCTTGATAAAAATACTTTAGAGAAGATTATTAAAATAGTCAAATCATGGGTTTTTTCTAGAACTGATTTGTTTCCGACTACAAAAGAAAAAGCGGCAATTTTGGCGAAAATGATGATCTTTGAAATACGAGGCGAGCCGCATTTGTCGAAGGAATTCTATCAAATCATCGTCGACATCTTCGAGGATGACACTTTCAGCTGCACAGAATTGACAGTACGAATGGAACAGCCCTTTTTGGTGGGGACTCGTTCTTCTGAGGTCTCTGTCAGACGCAAACTTATGTCTATTTTGAACAACAGTTTAGAAAAGGACATTAGCAAAAGATTGTATTACGTCATCCGTGAGCAAAATTGGGAATATCTAGCTGATTACCTGTGGCTCAATCAGGCTTTGCAATTGCTATTTGGGGCCTTCAGATTCGATACCAAACTCGAGCTTAACCCCGAGGAAAATAGAGTTTCTCCTCTTACAGCTTTCCCCTATCTGCAAAGAGACATTGATGTCGACGGCACACGCGAGGATCTTGACAGTCTTTTGAAAACACACAACGAATTTTTGGCTGAAGTTTCGAATGTCACTGCTGGAGATGTTCTCGAGCCGCTCATTGACATGTTCTACCAGAGTAGCGACGCGGTTCACAAGGTATGGTCGTGCGTATTCCCGATAGCTTTCAAGTCGATTCCTCCGTCGGAAAACTTAGATTTTACCAGATTTGTTGTTATCTTGTTGTCGAAGGACTATCATATTCGTCAAGTCGACGCCAGGCCCAATGTCATACAATCTCTATTGGAAGGAGTTTCGCATTGTGAAAATCTTCAGCTTCCTCCGTTCGCGGTTGAATGTCTTGCCTCAAACTTTAATGCGTGGTCTCAGGGCATCCACATCCTTGAAAACATTGAGAAACAATCGATCAATGGAAGTGCAGAAGTTCGTGAAGTGACACAAGATGCATTGGCCAAACTCTATGCAACATTGAAAGAAGAGGATATGTTCTACGGCCTCTGGAGAAGACGTGCCAAATATTCTGAAACTATCTCAGCTTTGTCTTACGAACAGATTGGTATGTGGGACAAAGCCCAGCAACTATACGAGACCGCTCAGATTAAAGCAAGAAGTGGCGCATTACCATATGGACAATCCGAATATTCACTTTGGGAGGACCACTGGATTTTGTGTGCAGAGAAATTGCAGCATTGGGATATCTTGACTGAATTAGCAAAACACGAGGGCTTTTCTGATCTTCTTTTGGAGTGCGGATGGAGAGTTGCCGATTGGAATGCCGACAGGGAAACACTTGAGCAAACAGTTAAGAGCGTCATGGATGTTCCGACACCTAGACGCCAAGTTTTCGAGACATTCCTTTGCTTGCAAGGTTTCGGTCAAGAAAAGGAAACCTTGCCAGAACTTTCAAAAATGTGCGATGAAGGTATACAGTTGGCTCTAAGAAAGTGGCATAGTCTTCCGCAAAGATTTGGCAATGCTCACATTCCCTTACTTCACACATTTCAACAATACGTCGAGTTTATGGAGGCTAGTCAAGTCTATTCAAGTCTCGTTTCCACCAATGCCCAAAACTTGGACGTGAAATCGCAAGAATTAAAAAGAGTTCTACAGGTGTGGAGAGAAAGATTGCCTAATACCTGGGATGACATCAATATTTGGAATGATCTCATTACTTGGAGACAGCACGCATTTCAAGTCATTAACAAAGTTTACATGCCATTTATTCCGATTTTGCAGCAGTCAAATTCTGATGGAAACGCAAACTCATACGCATATCGTGGTTTTCACGAAATTGCGTGGGTTATCAATAGATTTGCTCATGTTGCCAGAAAGCACAACATGGCAGATGTTTGTGTTAACCAGCTTACAAAGATTTATCAACTACCAAATATTGAGATTCAGGAAGCTTTCTTGAAATTGAAAGAGCAAGTTAAGTGTCATTACCAAAACAACAATGAGCTTAATACTGGCCTCGATGTTATCCGAAACACCAACTTGGTTTACTTTGCTACTCAACAAAAAGCGGAATTCTTTACATTAAAGGGTATGTTTTTGAGTAAGCTTAACCAAAAGGACGAGGCGAACAAAGCATTTGCCACCTCTGTTCAAATTGATCTCAACTTGCCTAAGGCATGGGCTGAATGGGGTGTCTTCAACGATCGTAGATTCAAGGAAAATCCAAATGATTTGGTTTATGCTAATAATGCAATCAGTTGTTACTTACAGGCCGCAGGGTTGTACAAGAATGGCAAGACTAGAAAGTTATTAGCTAGAATCCTTTGGCTTATTTGTTTGGACGACTCCTCTGGTACTTTGGCACAGGCTTTTGAAAACTTCAGGGGAGAGGTCCCAGTATGGTACTGGATCACTTTCATTCCTCAATTGTTGAATTCTTTGTACTATAAAGAGGCCAAACTTGTGAGACAAATTCTTATTCGAATCGCGAAAAGCTACCCACAAGCGTTACATTTCCAACTCAGAACTACCAAGGAAGACTTTGCTGCTAAACAGAGACAATTTTTGGAGATTTCTCGCCAAAGAAACCAATCTTCTCTTCACACCTCTGTCGATCCCAAGGACACAACGACCAAAACAGACGATACGAAACTTGAAGAAAGAAAGGATGCAGCAGTGAATGGAGCCAACCTGGATTTGAAACCTAAGACGGAAACGAACATGGAAGGCTCTTTTGAGTCGAATGATGGAAAAAAAGTTTCTGAGAGCGACACCATTCCAACCCATAAAGATCCCAAGGCCGGACCTGCAAGTGCTGAATCTACTAGTGCAAGTGGAGAAGGTTCTCAAGCGCCACCTTTGGGTAAGACAGACACTAATGGCAAACAAACCCCAGGAGCAAGTGCCATACGTCGTTCTTGGGAATATGTCGAGGAAATCATGGGTATCCTAAAAACAGCTTACCCATTACTTGCTCTTTCCTTAGAGTCTCTTGTTGACCAAATAAACCAAAGATTCAAATGTACTGCGGATGAAGATGCTTACAGATTGGGCGTTGCATTGTTAAACGATGGTGTTCAATATCTCAACAGACTCGGAAACCCCCGGGAAGATGCCAAATTGCCTCCTGTCACTGAAGTGAATATTACTCGTTTTGCGGAAACAGTCTTACCAAAGCAAATACGGGCGGAGTTTGAAAAGGACTTAGTTGTTGGAAAGCCAAACTTAGAAACTTACATCATTAAGTTGAGAAAATGGAGAGATCGCCTTGAAGATAAGTTGGACAGAAGACATACCGAGGTAAACTTGGAGAACTTATGTCCTCATTTGAGCGAGTTCCATCATCAAAAGTTTGAGGAGATCGAAGTTCCTGGTCAGTATTTGTTGAACAAAGACAGTAACTCACACTTTGTTAAAATTGAGCGTTTCTTACCAACTATTGACCTTGCCCGTGGATCAAACGCTTGTTACAAGCGAATGAAAATTCGTGGCAGTGATGGTAGTTTGCATACATTTGCTGTCCAATTCCCAGCTGCAAGACACTGTCGTCGTGAAGAGTCGTTGTTCCAATTGTTCCGTATCTTTGATGATAAATTGTCGAAGAAGGTTGAGACACGCCGTCGAAACATCCTGTTCACGCTTCCGGTTGCTGTTCCATTGTCTCCTCATATTAGGATCATCAACGACGACTCTAGAGATGTTAGCATGCAAAAGATATACGAAGACTTCTGCTTCCGGAACGGAAAAAATAGAGATGAGCCTTTCATTTATGCTATTGAAAAGCTTAGGGCTGCATTTGATCCTAGGTTACCTAAGCCTGATGTGATGAGTATCAGGGTTGAGATTTTGAGTGCAATTCAAACACTTTTGGTTCCTTCAACTGTTATGAAGAATTACTTTGTGGACCTATACCCCAATTTCGAAGATTTCTGGCTATTCCGCAAGCAGTTTACGTCCCAATATGCCTCATTTATTTTCACTACTTATATGATGTGCGTGAACACTAGACAGCCGCAAAAGATTCATGTTAACAGAGGATCTGGTAACGTTTGGACCTCGGATATGTTGCCTTGTAAGATTGCTAGCAAAAATGCTTCTTTGGATAGCCTGAACGGAGGTAGCCCGGCACCATTGTTCTACAATGCGGAAATGGTTCCATTCAGATTGACACCGAATATCCAAAAATTGATTGGCGATTCTGGATTAGAGGGTATCTTATCGGTTTATGTCTTGTCCATTGCTAAAGCATTGACCGAACCACGCTCGGACTTGGAGCAATACTTGACACTTTTTGTTCGCGACGAAGTCATTTCCTGGTTCACTCAACAAGATCCGCCAAGACCAATTCCTCAAGATAGTCAGTTAAGAGAGATTGTAATGGTTAATGTTGAACTCATAATCAAAAGGGTCGTCTCTATGGCCCAGGCTTCAACCGTTTCCGGTGTGAGCACGCAAAACGTTTTGGAGTTAATTGCTCAAGCCGTAAATCCACACAATCTTGCCGCTGCTGACACTTTGTGGATGGCATACTTTTAATTTAACGCAAGGAACATTATATCTGCTATATAAACATGTATTTTACTTTAGAAACATTGATATCGAATCCTGATGCAGGGTATGTGTAATCGGTAGGATTTTCAGCGGCGCATGTAAATTATTGTTTTTCCTCATGGGATAACGTAATACTACGAATTATGAATGTAGTTCGAAATAGAACGGACCAGTCCAAGTATATAAAGACACATGAGATCGAAGAAAGTGACATGAGCCAACAAAATAGGACCTGGAAATAGGTAGATATATCCCTTCCCGAAATTGTGTCATCAACTTCTTGGTAATTGTACTGAACTATTGGTGCGTGGCTATTCAAGCACGCAACGGAACTCCAAATGCAAAGCATCAAATCCAAGGCCTTTAAAAATAAGGCTATCAGTATTATACGGAAGGCCAACTTAACCAGATTTTGAAGTGCTGGTAAAAATAAGATAAATAGGGCAAACTGCTATCAGTTGAATTGTTCTTAAAGAATGGTATTACATACTGTCGAAACGGAATAAAAACATTGTATCAGTGTAATCGGTGGTCGATTTTCAATGTTAGAAAAGGGGAGTGTAAAAAATTGAGACAAGTATTGAACCAACAGTATCACCAAGATCATTGTGATAAGATTGTGGTGATATTTTGCCAACTTCAAGAGCGACTCAACCGGGTGGCTTCTACAGTCTTCCTCCATTTGTGAGTATTCAGGGTCACAGAATTGACAGAAGCAAGCGTGAACAATATATATTTTGGTCGAAAGCAAAATATATTCGTCGCTAATAGAGTTTGTGGTTGATTACGGCAACGTAACTTATTCGCATTTGTGGTTTACAGATGAGGGTCTAATGTTCAGTCATCAAAAGATGAGAATAAAGACAGCTTTCAATTCCAACTATGTAGACTCCACAGCAGATATGATCGCTCCGGACCGAGGAAGTTACTTATAGGGGAAGTTTGTAGCGATTAAAAAATGCACACCTCAATTTTCAATGTTATAGCTCGTGAATTGATTTCTCCGTAAAAGAAAAATCCGAGGGGATTAGTAAGTTTTATAGGTGGTCTATTCCGAGCGCACATAGAACTTGGCTCATTGGGGTGAAGGAGCAACAAATGGGTCATCTCGAGACTCCACCATTTTGTGATAAAAGTACCTCTCTAAGCGGACCCATGTCTTCTCCGATCTTTCCACGCCCTCACTAAGCCATACACCGTATGCTCCCATCATATTCGCCATGAGCATATCTGTAAAAAGACGATCACCCACAACGGCAATCTGGCTGGGCTCGGTAACGCCTTGTTGGGCAAAGTATTCCATGATCTCATTGTGGCATCCAGGCTTTTTGGTGGGATGGCGAAGAACTGTAACGCCCGTATCTTTCTCGAGCTTTTCTGCTTGCGCATACTCAGCATCATCATTAGTACCAGCAGAGTTTGATACAATAAGGAGCCTTTCTTTTGGGTAAGTTTCCTGAAGCCGAGCCCAAGTTTCTTGGTAATCGGGCCAAACCTTGTCATCGTGGTCCTTAGCGAAGCAGTTGTCTTTATCCAAAACAACACCTTTGATCTCCAGAGCTTGTCCCGGAAACACAAGCGGGATCGGAAGATTATCGAAAGATTTCACAGTAAGATGCGGGAGACATAATGACGGATTGTAGAAAAGACGGGAGGCGTTGAGTGTGGCTGAAGCGTTAAAGAGTTGCATGGTTGTGTTGTACTAATGCTCAGTCGCGGTACCTGCCACTTTACTACGGTTACGAGACCAGATAATCATTTGCTTCTAGATGCATCGAAACAAGTTTTGGGGCTGCGTACGCCTGAAATGGTGAACTATTCTGCTTCAGGTTCCACCAGCCAACAACTCCAAAATTAGATTGTAAAGATGAATGATGCTACACCCCCAGACCCATATGATTTGATGAAGTTATTTCTGGAAACTTCAGAGTAATGCTGAGATAACTACTTTCCCGGTTTCCCAAAAGTCGTGATCTTATCAAGAGCAACTTTTACGTTGCACGGTCAGAAGAGAAAGAAGAGCTTGGTCATAATTAAGCTGTAGCCCATAATTGTTTGCAAAAACAGAGGCAGCGTTGGAATTGAAAACCGGATTAATTCAGCATGCCTAGTTCATTTTTTTATATTTGTCGTCTTCTTGCATTCTTAACAGCAAAGAAAAGCGGCTGAAGTAGTTGCCTATAGATAGGTGCAGATACCCACGCGAATTTTTCGCTGGTGAGACTCATTTTCAGCAAGGCGCAACTACCGCTTATAGCTTTTCAGTGAAACACCAATTCCACTCTTTAGGGTTTTCGTACTTAGCTAGTATACCAAATTAGATACTGCCGGGTCTGAGGATTCTGAGTGAGCAGCGACAGATACATACCATTTTCTTTGGCATTTTTCGAGCCAGGCCAACCACCTTCGTGTTTTCGTCCTTCAGCACCTCCATTGCCAATCCGGAACTTCCAGACACAATTCTGCTTCGTATAAATTTCGAAGGCTATCATCCAGACTAGACGCACAGGGCCATATTCGCACGGAGATTAACATATCCGTGGAATCAGTGCACAGCCATCAGTTTTCTCTAAAAAATCACCAGCTAGCATGTCTCGTCCATCTCGTGTTAGCAGAGGATCCAGGGCCAAAGCCACGCCGACCGAGCATTTATGTATCATTTGTGCCGAGCCAATTCTCTTCTCCGCTGTGTCACCTTGTAACAATGTGACTTGCCACAGATGCTGTCTCCGTCAAAGATCGCTTTATGACAGAAAGACTTGTTTGGTATGCCGCACTGACCATGAAGATGTCATCTTCACCAGTGTTAAAACTGAGGACGACTCCCGATATGATGACTTTTTCGACTCCAGCAGAAGTTATTTTGATGCAAAATATGCCATACATTTCACCTCAAGCGAAGTAAAAGAGAAGGTATTGTCACTTTTGCAGATTGAGTGTCCGGAGTGTCATGAGCAGCTCTCCCTGTTAGACTCTCTTTTGCGTCATGCCAAAGATACACACACCAAGAACTACTGTGACATATGCGCAACTCACAAGAAAGCTTTTGTGAGCGAGTTGAAGATGTACAATCAGAAGCAACTACAAAAGCACTTGAACGAGGGAGACAGTGATGGCTTTTCTGGCCATCCGCGGTGTAAATTCTGCCGTTCCAAGCGGTTTTATTCGGAAGACGAGCTAGCTATTCATATCCGTGAGCACCACGAGCGATGCCACATGTGTGACCAGGATATACCCATGTTCCGCGAGTACTTTCGCAACTATGACGATTTGTATAATCATTTCCGCAACGTGCACTACGTGTGTGGTATTCCACTGTGCGTTGAAAAACGGTTTGTTGTTTTTAGGGAGGATTTAGACTTGACAGCACATATGCTCAAGGAGCATGGTGGACTCACAGGTCTGAATGGAAGAGTGGTTGTGGGCGCAACTTCTCAACTGTTTAGGTCACAGCTTTCTACCTTCCAGGCACCGCCTCCAACCAACCAAGGCGATACCATGGATACTAAGAGACTTCGGTTCGAAGAAAGAGCTCGTCATTATCTCAACTATGACATAAGTAAGATTTCGCGTTTCAATGACATCAACAAACAGCTTCGGTCAAAACGCATATCGGCCGAAGATCTTGTCGAGAAGTATAATGAACTCTTCTCCAGCAGCTCGCAGGAGGAAATTTCGCTATTGGTTTATGAGCTTGCAGAATTATATCCAGACAGCTCTCCTCAAAAGCATCAACTTGAATCTATCTATAGCACCATGTCCTTGCCAATTTTGGGTCGCCAAAGCTCGTTTCCTGTTCTAGGCAATGGCAAGCTGCTGTCAATCTCTAATCTGTCTTGGGGTACTCGCCCGAAAGGCAAGTCACAGGAAGACCTCTTCCCAACGCTAAGTAAACCCAAAAGATCTACCGCTCCCGTGATCAAGAATGCTCCGATTAGATACACTGTTGTTAAGAAACCTGTGCAGGCCAAACCGGTCGTGAACATCAACACATTCAAGAGCAACAGCGGTTACAAGCCCACTTATTTAGATCAACCTGTCGCCACGCGTTCTTTGGATTCCTTACCCGCGCTTGGGTCTTCTACATCTTCACCATCCTCCTCATCCTCCCTGTCTAGGGTACAGCTGCAAGTGGCACGGGCCTCCCCGAACCTTAGTAAATTTCCTACTTTGGAGAAAAAATCCACCAAGAAGATTATTCCGCGGGTCAACCCAATTGTCAACTCGTCCGGGTCTTGGGGCCAGGGCTTGACTCCAGCACCACCCAAGGAAGAAGACGTTTTTGGCATTCCTATTATTCACAAGAAAGCCGAAAAGCTCAAGAGAAAACAGGGCAAGAAGTGAGTATAATGAAAATAAATCAAAGGGTGTGCCACTGGGCTAGTCGGCTGTAGATACATTGTGCTATGAGAACTAACCATCTGTTTATTATATACTTCACAAAACCAGCGATCTCGGGCTCGAGTCAAAATTCCTACTGTTTCACATCCTCGTTTTTCATTCAAAAGTAGTGCAATCTTCACAGGGAAATTTGCTGCGGTACCCCAAAGTGCAGTTTGCTTCGCACAAGTATCTCGGGCCCTTTGCTACCATATCTTCTTATGTTTCGATTCCTAAAACCTCGAACCTCTGTGATTCAGCATGTATTTGCGGCTTCTCGTCCTGCTCTCTATAAATCCAACCGCTTGCCTTCGGTCCAGCGAACAAAATCTACATTGGTGAGATTTAACTCCACCCAGTCAAGTCCCGCCGGTGATGAGACAAATACGGCAACGCTAAAAGTCGACAATCCTCAACTCATGATTGCGTTTACATGCAAAAAATGTGATACTAGATCTCTGCACGTGTTCTCCAAGCAAGCTTACACTAAAGGATCTGTTCTTATCCAATGCCCTGGGTGCAAGGGTAGACATTTAATTGCAGACAACTTGAAAATGTTCCGCGATGAAAACATCAACTTGGAGGACATCTTAAGGG
This sequence comes from Clavispora carvajalis, assembly GCA_030581635.1. Lineage (NCBI taxonomy): Eukaryota > Fungi > Ascomycota > Pichiomycetes > Serinales > Metschnikowiaceae > Clavispora > Clavispora carvajalis. The sequence continues at coordinate 387,596 of JAKTTV010000008.1, read as the reverse complement.
CAAAGGGCGAATCAGTAGCCACTACTACTGAAGATTTGGCTTTTGAAGATATTCCAGAACTGTTGCGTAAGACTATTGGGCACCATGCTAAAAACGCCCCAAAAGAACTCCAAACGGAAGATCGGGAACAGAAAGAATTACCGGCGCCAAAGCAATAACGTATGTAAAAGGAATATATCGTACATATCATGTTCGGCCCGGAAATTTTTTTATTGGCGTTGTTTAAAGAGGTTCTGCGTTGGTTTCTCCAAGCTTTTTCGATAATGATATCAAGAATCACTACCGGCGTCATTTTGATTTTGATCGGGCTTTCTTTTACCATAATTTTTCTGCAAACTATAAGCATCTTCTCGGACGCAATACTATGTATACTACTTCCAATTCGCCTTTTCAGTGCGCATACACACCATGTCTTTTCAACGTATAACCAGGGCGTTTCGTGTGCCCCAACATTCTCTTCGCTTTTATGCCACGAAAACTCAAACTCCACTCGAAAGGTACCAAGAGAAACTTCAGAGGAAAGCTCAGGAATTGGGCGTGACCAATGTCGACGCCTTGAAAGAAAAGCTCAAGGACCAGATTAACCAAAAGAAACAAGAGTTCAATGCCGTCGATCCTTTGAAGGAACTTGCCCAGTATGAAAGGGAACAAGCAGAAAAGCTTAAAAAGAGCAAAGGCATCAAAGATCGGGGCCCTATTGACAAGGCTGTCCCCAAAACTCCATACAAGACCCTTGCGTCTTACCTCGATGTCGAAAAGGTTCGTCAGTTACCAGAGAAGGAAGTGGAGTTTTTGTGGAGGGCTCGGTTTCAGAACAAAGAAAGAAGTTTGCACGCGATGTTGAACGCAACACAATTTGCCAACATTTTTGCTAACGCATTTAAGAACCCAAACTTTATTTTACCGTTGCCCAAAGAGGGTGATGCCTACGAAATGCATTTTGTGCAATGGGCTACTGTTGGTCCTGAAACTACTCATTGTATGTTGACGTCGTTGGCAGAGTATAAGCTCCACAAAGAGTATGCCAAACCACACACTACCCTCGTGTTCCATCAAGAGTTGGTCGGTGACATAGGAGCAGTCTTGATGAACGGACAAGTGGAAAAAGACGCCTCGTTATCTTTAGATGAAGCTCAGTTATTGGTTCTCAATGTCCAACGTTTTTACGGTGGCTTGACGGAATCCCCAGGTTCGCAACGGAAGTTGGCATTATTGAGAGCCTTCACTGCAGGGGACGCCGAATTTGATATGTCCAAACTTATTGAGGAAGCGGCTTCTTTTGACTAGGTTTTTATTTTTTAAGATTTCAATGTAAATAGGTGATCTAGGTTTCACATCAATTCCAATTAGAAGTGTTCACATAATCGTCACATATACATCTCTGTCGCTATCACCAATGTCTACATTATCACGTAGGGACGATATTTCGAGGTACTGACTTTGATAACGTAAAATAAAGTCCATGAACGCTACAGGGCCAATGACACACAGACCTGATATATAAACCCGTAATGAGCTCTTACCACTATGCATGTAAGGGAATCGATATAGCTCCACCAATATTTGAATGGCCACTCTCAGGAGCATAGAATCATTCTTAGCTGATTAACCTCCAAGACTTAAAATATCATCGAGAAGAGATTGCTCCCGTGTTCTCTTTTGTGGCCTTTTCGGGGCCACTTTTCTCGTAGGCTTCTTAGAAGGCTTCGGTGCCTCTTCTTCAGACTCGTCAGACAAGATTTCGGGTGAACCCTCGGACGTATCGTCGCCCGATATCATCTCTGCACTTACCGTCTTGCGCCTAGAAGCACCTCTCGAAGCAGTTGAAGTTGCTTTGGGAACAGATCTCGATTTTGCTGCGGGTTTCGCCCTAGCTGAAGCTTTGGCTCTCGAAATGGGTTTTGCTTTTGTCTCTGCTCTAGAATATCCCTCCCCTGTCCATGTAGTTTCATCAGATAATGGGGCTCTCTTCGCGTCCAATCGAAGCTTGTTGAGAAGCTGTCTGAAGGCACGTTTGACACTCACATCGTCACCCACATGGAATTCCTCCTCGTTAATGTTTATCTCTAAAAGCAGGTTGGATGCTTGTTCGATTGCGTGCTCCACGTAGTCTGTGAGAACTTCTTTGTCGTCTTGCTCGATATACTTCTTGGTGGCATCAAATATGCTATCTTCCGAAATCAAAAATAGGTTAGACTCTCCCAAAACGCTTTTCAAAAGTTTCTGTATCAGTACTTTCAGAGCCGATGTATCAACAGCCGCGTCATTGAGCTTTCTTTCCGGTTCATCTCTTTGAGTCTTGCGCTTGTGATATAATAGGATATCATTCATGTTAGCAATGCGTCCAACAAATCTATTCGAGAACCTCCGCGAGTTTTCTGTTTCGTAGTCTCCAGTATGGTCCACTCTTAGACGGATTAAAGGGAGCATGTCCGTGGGCCCATCAATATCAATCTGCTGTTGCTTAGCCTCCTCAATCATCTCCTCCACTTGAGAGACTAGAAAGTCGGAAATGTCCTGCTTTGAAGCAGGTCCCTCCATGAAATTTTGCTGCCGGAGAGAAACGTCTCGCATAAGGAAAGGTCGAACCGACAGCAACCGGAGTGGAGTGAGACTATACTCCTTGCCTTGTATATCCAATAAAAATGCATGTTTAGGGGCCGTTTCACCCTCACTCAAAGCAGTTGCCACAGTCGAACCTGGTTGAAGCGTATCGAAACCAGTCGCGGGATTATATTGTGGGTCCACGATACATTCGTGCTCATGGCCCCAGAGAATAAAGTCAAGAAACAGCGGCAAGAAATCTTCCGGCACGTACGAGGTGATGGAGTGACGGGCATGGTTCTGGTGAATGCACATGAGGTTGAAGAAAGATTCGCTCTCTTTGGGTTTTTGAAAAGTCACGTCACCATTGCGCATTATGCGCTGGAGGCGCTCATCCCGCATATTATTGAGGCCGTAAAGAGCAAGACGTGTTGTGCCCTTTTGGAATAAGAGCGGCGAAAGCCGTATTTTGTCCTGCTGCGGAATTTGCCCAAAGTAGTTGACTAAGCCGGTAGCAGATACCACATCAAGAGGAGAGAGAAGACCCGCGCCGGTAGCATCATCGTGGTTTCCCGATATAGCAAAGACTGGAACCGCCACATTCAAGTTGGGATCTTCGTAGTTAAGAGACTCTCCATTGCGAAGAGCCAAAGACGCGTCACTAAGTAACTCTAATTCACACGGCCGGTCGCCGAGACAATTTAGCCGGAGAGTCTGGATAACATGGTATAGTGACTTTTTCGAAGGCCTTGTGACATGGAACATATCCCCGCCTTGCACTACCATGTCCACGTCATGAATCTTAGCTAATTGCATTGTTTCTTGAAACGTCTTCCATGAGTCATCTCCCCGAATTGGATCGTTTTCTAGGTACCCCACATGGTTGTCTGTTGTAAGAAGAATTCTTATGCGGTCAGGACTTTCAGGAATGGCGTCTACCGGTGGCATCTCTGAGATCGAGTGTGGTGGTATTCGTAAGTGGTGATGTCAGAATGCATACAGGTGCGCCGTACTCTGGTGTTAAGATGTTTGTAGCCACCAGATTGCCTGACGCAAGTACCACTCGCGTTAGAGGGATCCAGAGCTGGCCTTGTCTATAGACTATCCCAATCTCTCGGCTCTTCATCTTGGTGGGAAAAATTTTTGAACAGTCTGGGAATTGATTCATCCCAAGATTGAGTGGAGTGAAATACAGCTTATCACGGCTTCATACCCTTCGCTTTGAAATATTGATACTTCCTTACGTTCTCTATCGCTTGAGATTCCCAACAAGTCTAATTTCATTTTTTCATCATTTAACTGATTAAGCAAGGAACTTTATCTCGAACTGCTTTTTTCGTAATTGCATCCGCCTACATCAGTCTCACTTCTCAATCACTTTCTATCAAAATGAGTGATCTTGAGGCTCGTCAAAACGACGAAATTGAGTCGATTCGCTCTATCTATGGTGACATTTTTGTTGATGTAACACCTACGTCCAAAGTGTGGAGCAAGACCGCCAGTCCTCACTTCCAAATTGCATTAGAATCGCATGAAAACCCTGAACGACCCATAGTGTCACTCCTACTTGACGTATGTTTCACACCAACCTATCCGAGTCTGTCTCCCATCATCAAAATTCTTGAGCCCAAAAATATTCTCAAGGCCAGATTGGCGAAAATAGAGGAGAAGATTTCTTCATTGTTAGTGGAATATGCTGGGGAGGAACTCTGTTTCACGGTCATCATGGATGTTAAGGAAATGCTCGATGATTTCCAGCAAACTACAGAGGAGGTTCTTTCCTTAGAGGAAGAAAGAGCACAGCGCTTGCGAAAAGAAAGACAGATGCTTGAACAAACTGAAAAAGAAGCTCTTCGAAAGGAGCAACTGGCAAAACAGCGAATCAACATTGAAGCTAGTGAACAAATCATGCAATTGCGCCACGATTATGGTGATCTGCGCTCTGGAAGCACTCAGAGCGTTGCATTATCAGTTGATCTGCCCGACTCACTGCTCCTTCCCCCTGTTTCCATCGGCGAAATGTTTGTATTTGACAACGTGCTTTGGGGTGAAGGGCAAAATGTTCGATTCAAGTTCCGTGCTGTTCAAGGTTTTATTCGCTCGCACACACGGGACTTGCTACTGGAGATAAGTGATCAATACATCGTTAAACCGTATCTCTCGCCTTCTGTCCAAGCTCGCCTCGATGATCGCAAAATCGATGTTTCATATCTTCTAACCGTCATCGAATTGGACGACACTTTATGGCTGACAAGTGCTGGAAAAGCAGAAATTCGTCATTTAGAACTCGAATTGGAACTGACAATGGCACTTGCATCTGAAGCCATCTTGAAGGTACGCGGATTTCAAATCGATCAGCTGGAAAAATCGTCTAATTGCTGGACGATTCGTATTCTCACGGATCTTGGCCTGGCGCTGCAATCTGTGGAAGATATACTTCTGACCGCGGAGTTTGTCAATTGGGGTCTTGCACGTTCTTGGTTGATTCAATTGGTCCCTGCGCTTGAGCATTTGCACAACATCGGCCTCACTCATCAACTCATATGCCCTGCAAGTGTATTTTTGGTCGAAAATGACCTAAACAAGACCAGATCACTCAAGCTATGCCATCCATCTTACGGAGCAAAAATTCTCCTGATGGCGCATCATTCCAAAACTTATCTATGCAAATTTATCCCGTATCTGTGGATGGATCCAGATCCCACCGGGGGACTAATAAAGACCGATGTCTGGCAATTAGGCGTATTGTTTATGCGTGTGATGTTGGGTTATGATATTGCGGCCGAATTTCCTACTCCAGACGATTTCCTCACAAAGTTCAGGCCTGAAAGTTATCCAGGCGTGGAGGAATACGCAGAGAGAGTGTATGATTTGCTCAGCAAAATGCTACAACCAAAATCCTCAAAACGTCTTAGCTTGCTTGAGTTGAATGCCGTCAAGTTTTTCCGAGCGGGTATCGATTCGAACTTTCTGCCACTGCACACTTTTGAGCCGGAAGCGCCGCCTCGTCGAAATATTCCTGAAAAGTCGATTAGTCGCGTTCATGCCGACCCTATTGGCTCTTCTCGCTACCAGACTTCTCTTCTTAATGCAGCACGCAATCTGGGAGTATCTCAAGTTTCGCGAAGACGATATTCTAACACGACTACCCCTGCTATTTCATTCTCAGGGACCCATGAGCCAAACTCCGCATTGCACCTCAATGAATCACGGTACGTGAGAGAGTTCGAGGAAGTAGGTAAACTCGGTAAAGGTGGATTTGGTGAGGTTGTTAAAGCCAGAAATCGTATGGAGGGTACGTTCTATGCCATCAAAAAAATCAAGCATAGGTCTGATAAACTCGAAACTTTATTGAGTGAAGTTCTTTCTTTGGCACGTTTGAATCACCAGTATATTGTCCGATATTATGGTTGCTGGGTGGAGGAAATACCTGAAAATCAAAGTCAAAATGCTTTGCAAGACTCAGAAGAAAGTTCTGAGGAGGAGGAAGAATTTGAAAGCCCTGTCAACATTCGGTCATCTTCATTTCTACAAAGTCGTGACAGTTTCCAAATTGACTATTTTTCCAACTCGATGAATCACCTGCTTGAATATGACGATAGTGATTTTGACGATCGCATTGTGTTTGCCCATAGCGACGACGAAGGTAAAGAAAGCTCCGGTGATGAGAATTCCACTGGTTGCAGCTCTCATTCAAGCTATGAAACTTCAGAAGAAGAGTCACAAGAAACGGAGGAGCTATCTTCCTCAATGTCCGGAAGCTCAACTGAGATTTCTGCCCCTGGTGTCTCTCACAAATCGTCTGTGGGCAAGTCGACTTTATACATTCAGATGGAGTTTTGCGAAAACAACACTTTGCTCAACTTGATAGAGAAGGGGCTTCCCGATAATTCAGGGGAGTATTGGCGGCTATTTCGTCAAATTCTTGAAGCTGTATCCTATATTCACAGTTCGGGCTTCATCCATAGGGATTTAAAACCCACCAATATTTTTATTGATAAATCCAACAATGTGAAAGTTGGTGATTTTGGACTCGCAAAAAACTCACAATTTCCCTCGGCCATTCTGAAGAACAATCAGGTGGCTTCTGGAAACAAGGATCTTTCCACCTTGGTAGGCACATTCTTTTATACTGCAAAAGAGGTCGCTACGGGTGAATACGACGAAAAGATTGATATGTACTCATTGGGCATTATTTTTTTCGAAATGTGTTATCAATTGGGTACGGGTATGGAGCGTGCTATGATCTTGAATGATTTGCGCTTAGTTGACGTGAAGTTTCCTAATGATTTCAGTCCAAGTAAACTTACAGAGCGTAAGATAATTCGCCAGTTGCTTACTCATGATCCTAGTGAACGGCCTGGTGCCTCCGAGCTATTGCAAAGTGGTTTGATACCGGTTGAGCATCAGGACGTTATCATAAAGGAGGCACTTAAATCTTTGGCCGACCCTGCTTCTCCTTGGCAACAACAAGTTAGAGATGCCTTGTTTAAGCAACCATACCTGTTAGCTCGTGATTTGATGTTTGATAATTCCGGAAAGAATTCCCACAGCGCGATTTTGGGCAATACATCTGCTGATTATTTGCTCCTTAGTCAAACCCTCAATGCTCTAGGGCATATCTTTGAGAAACATGGTGCGATTCGTGATTTTGATGGCAGTTCGTTGATACCCAAGCTGCACACTCAATCCAAAGAACAGTTGTATGAATTACTTGATCGAAGTGGCTCTGTTTTGACTCTTAATTACGATTTGGTTTTGCCGATCGCTCGCTACTTAAGCAGGAACACGTTTCATGTGAGTAAACTTCATCGGCACGAATTTGTTTACCGTCCCAACGTAAGAGGTGTTGGGGGTCCTGACAAGTATAGTGCTGTCGCTTTTGACATTATGTCACACGACTGCAAGTCTCTCAAATCAGATGATGCCGAGTGTATCAAGGTGGTAGACGAAGTGCTAAACTCATTTCCTTGCTTTAATACCAAAAATGCTCAAACATACATTATGATAAATCACTCAGACATTTTACACAGTGTGATAGATTATGTTTTTGGAAGCTCTGATGCATTATCACAATCAAGAAAATATGAGCTCATGGGTGTACTATCTCAACTCGGCGTTGAGAGAGGCTCTGAAGATATAAAAAAATACTTACGCAACGATTTCAAGCTCCAGCACACGATCGTCAAGGATCTCATCGACTTATTTAATTTTACGGTAGAGCCTGAAAAAGCCCGTCAAAAATTGCGCAAGATAATGATTGATTCTCCTTTGTTGGGTAAAATAGACCGTGCCCTCAATGAAATTGAAAATGTTTTGGACTTATTACAAATATTTGGAGTGAAATCGACCTTATACTTTTGTCCATTAAGCAACTACAATGCCAAATACTATGAGGGTGATATCATGTTCCAAGCCATTCACAGGATCGACAAAAATAGAAAGTTCTCAAGGTTCATAACAGGGGGAAGATACGATCGTCTCATAGACTCCCTCTCCAATGATGGTCTCACCAAATCGAGGACGCCTCATGCCGTTGGTTTTCAATTGACTAGCACATTATTGTTTTTATTAATGAAGAATTCAGCAAAAAGGACGCATTTTACTGCAACAAAGCGAGAGAACTTGCGAGGATGGAAGAAGTCTAGGTGCGACGCTCTAATCACAAGCTCACAGGAATCAATAATGAAAGAGTCTGGATTCAAGTTACTAGGCGATTTGTGGGGGCACGGTATTAGCTGCGATTGGCTTTTATCCTCGTCTCAGGAAGATACAAATGACAAGGCCATCGAAGATGGTTGCTTTTGGGTTGTTCAATTGAAGCAACAAAATATCGTTAAGGGAAGAAGAATTAGAAAAAGCACCTTCAAGCCGATTCGCGTAAAGTCAATGACAGATAACAAGGATACTGATCTAGATTACGATGAGTTGCTACAGTTTCTTTCAAATGAAATCGCCGAGCGAAACTCAGACATAAACGAAACAAGAAATGAGAACAGCAAAAAACGAGATGACTCTTTACAAACCCAGCAAGATCACTCGAGGATTGGTGAGCCAATTTTTAATATTGATATCGATCAAAGAGTGATAATTGTTCCAAATAGTGCTCCTCGCGGTCGCAAGAACAACAAGAAAGAAAAATGGGAGCTTGAGAATGATTCTAAGCTTGCGGGGGCTAACTTGATGAAGAGTATTTCGAATGCTCCTATTATCCCCGTTGACCTGGGCGATTCTACGTTGGATATGATTCTGACTATGTCCATACTGACGCCACAGGAAGAATGGCTTAAAAAATTGTTTTTCGCTGACCACAAATTACCTCGAAGCTATGCTAGTGCAATTTACGATGCTTTGAATAAGGAGGCATCGAGAGGTGTCCGTTGGGCATTACTACACTCGCCGAAAACTGATAAGACAAGTATTGTTGATTTGCAACGCTAAGGTCAATTGCCAGTGTGAGCGGCAAACAAGTATGGGTTACATACTAGTGAGCTTTACTAGCTTCCTATTGAATCGCGTTGTGCGTGATCTAAAGGGAATTGAATCTAAGTATATCCTGTCATCCCTGATTGAGGAGTTCTTTATAGCCTTTCTTTGTATTCTTTATAAGGGCGCCTTTCTATACGCATCAGAGACAGTAAAAGATGAATTTCGTCCAGCAGCTCAGCGATCCGGACCATTCACGAAATTATTTTTCCATTGCCAGTACTCTTGAAGACGAAGTTCACTGTACTCGGCGTAGTTGAAATCTATGTTGGAAAGCTCGCTCTGAATCATAGCCCAAATGCCCCAGTAGAAACCGGGCATTCCATAATAGCAAGCGATTTCGTCAATGAGCCCAGATACTTCCATTTCAGTCGCATTTTCATTGTTCAAATAGCTTTTACACCAGTTCACCATAACAGGATTGGAGCTATTGGGTTCGGGAATCGCAGCACGGTTACAATCGAACCCCTGCCATTCGGCGAAATGATTGGCAATATCAAAGGCTCTTGGCGCCGGAAGCATATACTCGTAGTCGATAAATCTTATGGGATTTTCCTCTGGTGAAGGGAGACTTGTCACTGCAGTAGCCGCCAATCTTTGAGCGAATACTTCCCCCTTGGGAATGATGATGTTTCCCGAAAGTAAGTCGCAATGGGAGACTACCATGGGGGATTTAGATGAGCGTAGCAATGTAGACTTTAGCCACTTGAACTCCAGAAGTACAACCTCTCGAATGTTACTCAAGGATACATTTTGGGAGGGCAAGTTGGACTCGAAGATAGCCACCAAGGCGTCATTGGCCGGAACAATGTGGATCCAGTCCTCAATAAGGTCCCAAATGGTGCTAATGTTTCTCTTTGGCTTCTTCTCACGCTTAGATGTCTTTGCCACGGGCTTCAGCGCTTGTTTCTTCACATTGGCGGAAAACTTTCGGAGCTTCTCCACCCCGTCTTCAATCAACTCCGCATTTACGCTATTATGTAATTGACCAAGTTGCTGAGCCACGAGCGGATATAAAGTGGGAAGACTCATCTCTTTAGGGTCCAACGAGCGACCAGGGAAGAAGCCGTAAATCAATCCGTTGCTAAACCGCGCGTGTATGGGAGGGGCCAACAGTAAAGAATTGAGCACTAGATGAGAAATAAACTCGCGGTGTCTATCAATGATGAGGTTGGTGCCCTGACCGTATACTCTCATTAAAAGAGTTTCCTTTCCGTGGGTACAGGACAATAGCATATTGGTAATTCCTCCAGTCAACTGCTTCACCTGGATATCTGAGGACCATGCGGGGAAAATCTTCACTAGAAGCAGCTTGATTTGGGTGTAATCATCACACAAGTTTGATTCGAGATTGACGGAGTATTCGGGCATGTACACCGCGTGGGTCGCATATTCGTTCAAGATGTGATCAATGCCTTGTTCCTCCGCAACCTCGAGACTCATGTGTGACGGCGGGTCGTCCTCGCTATCTGAACCCGCAATTTGCTGGGTCAATACAGAGGTTTTGAATTTCTTGGCGACTGGGGTGGTTTTCCAGGTGTCAGCGTTGTCTTCCTTTTCTTCATCGTCACCGGTGTTGGCGAACTGGGTGGTGTCGGACTCGAGATCCGACAATGAGGGATTGTTGAGCGTGTATAAAAGGCTCTTGTTTTTTAGACTGTTGACGTAGTACGGTGCTTTGGGGCTTGGCGAAGATGGGTGGGTGGAAACTTCCGGTTTCCGAGCCAACTTATCTGGCGGACCTTCCAAGGTTGTGGCAAAAGCCGACACTGGAATGCAGTGGACGGTGCCGCCGGATAGAATGCAGTATACGGGGGACGCCATTCACTCGGTCAAGGAAACGCAGCGGGTCGATTTTCAGTGGGTACTAGTGGTGGCTTCGGTGGGTTGGTGAGTCGATACCGCCTCACATGCCTGCAGGAAATAAATTTTCGGTTGCGACAGAGCACTTATCGGCCGGGGAATGGGGATGTCAACGCATTCACCAAGGCTGAGAGTTCGTATAAGCTTCTTTACCGTACGGGGCTCCAGTATTCCAGGCTTGTCATCGCCGGCCAAAAGGTATTTCCTACTTTTGTGCAGTACGGCGTTTATCGAGTCACGGCCGGAAATACCGCAGAAGTCGGCCCCGCGTAATCGAGATAGATCTGGGATGACGATGCTTGATTCATGTGTTTTAAATCAAGTCTGCGTTAGTGTTCATGCCTTATATTTCTTGAATGTGCCATAATCCGCGCGGTGCCTTTTAGTTCGTACATGCAGACAGCAGATAACCACTAATAGCCATAAGGAAACCCCGAATGAGACACCATGGTGATAAAGTTTGGTCTACAAAGTAGGCACCGGCACCACAAAATTATTTCGCCTAAGCATGTATTTGAAAGGTAAAGTCTAGGTTTTGAGTGAAACTCGAGGTCAGATAGCTATGTGAGACACGCAACCAGGAGAGGCGGAGAGTCCGGTAGGCGAGCGCTGGCTAATGAACGACTGTGACGACTTCGAGGAGGTGCTCACTCTTTTGAATCCTTGAGTATCGTGTCACTATTGCCGAGTCTCGACTGCACCGTGCAGTCAGACCTCATCTACTGGCAGGTACTCTGACTCAAATGCCTCTTGTTCAACCAATAGGCGCGGCTCGTAGCAGCGCAACTGTGAAATGCCTGGAAAGAGGCGGAAGTACAGCCACACGGCAATCACTGCACCTAGGCACAGCCCCACAAACACATCGATAAAGTGGTGGCGGTAGTCCTCGGTGCGGCTCAAGGCAATTAACATGGCTCCCAACGTGGGAAGGAATGCAACCGCAGAGCGCCAAGCACCTGCTTGAGGACGAAACACGGTAAGCTGGCCCAGAAGCCAAAGCAGCAAGTATAAGAGGCCCGCAAACGACATACTAGAGTGGCCCAGAGGAGTGGTGCGGAATCCGTCCAACAAGCGTTCGATCTTATCAGAAGTGCACACGTCTTTGGCGAACACCATCACATCGCGCGGAGCGTCTGCGCGGGGGATGCAGCGGGCCAAGAAATCCGGCCTGTGGCGGCCGAAGAAGTTCTTCAACACGTCGGTGATGATGCTCGCGGAGAGCACGGAGATGCAAACGCCTATGAGCGACACGTAGGTTACGTATATCTTGTGCTTTGGTTTTGTGATCAAAAGGGATACGGCAGCAATGGCCGAAATAGGGATCCACGCTGCGTACAAGAAAAGTTGGTTGTTGGACACGCGTTGGGTCTTAGCATAAGGGTGGGAGATTGTAAGGTCGTTGATGTAAAATTGGCGCTGGAACGGTTCGAGGGAATACGCAAAGGGGTAGATGACCAAAAGGATTCCGAGCAAAACGGCGTCAGAGAAGCGCCATCGAATCAAGTGGGAGCCGCCCTTGATGTTTTCTAGGCCAAAGAACGAGCGATCCAAGCTGTGGAAAAACTTTTTGACTGCGTCCATGATAAGATTTCAGGTGTTGAGTCGGTAGCAAAGGTAGGCGATTTTGCAAATATTGGACAGCGGCAGGTGTGGGAGAGTGGTAGGTTGGGAAGCCAAGGAAATAAGGTGCAAGTAACCTGCTTGATAACGCTGGTTGCAGGATTCGCGATATTGTACCGTGGTGGCACTTGCAGACTGATTCTGCAAATCAGTCGCAGAGGGCTCGAGATTGATTGGCTCGCTCGAGCTATCTTATATTTGCACTATTTAGGATTCATTGCATGTACACGTTTATTTCTGTGAGTTCATTCGACTCTCAAGAGTGAGAGGCTCGCCGCCATGCAAAGTTTAAGTTGTTGCCGGTGAGAAGAGTGTAGGAATAGCGGGGCAAGTACCGATGGACCTCAGCAGCGCAATTTCGGCTGAAGCAGCGCACCGTGATCGTCCAGAAGTTAATACAGTGAAGACAATCTGATTATAGAGTATAGACACTCAGATGTGTCAGTTGACCAAAGACTATACACTCAAACACTAAACTCTCAGGCACTAAACACTTAAATACTAAACACTCAAACATTACACACTCAACACTAAACACAGACTAAACACTCAGACTAAACACTCAGACTAAACACTCAGACTAAACACTCAGACTAAACACTCAGACTAAACACTCAAACACGAAACTCCAAACCCGTAGAGCTGAGCTCAAAGCTCCACTAATAAAAGTACACAACAACTTCCGTTCTCAGTGAACCGTCATACGGTCAAGCGGTCGCGCAATTAGTTGCGAAGCAAAGAATGTCGTTAGCCTGAATACCCACGGTATCGCATAATCTTGCTGGACCGTCAAGCAGAGGCTAAGCACTCCCAGGCAGCAAACGTCCGCAAAATCTGAATCACTCGTAATCTCCGCGTTGCGCCCCGGCTTCCGTAAGATGGACCTAGTGCGGTGTGTATCTAACTGTCGCAATCACTGATCTACCCTAGAGCTCCACCCGTTCAACCATCCGGGACTTCCACGCTGTCCAACCTCCAGCGACAGCACCAAGCCCAAACTTTAGCACCCGCCTCTCTTGTCGCCCTGGCCCATGAACAGGTACTCGGAAGATCCGTTTGAAAACGGCTGGGCCTCCGAGCCCAACCCAGCCGCCTATGGCACGGCGTCCACGTTCCTCACGTCGCTGCAGTTGCTTGCTACTTCTCCGCCGCCGCCACATTCGCCGGAACCCATTCCCGTCCAATACAGGACGATCTTCGCCAAGTTGCACGCCCGAATGGCGCTGGACAACAGCCTCCGCACCTACGTGTTGGGCCCGTTGGCAGAGGACGGCTTCCTCTCGCCGCGTCAGTGCACGCAGATTGCGCAGGTGGCCCACGACCACTTGGCGCCCATCGCGGCCGAATCCAACTTTGTGCAAGCGTTGGGGCTCGTGGCGCTCGAGCTCCAAAGCCCCGGTTCGGGCGACTACGTCACGCTCCACTACAGCCAAAGCTCCGGTCTCCCGGAGTTGCCTGTGGCCGCGGCAAACGTGTTGCTCCGCGAGTCCGCTCTGGCGCACCCAGACCCCTTCCATGCGGAAAGCGCGTGTCCCGACCCGTTGTCTGCGGCCTTGGACGACGCGCGGTCGGCCGAGCCGTTGGACTCGTCGCTGCCGGCGCCGGACGCACCGCAGTGGGCCGAGGAGCTGCAGTGGGCCGAAGAGCCGCAGGGCCTTTTGGCGGACCAGTCTGCGCTTCTGATCGACCCCTCTGCGGTGGAGGCGGCCGACGACGCGGCGGTCGCCGCATACTTGGCCGAGATCCGCGGCCGGTTCCAGCCGCTTGTGGGCAACGAGCCCATGGTCAAAATCAAAGAGGTGCCCGAGAAAGAAGGCTTGCTCTTCAAGCACGTGAACTACGCCATCACGCACGAACTCAACTTGGGGTTGCACGGCCCGCGCGGGCCCAAGAAGGTGGTGCGCCGCTACAGCGACTTTGTGTGGCTCCTCGAGTTTCTCTTGCAAAAATATCCCTTCCGCGTGACTCCGGGCCTCCCGCCCAAGAAATTCACTGGTATGTGTCCCGATCCCATCTCTAGCGAACTATACTAACCGTCCTAGTAGGAGCTTCCCCTGACTCGCAGTTTTTGCAAAAAAGACGCCGTGGCTTGCACCGTTTTTTGAACCAGCTTGTGCGCCATCCGGTGATGCGGGCCGAGCCCATGGTGGTGACGTTTCTCAGCGTGCCTACCGACTTGGCCTCCTGGCGCCGCCAGGCGCGCGTGGACTCTTCTTTGGAGTTCAAGGGCCAGAAGATTCTGTCGTCCTTCGTCAACTCCATCTGGCCCGCGTTGGGGCCACAGTTCTTGCAGAACTGGGCTGCGGCAGAGAAGGCAGTGCCGCGGCTTCTTGATACGTGGACAAAGATGGTGATGTTGGTGGAGCGCTACGAAAAGCGCCAGCAGCAGATTGCCTTCGACAACTCTAAGTTTGTCGAGTGCATTAGCCGCTTTGCCGACGCCAACAACGGACTCTACCCGCACAAGGACCCAGGCAACGCCATCGCAACGCAGAACCACCACGACACGCTGGCAATCAACGAATCGTTGACGGGCGTGGCGGCGTTCTTCACGGAAACTTCAACGGTGTTGGTGGACGAGAGCTACACCATCAACACGCTGGTGTTGGAAAAATTTAAAAACTTTCTCGACTATCTATACTCGTTGCAGGAGTTGTTCGAGCGGGCCAAGCGTCTCTCGGTCAACACCATTCCGCAGCTCCAGCAGCGCATTCAGGAGAGCCAGCTCAAGTACGACAAGCTCAACACCGACGGCGTCGATGTCAAGGGCGGCGAGATCCACAAGCTCCGCCAGGCCATCATCAACGACAAGCAGGAGATGTTCCAGCAGCTCAACAAGGACTGGCTCATTAAAAGCTGCTGCTTGGAAGAGTTCGTCATGTTTCAGGAAACGCAGTTTCTCGTGCTGGAGGCATGGTCGGAGTGGTGTCGCGGCCGCTTCCAGTTTCTGGAGAAGATGGCGGGCATGTACGACAACTTGGCGACGAAAGTGGTACCGGACATGCCGTTAAGAAGGTAGCGCGATTCAGAGTTATTCGCGAACGAGCAGTTCGGGTGAGCAGTTGAAGATATGTTTGGATCTGATCGACCTGGTTTGCAGGTCCGCTTAGAGTTTAGTCAGGTATGAAAAGCTTTTTGTCAGCTTATGCCGTTTCCTCGAGACGACGCTCCCACTTCAGCACCACTGGGTGGGCGCCCTCCATCTGCAACTCCAGGTCATAATGCTTCGTGTCGAGCACCTTGGTGATATTCAACTCGGCTTTGGCCTGAGCAAACTCCAGCGAGCCGTGGAGCCGAGCTAAGATGCGTCCAACCCGTATGCCTAAGGCCGCGCCTTCGGGGTATGCGGTGTCGAACCCCTTCTGCAACTCCAGCTCTTGGGTGTGGGTTAGTCCGTCCAAGTAGCCCTGGTTTATATGCGCCCGCTGCACGTCGGCATATTCCGATACGTTCTCATCGTCACTGGCCCACACATCGCCAGTGATTTCCACGGGCAGGACTCTTTGTTCCCGTTTCTGGCATCCGCCGTTACAAACCATGAGAAGAGTAGCTGATGATCGTTGCGCGCGTGCAGGCGTCTCTGGAAAGTGCCTGCGAAAGCTTACCCCGGAGCTCCTGTTGCCGAATGTTGCTGTAAGTTGCTGAACGCCATTTTGTCGGACACGGTGCGTAGTTGCGGTAAACTCATTTACGCTATACAATCTACTCTTAGTCCGATAACGATAAGCTCATATACACGCTTTCCCACCTTGGAGTTTGCCGAATTGATTGCCGTTTACGTAGGTTCGGATGTCATATAGTACCATCCGCGCGGCTGGCTCTTTTGGTGATGGCTCTTTAGATTTCCAACCAAAGGTGCTGGGCCGTAAGGGCAGCAGCGCAGAACGGTATAATACTAACCACATTGTAACTACATTCATACAAGTAGGCAAACCCACCGGTTGTGGCACCCGCCTGATGGCAAGGGCCAGGTCACGTGCGCGTCCAACCTGGCGTTATCGTTTTTGCACATTCAACAAAAAATCCCCTACACCCGCTCCGCTCCACAACTGCCCCGAGAAGCAGTGCTACTGACCCCAGGTACTGGATACCTCTTATTGCGCTTTGACAGGCTCTCTTCGATCATTTTCCCGCCCAATTCTTCACTTCGCCAAGGCCCTAGTCGCCCACTGAACCTTAATCTGACCTCAAACTCCAACCAACATGGCACACAATATCATAACTCAGGTCTCGCAGGAGAGCCTCGGGATCCCCGCCATGAACCAGTATGAGGAAAACCCCACCGAATCCGACCACAACTCGAAAATCTACATGGACATCCGCGGCAAGTCGTTTTGCACCACTCGCGACGAGCTTATGAGCTTGCCCGAGAGCATTTTGTTGCTGTTGTTCCCCAACGGCGTGTTCTTAGACTCCCGCGGCCAGGTGATCACCAATTTGACCGAGCTGGACGTCGTTTACGTCAACTTTGACCCGAACTGCTTTGAGTACATCTTGGAAACGTTCGGCAAGGCGCAAAAAGATCTTGTTGCGATGCTGGGGAACCAGCTCACGCCTCAGGTCAGTAGTTCGTCCTTGCGTATGGACACCGCCGCGGCGGTGTTGCAAACCAAGCCCGCAATCATTGTATTGCGCGAAGACTTGGACTTTTACGTCATTCCGCCCGTGGCCGGGTGCCTGACGGACGACATGCGCCACCTCAAACTCGAGGTGGGCGCCAGCATTCTGCGCCAGCAGCTGGTGTTTCTGGGCCTCGGCTACAACGCGCAGTTGCCCCCGGCGGTGCACCAGACGCTCGGGCCTGCAGAACAGCATCTTTTTGACATGTTGTGCACCTCTGGGTTTTCACGCGGCGAGATCTGGGGGCTGCGGTCGATGGAGCCCAGCAAATGCATGGTGCAGTCGTTGCTGTTGGTGCGGTTGAACAGCGCGCTGCCCACGCCTCCGGAATCGCCATCGTTGGTGCCCGTGGCGTCCAACGCGTCCGGCGGCTCGCGGTCGCGGTCGCGGATTGCCAGCTTGGCATCTAGTGCCACGCGTGCGGCCTCGCGGTCGATTTCGCGGTCGCGCAAGCAGACCGACCCCAACCTGACGAAGTTGTTGTTATTCTGGCGCAAGCCGGCGCGCAAGTGCTGGTGGGCCAACGAAAAGGCGACTGTGACCACCAACGGCCTGAGTCTCGAAAAGCTCGGCAAGACGGTGGAAGTGAAGGTGCACGTGCGTCGGGTGTGGACGTTGGAGTTGTCGGTGGTTGGGGTGCAGTAGCTCACGGTGGGTGCCGCCTTCATTTCTCCGTCTCTGTATTACTACTGGCTCATCAGACATGCGAGCGCGACATGCTTACGTTTTAATAAATTGCCTGCTGGATACGTGTAGAAGGCCGGGAGAAGGTGAAGAGAGGCTATGGGTCTTCAGGCGCCAAAAGTATGGCCAAGGTATGTGGGGATTTCATTTTGAAAGGTGAACGCACATGCAAGTATTTGCGAGCGAGCCACACATTCGCTTACTGAGGCTTATCCACAAGGCGTCTGAATTGTTGATATGCGCCATTGTGGATGGGAGTATGAATACTTATTGAGCAGGTCTGCAATGAGCGGCAGCGTAATGGTCACAGGGCACTAGAACGTGGAAAGCCCGTTTTGTCCGATTTCCCAAAGTGCAATACATGCCGTAAGTGTAATATATGCTGAGACAAAGCCGTAAGTGTAAAATAAGCTGAGACAAAGCCGTAAGTGTAGTATATGCTGAGACATAGCCGTTAGTGTAATACATGCTAAGATAAAGCCGTAGGTGTAGTATTTGCCATGAGGGAAAGCCGTTAGAGTCATACATGCTAGAGTAAGTGCCGTTTCAACAGGTTAATAGGTGCTACCAGTGAATGCCGTAGGTGTACTACAACAGGGTAATAGATGCTACCAGTGAATGCCGTAAGTTTAATACATGCTCTACGTGTAATGCCATCCGTGTGATGATCCCTTAGGTAGGACCATAAGTGTGACGTATGTGAGAGAGAATCACTACGATCGGGCAGTGCGAGCACGACCAAGTCTTCAATCTTCCAGCTCCCATCTCACTCTTCAATCCAACTCCAATCTCTCTTCATCACCGTCTTCTGGCCGTTTTTCTGCAGCGACCACCACCCACCCGTTGCTCTATCCCCATCGACATTGGCCACATCTGGAGCAAATCCCCCGCGCAAGTCACTCGCACTCCGTCGCGCTTTTCTCACCTCACGCGCTCTTCTCACCATCCGCCCCGCGTCTTCTACCACCTCCTATGCTGGCCTACGAACAAGAGAGACTCGACCACACGCCGTGGGTGGAAAAGTACCGCCCCCGCAAACTCGACGACGTCGCCGCCCAGGACCACGCCGTCAAGGTTCTCAAAAAGACGTTGGAGCTGGCCAACTTGCCTCACATGCTCTTCTACGGCCCTCCGGGCACCGGCAAGACGTCCACGGTGTTGGCGCTTGCCAAGCAGTTGTACGGCCCGCGGCTCTACCGGCTGCGGGTGCTCGAGCTCAACGCGTCCGACGAGCGAGGCATTCTGATTGTGCGGCAGAAGATCAAGAACTTTGCCCGGCTCACGGTGTCCAACCCTACGCCCGAGGACTTGGCGCAGTACCCGTGCCCACCCTACAAGATCATCATCTTGGACGAGGCGGACTCCATGACCAATGACGCGCAATCCGCGTTGAGACGCACCATGGAGAACTACTCGGGCGTGACCCGCTTCTGCCTCATCTGCAACTACATCACCCGCATCATCGACCCGTTGGCGCTGAGATGCTCCAAGTTCCGCTTCCGCCTGCTTGACGGCGACAATGCGTTTGCCCGCTTGCAGTACGTGGCGGCCGAGGAGGCCGTGCGCTTGGAGCTGGACCAGGTTCTCCGCGACATCTTGGCCGTGTCCGGCGGCGACTTGCGTAAGGCCATCACCTACTTGCAGTCGGCGGCGCGCTTGAGCTCGTCGCTTGGCGGCACCGGAACCACCTCCGCCAATGTGCGCGAGATATCTGGTGTGGTGGACAAGAGGCTGATGGACGTGGTGGTGCAAGCGATTCGGTCCAAGGACCCGGCCCAGATCGCTACGGCGGTCGCAGCCACGGTGCTGGAAGGCTGGAGTGCACAGCAGACCGCGGACCAGCTCCACGACCAATTCCTTCTCGACGATGCGTTGGGGTCCGTGGAGAAGAACGCCATCGCTGGCATATTGTTCGACACGGACAGGCGGTTGAACAACGGAACGGACGAGCACATCCAGTTGTTGAACTTGGCGCTCCAGGTGGCTGCGGTGTTGTGATTGTTTCCTGGCTATAGACATAGGCTGCTGGGTTGCTGGCGATGTTAAATGTCACTCACTGTGCCTGACCTGCTTTTTGTTCCATCCACTGCGTTCGGCTCTTTTTAATGATGACTAAGCGTCGGGAGCGAGAGAAAAGGGAAAACAGAGGGAAGAGGAAAAACAGAACGAGACGAACAGGAGAACGAGACGAACAGGAGAACGAGACGCACAACGAGACGAACGGCACCAAGAGAAGGAAGGAAAATAGTCGGGAAACGTCACGACGAAGGAACAGGAGTGGGACGATGACGGAGGGATGATAACTAGGAGAAGGACGAAAATGTCAACCATAACTATCGCACGCATTAGACATCGTACCTGTAAAGAGTTTTAAACGACTACGCGTAGTCATCCCCACGAGCGTATAATCTCTGGGGATAATTGCTATCCACACCATACGGGACGTACATGAGTATAAGGACTATAGACACGAGGAATACCCGCACAAAAGACCCCTCAGGGCGCAGTGTACCGGGTCATGATCCACATTATCCTACTTCTGTGGCGGCGGAATTTGCTGCTGGGGGTAGCCTTGCTGAGGCACGCCCGGCGGATATCCGTAAAATGGGGCGTAAGGCAAAGGAGCCTGACCCTGGCCCTGGCCCTGCATGGGCATTTGGCCTTGCCTGAGACCAGGTGGCACCATTCCTGGAGGAAGCATACCAGGTGGGGGGTATGGGTAATATTGCTGGGGAATTGGCTTGCCCTGAAAGTCCGGGCGTGGCTGCATCCGCATTCCTTGGCCTTGGCTGGGTCCGGTTGTGCCTGGATGGCCAGGCTGAGGCAGGCCATTCTGCTGCGCGGAGTTGGGGTTGGGCCCAGGGATTCCTGCCATGCTGTTTGAGAAAACAAACCCCTTGTCTTCCGGCTGCTTGTTCATCAACGAGAGGAAAAAGGAATCGTTAGCAGGAGGCATACCCGGTGCCATGCCAGGCATGCCTTGTGAAAGCCCTGGAGGGAAGCGAGCCCCTTGAGGAGGAAGGCCGGGGCCAGGGCGGCCGGAACCAGGTCCTGCAGGACCGGCGCCTGGGACAGCGCCTGGGCTACCGAGCCCATTACCAGGATGAGAAGCCGTTCGAGGAAGGCCCGGCGGGGTCGGAAGTCCATGAGGGATGCTCTGAGGCGAGCCCTGGGGAATATTGGAGAGTCCCTGAGGAAGACCCGAGATTCCCTGAGGAAGACCCTGAGGAATTCTTTGGGGAATTCCCTGGGGATGACCCTGGGGAACCCTCGGGGAGATACCCCGAGGGACACTTTGAGGCTGAGAAGCACCTGGGTGCTGAGAGGGCTGCAGTTGCTGGTGCTGGTTCTGGCCCGGAGCCTGGCCTCGTGCTTGATTCAGGAGGCCAGGGGGCTGGCTCGGTGCCGCGCCGTACAAGCGTCTCGGGGCCAGAGCACCGCCCTCCAGCAGTGGAGAAGACAGATCGGTGGATCCCATGAAAAAGCGCAGGCCCTCGCTCTTTGCCGCTGGTGCTTTGGGCGCGCAGGCATCGTCGCCGAAGAACGAGGAGAAGCGCGAGCTTTTGGAGTCGCCCGTCTTGTGGAGAGCCTCTTCCTTGGGCTTGGCAAAGGAGAAAAAGCTGTCTACCTCGTTGACACTGGCACTGACGTCGGGCTGCTCCTCGACGCCCTGCTTGCGCTTGTTCTCCTGGTGCATGCGCTGTTTCCAACGCTCAAAGTCCTCGACCGTCAGGCCCATGTCCAACTGCACGTCGGCAGACACGTCCCCCGTGTCCCATTCGGGAACGCCCTCGTCCGGCGTCTCGCCAAGAAGATGCGCGATTTTATCTGCCAGCATGCGGTCCAACTCGCCATTCTTGACGAAGCCCTGCGGCTGCCGTTCCCACATGGCCGCGCTGGCGCCGCTGTGCGCCGGGTTGCGGCGGTTCTTGCGGCTGCCTGCGCCGCCATTGCTGGCGCCGCCGTTGCCGCGGAACTCCTTCTCCGGGTTCTTCTGGCGTGACGTTTTGAGCGCCCAGAACTGCGGGCCGGGAAGCTGCGCCGCGTCGAACCGCGCCACCTCGGCACTGGCGCGTAAGCTGTACAAAAACTCAATCAGGTAGGCATTGGGCTTGGTTTGCAGCACACACTCCAGGATGGAGCTGCGGCGTGGCGGCGGCGGTCTGTTGTGCCGCGTTTCGGGTTCGGGCGATTTCTCCTTGGCCGCGTTGGCCATGGCCGAGTCTAGTAGCTTGGACAAGGCGCTGCCAGGCTCCAATCGGCTATGGAGCGCGGCGTCAGATGTCTGGTAGGGAGGGGTCGACGGATTGGCGTTTGCCGCAAGCGACGACAGCACAATGGCGGGATCGGAAAACGGCGGGGACGACATGAGCGGATCAGAGTGGAGGAAGGAAGTGCTGAGATCACGGGGTCGGAAGAAGTTTTGCGGTGCAGAGTAGGGGTGGAAGAAGGTGTACTTCTGAAGTGCACTGAGAAGGTTGACAAGGCGGGTCAAACACATGAGGGGCCGGGTAAAGGTCGTGCGAAGCTCAACCCGGCGGGTTGGCGGGTGTGGGAGCTTTTGGAACGGGAGGTGGTGAGGTGCAGCTGGGCGGGGCCATTAGCGCCTCCGGAGTCCAGGCAGTGGGCGTATTGCTACGGTAATTTATTGTGCGCCAGAGTAGATTTATTTTGGGCCAGTAGTTCACCTGTCGCACCCACCAGGCCACACTCATACTGAAATCTGTACACCTTCGTCAACGCTGAAGTGTAACCTCACCGAGACTGAAATGTGCACTCAAACAACTTGTATCAATACTGGAACTTGTGTCAATACTGTAATATGTGTCAATAATGGAACTTGTGTCACTTCTGAAACTTGTGTTCTCAGTACTGAAGTGTACCCTCAATACTGAAGTGTACCCTCAATACTGGTGTACAATACTGATTCCGGGTACGTCCACCAACATGAGCCATCCACCGTGTGAGCCACATTCACGCAACCACGACTCTGGACTGGTCATTGTACCGCGCCTGCGCAATGGCAAGAATCTTGTCCGAGAGATTGTAGTAGACGTACGCTTGGCGCAAGAAAATGTCGCCCAAGATGAGAAGGTCTTCGTGGTGGGTGAAGCCCAAGTAGCACGTGTCGCCTTGCCGGCTCACGGCCTTGTCGTACGGAATTTTCACGGCGTTTCCGCCAAAGTCAAACTCAAGGTGCTTGTTGCTCGGCTGGTTGCAACTCACCTTGCGGTACACGATGCCTCCAAGCTCCACCATCGTGGGCTTGAACACCGAGTCCATGTGGTCCATCACCTGTTTCGACACAAAACCCAATGTGGTTCCCAGGTCCAAAAGGTACGTGTTTCCCTCGGTGTAAGCCTGTCCATCGACTTTGATGGACACTACGTTCGCCGCAAGGCCTCCGACCGACGTGTTGAGCGGGTAAGACACTAACGGAGCCACGTACTTTGCCGTGTCCACCCCGCCAAAGATCACACTGCCGGAGTTCGAGTCGTTGGAGTTCAAGTACAACGAGAACGACGCCTTGGGTATGTAGCCGCCGTTCTTCAAAGCCCAAACAAAATTGTCGTTACTGATGGCCAGGCTTTTTGCTTTCACCCGGTCTCCGAGTCCCAAAATGCCTGCTCTGGAAGTGGAGTTGGATTGCACCACTCCAAATTGGAACTGGTCAAGCGCAATGGTCCAAGGGTAGTCCGAGCCGAACATCCGTACTGTGTCGTTGTAGTAGAGCCCGCGGGAGCCAGAATTGTCCACATATCCAGCCAGAAACCCTGCCCCGGCTTTCCAGGCAGTGTCCGAGCTCAATGGATCGTAGAACCCTAACTCTGTTTCGTTTTGCGATACCCATACATGCGAAGACCCGGTGTCGAGCACCATGCTCAACTTTTGTCGGTCGGAACCCACATATATGTCTAGCAAGTAGCTGATGTCGTGGTAGTTCTCAATCGATAAATCGTAGGCATTGCGCTTACTCTGCTTCCACGAGTACTTCCAACTGGCCCAGTACTCCACTGCGGTCATGCATCCCACAGACTTCAGCACTCGAAAATCAAGTTTTACCGCTCGGGGTGGACTGGTCTTGGACTCTGTCTCAAAACCGAGTTTTGGAATAGCCAGACAATTAATAAGCGCAATCAAGTACCACAAAACCCATGCATTATACCCTAAGATCGGCAAACAAAGCATGCTAAGTAGACTTCTCGCTGCCCTGGTACGGTACTATCTACGAATATTTATAACGCTCACCATTTTGATTATGGGCTATATTTAGAGACTTTGGCATGTCCCGTATAAGTTATGAGCTTTACCTTCTCAGGCATATTTTTTTCTCTTGAAGTATTCAATTTACTGGATGAATGAAACTTGTACTTTTTATACAGGTTGACGCAGGTACATTGACACCCAATACATTTCTGGGGGGAGCTTATCCCGATACAGAAATGTCACTGCGCGTAAATTCTTAAGTGCATTCTCTTGCAGCTTTATTGGGATGGAAGAGTTCATCTCGTTTGCGCTCTTCAGATACTAAGTTGATGTTATAGAGGCGAGTTTTATGACGCAAAAGGTCACGGATTATCATCTTTTTCTTCCCTCAATAGCTGAATTTGCAGCCTTTTTCGTGTCGCGTAATTACATTGGTGGCACTATGAGATAAATGGGAACGCCTCCATTATAAGTTGAATTGATATTATATATTACATAATACATGTTCGCCTGTTCCGACCCTCCAAAAAATCTCATAATTGCTAAATGGTCTCAGCCGTGTCTATTGCTGCATGAATGGGGAGTTCAATCTCTTGATCTCTCGGCACATGACGAACCAATCGATTTCTCGTAAAGACGCATCTTTTCTATCAAAGGTAGATGAACCTCTTTCCTGCTCCTCCCATTTAAATAACTCATACATGAAACGCAAGTTCGGCTGAATGACAATATTCAATCTTCTCACCCGCACAAACAAGTACGCCTGGGGTAAGTTAAACCCTAAGCGCCGCATAACTTCTGCAATAACGACTGTGGCTGAGCGAGATACGCCCACACGGCAATGAACCAAGATTTTTGTCTGACCTTTGGTCCGTTTATATTCTTGATCAATCTCTTCCAAAATGTTTGGCAAAGACCGCGAGAGTTCATCGATGCCGTCATCTTGAAGATTATTGACCTTTACCACGCTCCCAACTGAAAGTTTGGTCCCATACCGGTTTTTAGAGTTGCTCTTCGGCGAGATGTTAAATACTTCAATATTGCCATCGTCAATCTCGTCCACCATTATATCGTTGTTGTGCTGAAATTTGTGGCCATTGAGCCAGTCAAGATTTTCGCCCACGGAAATAACCTTTTTGATGCCAAGTTTTGTTAAGAGTGACAAGCTGTTTGCGTGTCTCAAGGACCCCAAGTAAATGTGGGGCAATATACGGGAAGGTAGTGATCCCTCGACCTCTTCGACCCAACTGCGATTGAGATACGATGAAGTCTCGCGCATATCATCTTCATCCTCTTCCTCATCGGAAGATAATTCCGAATCTGAGTTGGCTATGTACCCCAAGCGAAGGTTCTTGGGGATGTTCTTGGGTGCATTGACTGGCTTTCCGAGTAAAATGCTGTTGATTTCTTTGCTAGTTATCGTTTCATATTTCGCCCAATCAATGTCTTTGACATCTAGAGGAGAGAACATTCGAAGAAGAGTTTCTAGTTTTTGAAGAACAACGACATCACTGGCAAATAAATAGTATGGTCTCTGGTATTCCAGATGTAAGGCGAGCGCTGCGTCCTCCAACGTAACATTTTTGGAGTAAATTAAGTAGCAGATGGAAAGAAATGACAGTTCCGTATATCCGTCAGAGCAATAGATCAACGACGCCAAACTATCTTGGCCACTTGATGAGGAGTACAAGTAAAGAAGCTTGCAAGTATTAACAATACTCATAAGACTTTCCTGCTTGCAGTCGCCCATACCAATCGAGCCCGCTGACGGGAACTCCAAGTGGTGAATTTCACTCACGTCATCAGCTTTGTGTGAGGTGATTGTATACTTGAAGAGTAATTCAGCAAGCAAAGTTGGGGTTGGAAAAGACGCATCATTGTGACAATGAATAAAGAGCTTCCAATGAGCTCGTGGCATCTGAAGTATGGACATTAATTCTGCGTCCCGGGTGCAATCTATTCCAAGACATGAATTAGCTGGCTCGAAATATAGATGTTCGGCCCCCTTAGGTGGTGTTATGGAGGTTTCATAGTTGATTTCCGCGTCCCCCAGTAGTTTTCTCCAATGATGCATCATGATCTGAAAATCCCATGTATTCCCCAGCCAAACATTCATATTCAATTTCGTGGCTGCGGACATTTTCGTGGTTTCAATCTTTTCCTTGACTTGAAGCCCCGAGTCCCAGGACGAAAATATATCAGTTCGAAGACCCTTCATAGAACTCATAAGTAGTTGTGTGCGTTTCGTTGAATCAGAGATGACTGGAGTTGTTGCATCTTCGTTCGACGTGTAAATGTCTGGCGTTTCAGGGGAGATGGGATCCTTGAGCACAAACACATTGTAAGCTTGCTTTCCCTCGCTCATGTCGCAAAGTTGCGCAATACGCAAGAGACGGGCTGTGGAATAGCACTTGCATGTACTCAAGTGACTTTCACAAAAACAGTAGACAACAAAGTCAGCGCAATGGGCCAGTTTTGCCACCTGGATATGGAAGTTGCGTAAGGAGACACCACGACTCGGGTCTAAATTGAGAAATTCAGGTATATTTCCCGTGTTGAAGCAGTCGTTGGCAACCAATTCTGTCACCGCAGCCACCCAGCAGTCGTCATGTTCGAGTTGGGGAAAAGCTTTGCGTACCAATCTTTCGACCTTCGAGAATACTTCTTGCCGCAGATACTCAATTGGACGTAAAATCTCGGGTGCATTCACAGAGTTCCGGAGCACTTTGTTCGTTGAAGACAGACTGGGACTTTTGTTGACACACATTATCAATCTTGCATCTTGAGGTTTCGAGACATCTACTGCAAAGTTCAAGGCTGACTTTCCGCGTTGAGACTGGTGTTGAAGAATTTTCTGCTCCATGAAAAAAGACCTCTGTGTGAAATTATCTTCGTGTAGGCCGTGGAGCCACGGAAACATCTGATTCGTGGGGGGTAACGCTTTGTTGAAGTACCAATTGAATACACAAGAAAGCTGCTGCAGGCTGATTGCCCGAAGGTCAAACAAGCGTTCGGGCCCTGAGCAGAAAACCGGAACTAAATGGTTCTGATAAAACAGCGACTTTGCATCAAGCGGGGGAACAGGCTCAGAAATCGAGTAGCTAAAGAGCAGCTCTAGCACCGAGTTTGTCAGGCCCTGAGAAGATGAGAGAGCGACAGCTGTTTCTGGAACACTCAACTTGGTGGTTTTCGACAGAACACTGCCACAGACTTCGCAATCAGGCGCCTCGTGTTCCAAAATCGCCCAGCTACTGTTTTGGGTATTTAAGGAATCGAAGCGTGCACGAAAGCGATCTCTTTCGTGTATGGAATCATTAGAAGCTGAGGATGAACGTTTTGTTTTGACCTTTTGCATAGAAGGAGGTATTGTAAGTTCGGACCCTAATTTGTTCCTTTCACAACAATAGGCCGGACGCCTAGCAAGGTCTAGATGCCCGTTTGGCGGAGTTCTGGCAGCAAATCCGTCTTCGTTGCCTTCTCCGTCAATGTCGTCTGCATCCTCCTTAGTTGTGACCACGATGGGACTTTTCGCAAGTTCGTATTCCGATAACCGTTCCGCCAAAATGTCGGGAATAGAATCCCCCATGGCAATCATTTGTGACGAGTTGGATAATGTGAGACTTTCTGTGGATCGGCTTCCTCCTAGGTTCATGCACAGGGCAAAAGAGCACGACTTTCGTCAGCGGGGAAAAGGGTGATGATGTGAAAACAAAAGTGGGGAATAGTCTCAGCGAAGCTATATCGAGAATTAAAAACAGTTCAGAGTCTATGAAAAGAATATGGAACCTGCAGATGCGTTATTAAGAAGAAAGTTGAATTTCCGGTTAAAGGGCTGCTGAAAAGTTTGTGGACGATAAGATAAGATTGGTGCCGGTTCGGGAATAGGTGATAAGCGTCAGAAGTCACGTGCGCCGTTACCGTTTAACGTTTTGCCCCAAACACGTACAATCTCTCAATTTCTGTTCTTTATAGCTAAGTGTCCACAAAAGGCCGTCGCAAAAATCTTGACAAAACGCATTAATGGAGGTCCCACTCTCTTCCCAATTTCAGCTCCTCATCTTCACGCCCACCAATGCTTTCGCAGATCCCCTGGACTAGGGATGTACGGGTCTAGTTCTGCTGGTCTTGCCAATGCCGACCTCGTTACCATCAACAGAGGGCAAGCCATTGATGTGGTGATTACAGGACTATCGGTTTTCTTGTCAGTGCCACCACTGGGAGTTTACACCACACGTGGACCTCCGAGGGTAATGCTATGGGATGTACGGGTGTGCACGCCAACAAAAAACACCAACCGTCAACTCTGCCCTCACAACTCACCTGATCCCTAGCATGGCCGACACAGACACAGTTTTGGTCCAATTGGACCAAGCGCGTGATTTGGCATTTTCCAACCGTGACTTGTTTCCCCAGGTGGTTAAGCAGATTCTCAACTTGGTCTCAAACCCAGCGCTTCCCATCCAAAGATGGTGTAGTCGCTTTTTAAAAGAGGCCTTTTATTCTGCCGACAAGCATGTGCTGCCAGGGGTGAAGGTGGATTTGGCTATCGATGCATTGGCCAGCCTCAAAGTTCTCGCCAACGTGCGTGACCTCGAGGTTTTCAAGAACGTGATAGATGTGAGTGTAATCGTGTTTAAGCTTACGTTTCGTTATGTCGCAGAGAACGACGGCAGTCACCATGCGTGGAATGGTGTAAACGACTTGAAAAATGAGTTGGTGGCCAAATACGATACTCAGTTCCCGTTTGAACTGACTTTCGACAAGGAGCACGATGCGATGCGTAACATTGACGCCAAGTTAGAGTTGCTCAAGTTTGTGGTAACAGTGGTAGACTACCAGCTGCGCTCGGTTTCCAGTAAGTACTACTCATTATCTCGGGTAAATCCAAACCATACATTGGTCAAGTCTGCTCTTATGGAGAGCGAATCCGCCGCTTTAGTTGATGTGATGTTGCGGCCATTACAAAACGACATTTTGGTGACTCCTTTGGTCACCGCCACGCTAAACCATCTCTCTCTTGTGGTGCGCCGCAAACGCCAATTCCTAGACAAGATCTTGCCCGTTTTGGAGCAGTTTGACTCAACCAAAAAGCTTCAATCCAATTACGAATCACTTGAGACGTTCAAACTCTCGCGCAAGTATGCTGACCGGACGCTACGTATCTTGTTGGGCTACATGGTTCGTTACCAGATAGTTCCGCCGAAATACCACTCTGCCATCACTAGAAAGCTCACCATGCTCAATGCCCGTGGTGACGAGATCCGCAAAAAGAATATCTTGCTTCCTTCGCCTGAGGATCTGGCCGTGCGTAAACGCAAGCTTGAGGGGTTTGAGAATGCATCCAAAAAACTCAAAACAGTAGACTACAAAAACTTGTACTGTTTGACCGACCCGACAGCCGAGCTTAACAACTTTGACTTGTCCACAGTCGCCCCCAATATCTTGGTACAGATGGCACTCACCGCATTAAACAAGGTGGACGTGCGCAAATTGTCCAAGGCACTCGAAATCATTTGCGACAGGTACACCGATGCTGTGAGGGAATTGGTTCCTGCTGCCCCTGACCAGCCACGGGTCAAGACCGAAGAAGAAAATGGAGACGATGACGAGGTTGCAGAAAACTACAACCCAGAAACCGCATACACCCTCCCGCCACCCAAAAATCTTTCTTTCCAAGAAAAAAAGGAGAACGTGGCCCTCATCATTAAAAATTTCTTCGAGCTAGCCAACAAGGGCCAGCCTGCAGACGATGACCTTCATTCGTCGGATTCGGGCGTTAGTAGTGAACTCACAAAAGTCGCAATACAGTCATGGAAGAAAGACTCGTGGATTCTTCTTCTCACGCGATTGGCCACCAGAGGGATGAATGTAGTGGACTCAGATGTGGCAGACGGTGCGGTCAACTGTGAACTTAGTGACATGATCCGTAAGGCTCTCTTTGACTACTTTTTAGAGAAGATCCACGAACGCGTGGATCTCGTGATAGAATGGCTCAATGAGGAATGGTACAATGAGAAAGTAACAAACCAGCAAAAGGTGCGCGATGCGGCTACTGAGAAATGGAACAAAAAGTACGAAGAATCGCCGGCGGAGGTGGGTGATTTGGAGCAGAAAATCACCCAGGAGATCGAAACCACGCCGGTAGAGACGCCGCGCTACAACGAGTGGGGCCAAAAAGTCTTGGATGCAATGATCCCCTTCTTGGAACCTACAGACCGGAAAATCTTCCTCCGTTTGTTAAGTGACTTACCGGTATTGACAAACGAGATGGTGGGTGGCATCAAGTCATTGTGTCTCGATCCGGCACGTAGCAAGTTGGGTTTCTTGTCCTTGCAATTTTTAATGATGTACCGGCCTCCGGCCAAGGCTGCGTGTTTGGACTTGTTGCGCCAATTGGGTGAAGGCGACCAAGAAGATTTGAGGGAAGAGGCAAAGAAACTATTGGCTAAGTACGGTGCGTAGTGACGCAGAGTAATATGATTACCACGATCGAGTAGATGAGTGCGACAAGTTATTTTACACACTTGTAGATATTTGGACGTTTGGATGCCCTCGTCATTCTTCCAGTGTCTAAAAGGCACGCCATTTGTCCTGCAAACTGTACAGCTTGTCGTAGCTGTCATGCAGACTATTGAGCGATGTGTCGCGTGCGAACAAAGGGCAACTACGGTGCTACACTCGTAAGCAAACTGAGACAGGTACATTTCCTCTGATATTCAGCTTGAGATTGACCACATAGAAATTATTAGATCCCCGTAAATGGTGTTTTTCAAACGACCCAAGTCATCATCTCGGAGGTACTGGTGATCGCGTCAGTTTCGCCATTAACACCAGGACACCGATCTATCGGCCGCCTCAAGCTTGTTTCAGGACCAACGAAAGCAGGCTATATCCAGGTAACCTGTTAAGCCCCGCAAAGCCATCCGTTAGCATATTGGCTAATTTCGCCTTCCAAAAAGAACAGTTTTGTCACACGGTCGCAACGGTCAGACTGAGGTTTAATTTAGGTGAAGCTGTCACGAGACCACCACATTTGGTTGTGGAACGTGCTTGGCCGTTTTAGGCAAACTGACTACTTCAGTCCTCAGAAATTTCCGACCTGTGGACTGCATTGTCATATCCGATTTTGCTCGTGAGATCACACTGCGCTTGTTACCCCAGGTACTAGCAGTATTCTTTTGTTGAAACTGACACGCCAAGCCACCAAAGGGACCGAAGGGGTCTGCGAAGCACTTTAAATCAGGAATTACTCCATCATGACTCCGGTCGACGAAAAACCCGTTGAACAATCCACGTTTGATGTTGTCAAGGTCGACGAGCTACACAACACCCGCTTCTCGACCATCGTAGCATATCTTGGGTCTTGGTTCATCATCATTTTGAAACTCTCCATTCTCGGTGCCGATACTTACACATGTGTCACGCTTCTTGCTTTCAATCGGTGGTCGTCCGAAGATGTGCAGATGTATGAGTTCAAAGTGGCTAAATGGATTTTTACCGGTTGCATCATTTTTCGTTTCTTGTTGCTCGTATGGCAAATAGCTTGGGCCATTCACATTTACCGAACGCACAACATCGCATTGGCGTACTTGAACAACTACGCGGCGCTCATGTACAAGGTGCGGTCGTATGACTATCACTGCCTTTTTCATGCTATCGAGATGAAAGGATTTCTCGATTGGGCCGCGTTCTTCATCTACTACAACCTTGACGATGCGCTAGAGTTGATGGTGGCTGATTTGCCGCGCCAGGTGATCAATGTACTCACGCTTAAAAACTACGCCACAGACGGAAGCAACAACGTATTGCAGAACATCAAGTCCATCGCCACATCGAATGTGCGCCTCGCAGTAGTGTTATCAGTGCAGTTGTTGTCGGTGGCAATCTTTGCCTTCTTTTTTTTCCGGTTTGTGTTTGCCATGTTGCTTTTCATTCCGGTGAAGGTGAATCTCTCGGATAAAAGATTCCGCCTGTTCAAAGCCTTCTGCTACCTGCGCGTCAACGAAAAGGTTCGCTTTTTGGTTTCCCGCAACCACAAACCTCGCTCCCAGCTTCTCGAGGAAGGTATCATGGATGCGGCCGAAATCAGAGCAAACCCATTGCTTGCGTCTCTGTCCACCTTCGACTTGGCACATCCGTCGTACAAGGACAACTTCCTCTACGGAGGACTGGCAATGCTGCTCGACAACCTCGACTACACCCGTCCTGCCCGTACCTATGCATCTTCATTGCGCGATGTCAACCGCCCCTTCACACGGCTGTTTGGCAGGCAGGGCTCGGCCTCTTCTCTTACTGAATACCCAGAGGTTCCAGCCAATCCGTTTGCCGATTCCCGCTACGAGTCTAATCCACTGCTTGCGCCTACCCAACCGGAGAACCCATTTCTTGAGCCTGGGCTGGAAAATCCGTTCGCGGACAGGTTTATTGAGGAAACTGAGAGCCCCTCCAAGTGGGATCATTCGGTCTCGGGCCTTGCTGGTGAATTCGACAACAAAAAGTACCCATATGCTTCGAACAATACTCGTGATATGTATATGCTGGGACATAGCCGCGCTCCAGACCAGTGGAGTGGGTTTGAGCCGCATACTGCCGAGGAGGATGTCAACAGTCCGCTTCTAGATCAACATCCGGCCGGCGATGCGCCATACCCGGAACGGGGAGTCTCTCGCTACTTTGAGGACAATGAAAGTCACCATGAGTGAGACCCAAGGGGCAGATACCTCGGCACTCCACTGCACATCACCATCTAGTTACAATGTACCACGCCTACTCCAGTATACACAGTCGTATGAATATCATTGAGTTATATGTACAAGCCCACTACTTCTTCTCCTCGTATTCCTTCTTCAACTTGGCCAAGTCCGCGTCAGAAATAGGAGGAATAGGAATGTCGGAAAAGTCGTCTTTACTGAGCACGTTCCACGTGTAGAGGTAGACTCCCAACGGAACAGAACTCACCAAGAAAAGCCCTGCAAGGTTTCTCCAGAAAAACGGTTCCCGCACCCGGTACAATGCCGGGGTCATTTGAAACGTCTTGGGGTCTCTATAACGGTTGTGTCCCTTTCTGGTATGTTAGTTCGGTTTCTGGTACTTTCACTCTGTCACATACGGTGCGCCAATAACAGCCATTTTGGTCAGTAGTTCTGGTGAGGCGATTCTGATCACTTGATATGATGTGGGAGTGCGTGAACCACACATCGCCTGTGCAGGCCCCCCGCGGTTGCAAACTGGCTTGATTCACACGCGCGACGCCAGATGCGACATTTGTCACTATAAGTAGGCTTAGTTGGTCGACGAAGGTGGTATGAGAAAAGCGGCTTTATGCAACAAAATCTCCACCAGCGGGCTCGCTTATTCTTCGAGCTCGCTTCTATTTTCCGGACCAGCGGATTGGAATTTTCCATCAAAACCATCCGCCATCACCTAACGGCATTAGAGGTTGTGGTGGTGGGTATTATCTCCGACCATGACTTGTCGCTCGCCGCCGTGAAGAGGATTCTTACTTACTGGGCCAAGTGCCACAACAAATTGCTGCAAGGATGCGATCTCAAAGGAGATTGCGGCTCCACTTTCAACTTTGATCACTCCATCACAGAAGTTGCCACAGATCCCGTATTGGATATTCCCACGACCCACTTGCATCAGGCTATGGAGGTGGAGATCATGGCATTACACTACTATATGATACGTGAGGGAATGAGCGTATATCCGAGGTGATGGTTGTGGTACTCGTGGTGTTTGCGCTGCTCGATGGTCATGTGTCACTCTAGCCCTAATTTTAGGGTACAGTGTGTAGAGTAGAAACCACTTGAATTTAACAATGAATAATACTGTCGGGTATTCATGCGTTTCTTACGAACGGCAATATTCGTGCTTTCCCAAGAACACAAACTGGTATTCGAGTCTCACCTATCACGAACACACAAACTGGTCTTCGAGTTTCGCTAATCAAGAACAATGTTTTCGGGTGGTTCAGTGCCCACGCAGTGTGCTCCAAAGGTATTTCGATTTTTCAGGAAGCAACTGCCATATTGAAAGACAAAACGGTGCTTATCGCAGAATCTACTGTGAGGCGAGCTAAGGTTCAATCTGTTTGGTGGTGATGCCTGGGCATATTGATCCCGGGCTAAACCAATGAAAGTTTGATGAAATATTATCAAGGACGCATGAGCTGTACGCTTAGGGGGAGCAGCAATTATGGTAGCGTATTCCACGGAGCAACAATCATGGAAGTAGCACCTCTGGTTCGTATTTACAGGCGGCGTTGGCCAAAAGGCTCAAGCAGATTCACTAGAACGCTAATCTGGCTATCAAAGTGATGAGCCATGTTCGTTTCTATATTGGCAGAATGCCACCGAGATACTGATTATCTCGTCCAATTGATCAACACCTCTCCAATCATGAGGTTAATAGGTGCAGACTTCTTCGAATCGCTCCTTAGACGAGGTGACAATGAACCTCAGCAAAGGCCCAGAAACATGCGCATGGGTACTGCCTACTTGAAGCATGAAGCGCATGGTACTACTATCACTGATTCTAATGAGCTAGGCGCTCGTCACACTCCTGCCGTAGTTGTACTCCTGCCTTGGTCGTCTCCTGCTTGGTCTCCTGCTTGGTCTCCTGCTTGGTCTCCTGCTTGGTCTCCTGCTTGGTCATTGGAAGTCTCCTCCTTTGGTAGTCTCCTCCTTTGGAAGTCTCCCACTCGGCCTATCTACAACCGTCCTCATCTACATCATGGTCCATATGCTCTAACATCATTCTCTATACATCACAGCACCCATATGCTCTAGTAGTGGTTCAAGCGCCACAACGTGACCTTGCCCACGTCGTTGCCCACGGCCAACATCTGGCCGTTGGGCGAAAACTCGGTGGTGGTGACCCGCCCCAAAGGTGTGCCAGACGTGGGCCAGTTGGAGAACACCGAGCCCAGAGGCATGTGCACCAACTTCAACGAGTCCTTCTTTGACTTGGACGAAACACAGAGCACCTGCCCGTCGGGCGAAAACTTCAAGTCCGTGATCTGGGTGACCAAGTTGTCCACCTCCTTGAACGGCTTGGGGCTGGCGCTCGGCTCCAGCGTGTCGAATGTGTGGCGGTCGAAGAGATTCACCACACCGGACTTGGTGCCCACTGCGAGCCACCGGTCGCCCGCGCCGCCCAACGCAATCTTGGTCACGGCCACCGCGGAGGAGTCGGCCCAGCGGCGAAGAACCTGCGTGCCCTTGGCCGCCAAGGCAAACTCCCACACGTCACCGGTGTGGTTGGCCACGATCAAGCGGGACTCGTCGCTGGAAAAGGCAAAGTCCGCCACGTAGCCGTTGACCCGCAAGCCGCGGGTGAACTGGCCCGTGTGGCCGTTGACAAGGTTGACCCAGCCGGAGGATCCAAGCAATGCAATCACCGCACCCGACGGACTGATCTTGAAGTACTCGTACGACCGCTGGAACTTGTCGTGACCGTACATTCTCAGGATCTTCTCCACGTCGCCGCTGCCAATGTCCCACCGGTTCATGTAGCGTCTCCGGCCGGCCCCGTACACCAAGCTCTGGCCCGCGAGCGGCAGAAACTGCACCGTGCGGAACGGCAGGTCCCGGAAGTGCACCAGCGACACGAACCGGTTGCTCTTGCCGTCGATGTGGTAGACCCGGAGCGTGCGGTCGAAGCCGCCGGTGATCAAGAGCGGGTGCAGCGGGTGGAACGACATGCCCTGGATGCCGCCCCGCGATCTGCGCGCCACGTTGGCGTCCTTGAGTCGCTGGATGTCGATGGTGGTGGGCGGAAGGAGCTTGGTGGTGCGCTTGACGTATTGGCTGGTCTCGTGGAGAATGCGGTGCAACGTGGTGATGTTGGCGCCCACGGCCGCATCCTCGGCCGCCTCCTGCTCGTACTCATCCTCCGCACTAGCCTCCTCGCCCCAGTTGTCGGCCCACTTGGGTCTCGGGTAGATTTTCTCGAACTGCGCTCTCAACCGCGCCTCGTACGTGCTGCCGCTAAGCTCCGTCTCCTCCTGCGTGTGACGCAACTTGCGTGACCGCGTGGCCGTGACGCTGATGCGGTTGTTCTCGTCGTCCGAGTCCTTCCACACGGCCTCTTCCTCGGGCTCGCTTTCGGCG
Organism: Clavispora carvajalis; assembly: GCA_030581635.1. Taxonomy (NCBI): domain Eukaryota; kingdom Fungi; phylum Ascomycota; class Pichiomycetes; order Serinales; family Metschnikowiaceae; genus Clavispora; species Clavispora carvajalis. The sequence goes on along the minus strand of JAKTTV010000008.1, from coordinate 351,459 downwards.
TCCACCTCCATGGCATCGCTGTGTGCGGGCGCAGCGACGACATCCGCGCCATCGTCAATGAAAAAGTCGTCGTCGCCGACGTGTTCTCCGGTCTCGCTGTCGGAGTTGGAGTCGGCCGAGAGCCCGTCCTCCGAGTCGTACTCGTAGAGGTTTTCGATCTGGCGCAAGTTGGCCTCGAACCCGGCCTGGTCGCCAAATACAAGCTTCTCGAGCGCAAGCTCCTCGTGGCTTTTTTCCGTCTGGGCCATTTTGCTAGCGGTGTACGTGTGGACGAGATGAGCAGGCCTAACTTTTCAGCGATGCGCTCGTACTGCAGGCAAGCCCGATGCCTGCAACGGGTTCTACTCTTCGTGAGGTCCAGCCGGGTAGAGCGCCAACCGGCACTATGGTCCGACTCCGCTGGACTGTATGACGGTCTCTCTACACTCTTTGTTTCTTGCTGGTGCGGGCTGCGCAACGGGGTGCGACTTTGGTGGGTGCGAATACTGACTGGTGCATGCCATGAGCCCTTGGTGCTTAGGCTCCGTACGAGCCGTTTCCCTCGGATGCTCCAAACAACCCGTTTCCCTCGGATGCTCCAATAACTCTCGAACCCCCTTTTTAGTGCTTCCAGCTCAACCTGTCCACCACACGGTAAGGCATCTTCGCGTGATTGGTCCTGCCTCTGCTACCCTGCTTCTTTCCCGTCTGGCCTTAGCCCATTGGTTGCACGGTCTTGTCACATCCAATCCATTGGCTGCACGGTCTTGCCATCAATCTACATCAGGGCTGGCCCCTCCTCTCGCTCATGCACATATATACACTTCACCGTTCGCATGCTATCATTATCATCTATTTAATTTACTTTTTGAACTCGGTCAAAAAACAAACGTAGTAACGCCGGAAATCCTTGGCGCTCATCTCGACCAACTTGCTGCAGAAATCGGTCGCGATCTCTTGCGCCAATCCCATCTTGGTCAAGTAGTTCCCCAACACATTAACAAACTCTCCTTGGGACAGACGCTCCTGGTATATTTTGAGCAACAGCGAAAGCTCGTGCGCCACGTTCCGAAGCTGTGCATCTGTCAAGTCAAACGCTTGCTGAAATGGCAACTCGAAGCACAACTTGAAAGTATTCTCCATCAAAAAGTCGTCGATGCCTTCGATGGCTGCAATCGTAGATGCAAACTTATCCTTTTCATCACGCAACTTTCCGCCGTTGCATCCTAAAACCGTGATCACATTTCCAAACTGCGTCACGGCCAATTTGGTGGTGGCCGTATCCTCCAAATCGTACACATATTCGACCAACACTGACAAAAGTTGCGGGAAGATGGGCTTGTTGGTCTCAGTCAAAAGCAATGAAAACTGATTGTTGAGCACAATCATGCTAACGAAAGTAAGCAATGACCGCTTTAAGCCGTACTTTTCCCGCACCAAATTAGGGTTGTTTTCTTCTTCAATCAGAAGGGTCTCGAAAACCTTGCGAATCATAGGGCTTAGCAAATCGTTTAATAGCTGAAAAATGGCGTCATTGTTCCGGAACTGATGCACAATCTGGCCAACAAACCCGGAAAAATCGCCTAGCTCCTGAATTTTCAAATTGGGCGCCGCCAAAATCAATGAAATCAACTTACTCAAATGAGCACTGGATTGAATATCCAAGATGGGCATCAACCGTGCAAATGCAAAACGAGAGGCATCTCTCACGCTCTCAAATTTGTTGAAGTTTTCCAACGTGATCAATACAACCTGCGACGCGTTACTGATTTTGCTCCCCAAGTTGGGGTCTGTCTTGAACAACACTGGCCTTCCGGGTGCTTGGGTGTCCAATCCCTTGATTATGGTACCAGTGGCCATCAACAAATGGTGTGCTTGCAAAGGAATCAAAGGGTTGACGTCTTTGTCCTCTCTCGATATGCAAGTTTCCAATCCACTGAAAAGAGGCTGGAACATAATGTCCACGCACTTGGCTGTGGTATCCAGAGATCCGGTCAAAGATGCCAACATTCCAATCGCCTCGAATAAATACAATTGACCGCCAAAATTGCCATTTTCCACCAAGTCATCATCTTCATCTCTGGTGGGTAATTCTGCCTTTACAACTAGCAAGGGCTGAAGTTTCATCAACAAGCTTTCCAACACAAACTCATTCAATTTGGGTTTGGTGGCGTTAACGAACCTGAAAAAAAGATACCAAGTTCTCAATCTGACGCTCTCGACCGCGTTGAACAAGCCATAATCAGAGAAGAGCTCAATAATTTTAGCCACCAACTCGTCCAAGTCGGTGCTGGTAGTGTTGTTGAAGTTTTTTGTACTGAAATGACGGATGATCAACTCAAAGAAGCCCAATTGGTTCTTTGGGTGGTTAATCAAATTGAAGTTGGAAATAAGCTTGACTAAAAGGGCCTGAACTGCTTGATATGGTTTCGATGTAGCAATCTCATTCTTGGGAAGGTTAATTAAATTATTCTTTAACGAGTCTGCAAAATTACTCAACTCGTAAAGCCCCAAGTCAACCGAAATCCAGCTTAAGGATGCATTGTTAAAAATCGTGGTTTCTATTACAGCAGGCACGATTTCCAAAAACACCAGAGGCCTCAAAACGGCAATGGTGTCGTGGACTGTTTTCAATCTTTGGCGTACTTCTTGAAACTCCTCGTCATCTTCAAATGGATCATCGTCCTCGTCGTACTTCATTTTGTCAATGACTTTTTTCAAAATAGTCGAAAACAACTCATCATTACCCAAGGCAGGGATTTTCTTGCACAGGAGCAAAAACAGTTGAAGGAATGGAAAGGCTTGCAGCGAGACGTCGTCGTATTCATGGCCCAAGAACTCTAGCACAATTGGCCATAATTTCAGAAGCTGCAAGTTGACTTCTGCGAGTAAGGAGGGGTCGTTTTCTAAGACGATAGTTAATTCCGAGCCAACCTGATTGGCCAAGCGAGACATCTCCTCGATGAAGTCAACATCATCATCTTCCAAGGAGCTCACGATAGAGGCCAAATCCAATATGCCGATCAATTCCAATTTACTTGCGGGTTTCATCTTTTTGGAAATTATCTCAACAAGTGTCACGCAAGCTTGTCTTCTCAAGTCGAACAGTTTTAAAAAGTCGTAGATGAGGGGCAAAAAACTGTTTTGTATGAACAAAGAGAAATCCATCCAGTCCACGTAGTAGCCCACTAACTTAAGCGCATTATCCAATGCTGCGGCGTCTCTAACCAGAGTCAAGATGTTTTTCCAGCTGTTGACAAGTTGTGCCATGTCACGCTCTCGTATCAAGTCTTTCAAAGCATTGTTTCGGTCTTGAGTTTCTCTCGTTCTTGAGATGAATTTGTCGCCGATCTCAAAATGTATCAGAACCATAATTCTTAAATAGTAATCGACACTGAGGACGTGGTTAGACAGACTCATGAGTAGCAAGGTTTTCAAGAAATCAGCATCGATGGAGGGATATACAACACAAAAGAGATGACCGAAAACGTTGGCCAATTTATTTCTCAAGTATGCTGCGTCGTCGTACTCCATGGAGATGATGTCGTTCAAATACTTAAATAAGCTGGTGTTCAATGCATACAACTGCTCTGAGGATAACTTTCCGATGTTTTCATCGATGACCTGGAAAATGAAAAAGCGGAGTTCATCACTCAATTTGTTACCAGGATTGCCAGAGCTAACGAGAAGATCAAGGCATGTTTTGTAGCCTTCTTCGGTGGACTTGATTTCGTTAACAAATTGAATCGCTTGATTTTTTAGGCTGGCATCAGCTGTGCCACTTAATGCGATCTCTACCGCTTGTAGAATCTGCTGGTCCATAGATGTATGTAGCTTTACTTCTAGAAAAAGAGGGTGATGTAGCTAGATCGGAGTAGAATAGTGGTTGGCAGAGAACAAGGACGAGGAAGGCGAGACCAATGCAGTTTGAATGGTTATTATGTTTTGGGCCTAGTTTTCCTTTTCAATGTATTCTCTTCTTTCTCAGATCAGCCAGGGGTACTTGTCAGATAGCGCCTTAGTCCAGTTCGTGGTGTAAAAAAATGCCACCGACAGAAAAATTTGGCCTACCCAGAGCCTGTGATGAAATCACGTGATCGGCATTGCCCCGCTCAATGTATTCTGCTCTCGCTATGCAACCAGAACGGAAATTGAAATCGCATACCAAGAGGTCAAAGTGTTACCTACAACCTATCACAAACTCAAGTCGAGGCTGAAATGTGTTTGGAGTCCCAGTCTTTTCGAATCATGTGGCGATAATTACAGCACGTGAGCGTTTTCAGTATGCAGTCTATTGTGCTCTAGTCGGCCGGTTGTGACTGCATCGCAATGGCGCAAACGATACCAATGTAAAATCGCAAGAAATGTACAGGTGTTTATGTTATCACGTGCTAAAGCACGTACGAAAAAGGTTCAAATGTTGATGTGTCTTTACATCTACCCTCTCCAAGATGTAGATATAATCCCGAAAAGTCATGGCTGGAATTTTGCAGCTCAATCACTGCCTTTTCATAGTAGTGATTGTCGAACCTTGCCTTACCCACCTTTAAGAACGACATTCGCGTGATATTTGATGCTTCATTGAGGTGCACACATAAAGTAGGCGTAGCATATGATCCTTTGAATATCACTCAGGTTTATACTAACATCCCTAAAGTGGAATATCAAAATCATGTACGAATTTTGGTTTACTCTGTGAATAAAGCGATGTTAATATTCTTGACCTAGATGTGTTTTTCCATCGCAATTTTGTAGCCTCCATGAGATACTTGTACTTGTTGGAAAGCTACCTTCGGTGATACAATTTACAATAAAAATTTCTCTAAGTCGACTTGTTGCGATAAATTTCCAACATGTCTAGTTTTCTATCTCTTACCTTGTAGTCTGGGAACCTATAGTGCTTGCAACACCGCGAGAAGATATCACCACAATAATAGCCTACCCTAACACACTATATGTGCAGGCAACGACCCCTCATACGCCGCCTGTGGTAAAAATTACGCCGGACCCTTTTGGCGGCTGTTGACTGCAGCTATGCATTTACGCAAAGGCAGCACCTATGATTCACCAGTTGCACATATGTGCATAGACGCGTTAATTTTAATACTCGCCTGTATATACATGCAGCTCTCACTGTGCGTCGGGAAAACCGATGCAGCTACAACCCTCTGGTGGGCAGCAATGAAACTTCACTAATCTCCGAGAGGGGTAGGGAAAAATTGTGATTTTTTTTTTTTTGGCCGCATCCTTGCTACGGCTCCGGTGTAAATTAACTTGCGATTCAAAGCTCGCCTCCGAAAAGGCAGGTTCTTCACGAGACATCAGTTCGCATTAAGCGGATCTTAAAGAAATGAAGTGGTTTTGCATTTCTTTCGTTTTTGCCACAATATCCATTGATTAGTTTACATTCCTCAGAATATACGACGATGTAGTGTAAATTCTTCACTTACAGCACTAAGACCGAAGCTTCGCGCCAGGTGAGCTGTGGCTGTGTACACACCACGTTATGAATATATAGCAGTTGATGTAGCTTATGTAGTAGCTGTATAATTCAGAATACAACCACTACACGTTGAAGTCCAATATAATGACTCTCTAATTAAATCTTTTCAATAATAACCAGGCGGCGTAAATGCACCTCTAGCTTATACCTGCGAAAACCGGACTTTATTGTATCCAGTAAATATGCTTCACTACTATTACACACACTCAATCCTCAGCAGGCATCGAATTTTTGACTCACCCTGGTTCAGCGCTGTGTAAGCTCTCATTTCCAAGTTTTCTACGAAAGATAATCTATAGAAAGCGTCTTAAGGGAAGAACTATGCACGTTCACAAGATTTTCTGCAGTATGAGGACACCGAAAATTCTCATGCATGATAAGAACTTCTCCTCTTTCTAGTATTTAACAGAAATTAGGCTGCTGTATCCTCTGGCTCAGATGCAGATGCTGCAACATCAGCATCTTAGTTTCACACTTTAATTTCGTGTTTTGCGTTGATGTCGCTGTCCGCGCTTCGCATCTCTCACTACAAGTAGTCTTACAGAAAACATCAAAAAAGATTGTTTCTTGAGTTCATGTGCTGCTTCGCTATTCAAGTGCAGCGTATTTTCGCAAGTGGGTGGGAATGGCGTCCCACAAGCCTTTATCCTGAAGCCATTTCTTGGAGAAAATACGATCACTGTACTTGTGGGCACTGTCACACAAAACCGTCACCACATTGCTGTCTTCAGGAAGCGACTTTGCCACTTGAAGAGCCGCCACCACGTTCAACGCGCTCGTTCCACCGACAAAGATCCCTTCCTCATCAATCAAGCGGAATACCATCGCAATCGACTCCTCGTCAGGAATCTTGATTGCCCCGTCCACCAATTCGATATCCGCGCCCAAGTTTTCCGTCACACGGCCTTGACCAATACCCTCTGTGAAAGAGGAGCCTCCACGCACAATCTCCTTACCCCCACTTTGAATGTAGGAGTATAAGACGGATCCTGGGGGATCCGCTAAAACTGCACGCACAGAAGGATTCATAGTCTTCAAATACCGCGTAACACCTGCAAAAGTGCCACCAGTACCAGTGGAACAAGTCCACGCATCCACTTTTCCATTGAGTTGGGCCCAGATCTCAGGACCAGTGGTTTCAATATGCGCCTGTCTGTTGGCTATATTATCGAATTGGTTGGTCCAGACTGCATTTTCCAAGCGCTCTGCGTGTCTTTTGGCCTGGTGGTTATAGTTTTCTGGGTTGTCGAATGCTACCGCAGGAACTGGATGAACCTCAGCACCCAAAAGGCGCAAAGTTTCGATCTTTGTTTGCGACTGCGTGTTTGGCATGTATATCACACACTTGTAGCCTCTCAGGCGGCACACATGGGCCAATCCGATTCCGGTATTGCCAGCAGTTCCCTCCACTACAGTTCCTCCCGGGTTTATGAGCCCGCGGCGCTCAGCATCATCCAAAATGAATTTTGCTGCCCGGTCTTTGATTGAGCCTCCCGGGTTCATGTATTCGGCCTTGACCCAGATGTTTCTTCCCGCCTCTTGAGATAAAACTGGAAGCTTGAGAAGTGGTGTATTTCCAATCGCTTCTGAGAAACTGTTTGCAACAAGTGGCACAAACGGAACGGTGAAGTCCGAAGGTGTGGAAGAGATGCGGATATACCGCTTTGCGACGGCGGAGGTTCTCTTGAGCATTGACTGAAAGTGTATTCTGCTCCATGGACCCATATAACATACCTCTCTTAGCGTGATATCACGTGACGGTGCACGGGTGTGTCTTTATTTATATCATTTAACAAGCCAAAAATGCAATGACAACTCGTTTTGCTTGCGTATCATACTAAGCTTAGTCTACTTTTGCTTTCACTATACAAACTATACTCATAAATTAGCCTGGGGTTTACGAGATGGTATACCTGCACCTACAGTACCCCACCTTTGGAGTGTACCCTGTCCTGTACAGAAAACAGCACGTTCTATATGAACGTACAAAAGACACCCAAGTCCATTTCAGAAATGCCTGGAAAGATATTCTCCGTCGTCGTTGCTTCAAATGTTTTATATAGTGCTTTCTTCACCCATAGTGTCCTTCACTAGAAACTGAAAATTGTCTGAGTGCTCTGTGTCGGAAAACATCACCCGTTTGGTCAATTTTCGGCGTACGCAAGTACACCCGTACGTAAAGTTTAACAAAAATCCGAATCGAATTACCAAAATTTACTCTTCAAGGCTAGCGTGAGGCATGTGCATTCCCCGCGCGCCCAGGTAACAGAAATGCTCATAGTGAGTGGACGACATATGACGTAAAGCCCAGAAAACAACTTAGAAGGAGGACAGACTTCCTCGCTTAAGGGGGTTCCAAAACTATGGAATCACATTAGTCAGTATTACTCTCGTGGTTGCAGCATTTAGAATTTGTTTCGTGGGAAAATGCGCATATGCGAAGATCTGCACCGGTATTTCAGATAGAGACATGATAACTAGTTTTCAGTGCAATTTGTAGATAGTGTTGATAAATTCCAACGAGGCATCGGCGCTTTGAATGGTTTTTGAACTCTTTTTTATATGGGGAGCCAGGGGTACCGGTCTCTGTCTCTTGAAACACATCTCAAGTACACTGACAGGACAGAGGGAAAACACTGGATATCACAATACGTGATAAATACATTTGTTGAATTAGATTTCGTTTTTGAGGTGGACAGCTGTTCGCCCATATGTATGGCGGGAATAGTATGACCTTGTATACTGCCAATTTTTGTCGGTAAAGTAAATAACCCTTAAGACCCTGCTCCTGCTGCAGCCTGGCACTGATCAAAATAAAAGTGTTCTCCTCGGTTTTGAAAATATTTGCTTGAGGGTCTCGACTATGAGCTTGGGCTGTAACTCCATAACTTTTTGTGGCGCAAAAGCTTGAAGCAGCATAATCTGTCCGTCCGAGTAAAGCCTCAGACGTCAGCCACAATCGAACATGCGAAAATCCTGGTTTTAGCCAGGAGAAAAAAACATTAACTTTCGTTCTTGTAAGGCGAGAGCTGAAGATCTAGATCTCAGTGTGCCCTCCCTCTATTCTCACTCGGCAATTGGTTCTACTTCATCGCTAAGATCAAGGCTCTCCGAAAAAGCAGCTTGATCAACTTTAGCCATCCAATTGAAAGAAGGGTGTTCGTCCTGCATTTCACCATGACATTTAAAGCTCTCCACAGGAGAACAAATTACGACACTGATCCCATTATTGAAACGAGAGTTCATGCAAAATCGGGAAAGTATGCGACTCTTCTAATTTTCTGCGTGATCTCATTTCCTGCGAAATGACTAGATAAGCGCTTATTTTTGGCTTCTCAATGAACTTCGCTCGGCATTCCTTTCCTTGTGTGGGATATTTACGTTTTCAAACGCCTTGATACTATTGGATTTTAACAAGCGAGCATCCAAATTCACAAACAAGACCTCTATTTCATCCCCTTTTCAATGGGTGTGCACACACACGCACGCCCTGATGTTCGCAAAGCACACCTCAATTCCACAGAGGTGTATTGTATGTATGTGCCTCTCATGCACGGCTGGGCGTCACCAGAGAATTGAAGGCTTATTGAATTCCTTTGAGAGTATCCGAGTTACGACATCGTTTCATTGTCCGTCGCGGCTCATAGCTAAAAAGGACGAATAGCAGGCATTCTGGTGACTACACTAAAGTGAATATGGTACTGCATGTTTCTGCCGTTTCCCCGAGCGTTAGTCAATATACAAGATACATGAACTTGCGTTTCCCCTTTTACGCATGTACTGCATATTCATGTGAGATTTACTTTCTTTCCTTTCTATTGTGAAACGTCAATCGCGGCGGATGCTCCGAGGTGCAGCGATCCTGATTATGCAGACTTGCTACTTTACGCCGTCTACCATATATTAAGGTTCGTAATCCTCGTTCTTTGGGTAGTCCAAATAATATCATTTCATATACCTCAAAATCCCAAAAGATCCGCTCTGCAAGCTTGTGTGAGTCGTCACATAAAACGTTCTATACGTCATTCAACCATCGAGGTCTCCGATCATCATGTTCAGCACTCAAGTTCGCCTACCTCCTTTCGATGAGCTAATGGTATCGCTCACTCAACCTCAACCTTACAAGCTTGTACTCGTTCCAGTTGTATATCCCCTTACCTCGTCAGGTAATCTGATTCTTCCCTCTAGCTACATCAACAATTATACTAGCACAGGCAATCAACCAACAATGATGATGCCTACACCAATCAAACAACCACATGAGCCTCAAAATCAGTTCACGATACCGGCATCAATGGCAGACATACCCACTCCACCATCATCAACGGAATTGTCGAACAAGACCAGCACTTCGGAGCCGGTTACGAAAAAGACATATGCATGTAAAACCTGTGGGAGAGCGTTTACCACCCTGGGACATTTGGCTCGCCACAATAGAACCCATACTGGTGAGCGCAAGCATGCGTGTCCATGGCCCCTGTGTGAAGCTCGTTTTGCCCGTCAAGACAATTGCATGCAGCATTTCAAAATGCATCTGAAGGGCAAAGATAGACGATATGGAAAAAGAAAACAGCTTTAGGACGTCCGACAGCACAAATCTAACTAATTTTAATGAATATCACGAACACTATTGTCCCTGTCCGCTTATTGTAACTTGTCAAGTAAGATGAGCAAAGCTCTTGTATGCTCGACCATTTCATAATTTGTTCGCGAAACCCTCAACTGAAGGAGCGAGTATCACCTAATTCTTTTCTATTGCTCATGAAAAGGAATCGTAGGTAGGCATTGGTGCACGTATCCTTATATCGGTTCCGAAGTTTATTCAGATCGAAAAAGTCTGAATTATAAAGCATGCAAGTTTCAGTAAAATTGCATCTCATTATGAGGGGAGATCATCTCTTCGGAAGTCTATAGTCCGGTGTCAACCATCTGGTTGGCCATTACGGTGGTATTGAGCCATGCGGGTGGAATTCTTCAAGATGAAGGAAACTCTTTTTTTAAGAAAGTGCTACAAAATTTTTCACCATCTTTGAGATGTGGGATAAATCAACAGCAAAAAAAAATTATAAATTTCACTTACAATTATTAGGAGGATGAGCAAATGGCAAGAATATTAACCTCCAGCTTGCAGATCACCTAGTAGAATTATATATAGAGAGATTTCAACGCAGCAAGTGTATTCAACACAGGTACAGTAGTAACCATGATGTAATACATGGACGCAATAATTTTGCGAAACTCAGGTATAATTTGACGTATGTTGATGTTGTAAGTAGACGTAATGTACAGTTGTGTGGTGCGTATCTTTCAAGCGCAGGTGTTATCGAAGGTTTGATATGGGGCAGTTTATACCCCAAACATTTAACAATACTATGGCTTTAACAAGCTCTGTAGCAAGGCTATAGGACCGCACTTCCATTTAACCATTTATGTTTGTTGCAAGTTAGAACATTGGCGCTAAGGCGTGCCCAAGATTGATGGAATCCTGATAATATTCTTTCTCTCGTGTATAAGCTGTTGATGTCGCATCTCATCACTAGACATGCGAAAGAGATTTGTCTGTGCGTATTGCGCTGTATATTTCGTGATTGCATATAGAAGTCATGCGCAAATAGCTTAATGTCAGAGGACAATTATTCGAGGGTAAAAATACGCGGCCAAACCCAACTCCTCTAAATTCTTGAGCTGTACGGAAAGCTTGATGTTTTCAGTTTTAAATATGGTTAGCATGTCTAATCGTCTGAAAGGACAAGACCGATATTTTACTTGATAATTCATAAGATGATTTGAACAGTGCATGCATTAAAATATCTATGTGTAACGAGCACGGAATGGAGGACTGTACATATGTTCAAGTGGTGCACGAGCAAGCGCTCTGAAACGACCGAAATCTAAAGTCTATGTTGCATACCGCCTCCTTTCTTCCTTTCCCTTTTTCCTAAAAATCTATTTCTTGAAAACGTACTTAAGGAAAGTTCAGCAAGTACCGCATTAGTTTAAAGTAAGTTATACATTCAGCAGAGAAAAATACTAGGAAATCGCAAGTGCATACTTCGTGCACGCAAAGACAGCGAGGGTGTGAGGGAGAGCGTGGGGGAGAACGTTGAGGCATCGAACGCACTGTCACTTTACTTCAGTGCAATCGACCTCCATCTCCATCAGTGTTTGGGATGACCTTTTGAGCACACACCTAAGAAACCTTTGCCCCTAGTTTTTGCCTGTAGTACTCTGCTTTATACCATCTCGTCAACCAATTGCCGGTTGTATGGACGTTCGAGCCTAAACGTATCCTGCTCTCTATTCCGCTACAAGATTTGACACTGACACTTTTTGCACCATGCGCCCTTGTCGGGCAGTAGACAGGTATATTGGGACTAAGTAGTTCCAAGTGCAGGTGACGGAGATGACATTTGAAGCACATACCTCAGAAGCCTATACCCGTATCGATTGCTTACAATAGTCTGCTTTAAACCATCTCGTCAATCAGTTGCCAGTTGGATGGACGTTCGAGCCTAAACGCATCCTGCGTTCTACTCCGCTGCATGATTTAACACTGACACATATTGCACCATGCGCCCTTGTCGGGCAGTAGACAGGTATATTAGGACTAAATAGTTCCAAGTGCAGGTGACCAAGATGACATTTGAAGCACACACTTCAGAAGCCTATACCCGTAGTGATTGCTTACAACAGTCTGCTTTAAACCATCTCGTCAATCAGTTGCCAGTTGGATGGACGTTCGAGCCTAAACGCATCCTGCGTTCTACTCCGCTGCATGATTTAACACTGACACATATTGCACCATGCGCCCTTATCGGGCAGGAGACATGTATAGTTCTAAATGCAGGTGAAAACAAATTACACCCTTTATACTCCGATAGAAAAAGCCATTACTCAAACGGCATTGATAGGGTGAATATGACGACATAGTGGTAGTCATTCAGGCATACAGAAGCCTTTTCAGCGCTTCAACGATGGTAATTGACGTATGTGCATCAACAAAGAGAGAACAGCCCGCAAATTCTCATATTTTCTTGCGTAAAGACTTGTTATATGACGGACGTTTCTGGCCTTGATCTAATACCGGTGTAACGTGATCTTTAAAGGGACCGTAGCCTGTGTAGCTAATCCTAATGCCATGGTATTTTTAATCTACCACAAACACGAAACTGTGTTTTAGCGAACAGCGTAAGGGAACATACATATAGGCTATGTATTCCATACCTCAAAGAGCTTCTCACGTTGACTTGGCACTACTGCAAGGCTCTTCTGAACTGAGGGAAACCTTACTTTTGTTATTCCTCACATTATACCGCACTGATGCCTATAACCCCACCCCGTGACTATACGCCTATAGTGAACAAAGCCATCTTTCCCATAGCATCACTGGTAGGTGCATGTAAATACGACCTTGTTCATTCATCGTCCTTGTTTAATTGTATACTTGTTTCAATATCGTGTTTAGGTTAAATAGCTGAATTGATGAACGGAGTATCTCGTAGGCAAATGTTGTCAAAAAAAGAATATCTGAAAGTTCATAAAAATGAGTCGTGGTCCCACAAGATGACGTGATACTGTAATCATCTTTGACAAAAAGCATCGAATAGTTTTAGAAAAGAAAAGAGAGATTGAAAAAATGGATAAATAGCATCAAAAGAATGACACCAAATTTGTAAAACTTTACGCGTCGCAAATTAATCACGACTCGGTGCAAATTGTGAGGTGCTCTATCCTCATTGGTGCTTAGTCAATATCATATGATCTCTAGTTCAAATTTCTAGCGTGTGAGGCTGTCATACCCGTACTTTGTAAAACTGTGCTTTTTCTGTCTTGTTCAGGCATAGCTATGGTGTACATTTCTGCCCCAAGATATGGTATATACGCTAAAATGTACGCAGTTCAACTCCATTTACCCAATTGTTCCAGTCATTCGCTGCAATTAGCTGAGAAACCAGCGGCAAAAAATTCAAGCGAAAGCTGACTTTAGAGAAAGACTCTTTTTCTTGCTGTTTGAATAGATTTACCAAGATTGACAGAGTATGTATCAAATTCTTCACCGCAGGAAGAAAGAACTTCGAGTTGGATTTAAGCAGCTGTCAAATGGCCCTTAGTTTCTATTTTTAACCGTAGAGCAATAAAATATGACTTCGATATCTGAGAATGTGCCGTTCCACTGCCTTGAACGATTGCAAAACTCTCCCTCATTCGTATAGCAGATGCACACCGATTTTTTTTCAATGCGATTAGGTGACCCGCTCACCTCATATTATAGTTCACGAGGTTTTCCGATTGGCTGAACCTCACTGCACGATTCATAAAATCTCAGGTAAAGAATGGAGAGATTTGTGGTGTGTTTGCCTTCCAGTGTGAATTCCGTCTTGGCTCCGTCAAGAGCCACGGAAAATTCCGTCGAAATTCCGTCATTTGAAACTTCGCATCATTTATAAGACCAAGCCGCGGCTGATCACACCTCAATCAACCCAAACTATAGGCGCCCCATCTGGTCATGTTCAATAACTCAGAGGCCCTCCGGCTTGAGGAGAACAAGCGGGTTTCACTCTCACTGAGAAGCCTCTCAGTGACTGTAAAGAAAAAAGACTACGAGACGGGAACGACGCATATCTTGGACCATGTGTCGTTCGATCTCCCTGCTAGTAATATGATGGCTATTATGGGTGGCTCGGGTGCGGGTAAGACCACATTGCTCAATGTTTTGGCTCAAAGAATAAACGTTCATCATCTGTCCTTGAATTTTTCTGGATCTGTTCATTACCTAGACCAATCTGGTCAAGAGTCTCGCATCTCGACCGCTTTCATGCAGCAAAGTGATGAATTCTTACCTGGTTTGACTCTCCGAGAAACATTGGACTATCAGGCACAGCTTCGGATTCCCCATTTATCTTTAGCGGAAAGAAACGGACTCATTCTGTCAGTCCTTCGGCTTTTGGAGCTTGATTTGAGGGAAAACGAGATGGTGATGTCATTCACTGGAGACATTCGTCTTTCAGGGGGTGAACAGCGGCGTGCGTCTCTAGCAATTCAACTTCTTTCGAAGCCGCAATTACTATTCTTGGACGAGCCTACTACCGGCTTAGACACAACCTCTGCCTTGACTCTCGTATCCGTATTACGCAAATTGGCATCCCCGGATATTGGAATTACTGTTGTCCTCCTGATCCATCAACCACGGGCAGAGATTGTTGATATGTTCGATAAGCTATGCGTGCTTGCTCGTGGAGGTAGAACTGTGTACTATGGGTCCTTATCTGAGTCCGTGGAGTATTTTTCCGAGCTTCAGTCGAAAGCAATTATAGCTGATGTCCATTCAGCCAGAGGAGCATTTGCAGTCATTAACAAAATAATGGCACTACTGGTAAAGAGCTCCATCTCCGAGGATACAGAGATTGAAACAACAAAGCTAGTATCTACATTGGTAGCTCAGTGGGATCAGCGGCATCCACTTGTGCTGGAGCTTTCGCCTGAAAAACAAATGAAGCATTTCAACTCCAACCTCGATCTTTTCAAGTCTAAAAGGCCGCTTTCTTTCTATAAAGAGGTTCGTATCTTGACGAAGAGATCCTTCACCATATCTATTAGGGACAGAGTATCTCTTCTTACCTTGATCGGTGGTACTACGTCTTTGGCCATCATTATTGGATGGATGTTTTACAAGCCCAACCCAAATTTGGCCGGCATACGTTCTATAACTTCGTATTTGTATGCGGTTCTTGAGGTAGTCGGTTTTGGGCCCACTCCAATGGAAATCCAGCGTCTCTGGACCCACGAAGGGATATTCTTTGTTAGGGAGTACAAAGAGAAGTACGTCACTGCCCCAGGTTTCATAGTGTCAAGACGACTTGCCAAGCTTTTTGTCGAAGATGTTCCCATCCTGTTTATCTTCTCTGCGATTGCGTATTTTATGGGCGGGCTACGTTTAGGGCAAAACTATGACGATAAGGGTGATGCATCATTTTTCGGCGTATTTTTCGCCATTACCTTATTGGTGGAGCTAGTTTCAATGTCAACTGCTATGCTATTCTTTTTCTGTGGCTCCTCTTTTGCTTCGTCTTCCCTTTTTGTCAACCTTTTGTACCAGATTCAGAATTCGGGTAGTGGATATTTCGTTAATTCCAAAACAATGCCGGTATATGTGAGATGGGTCAAATACATTGCCTATTTCTGGTATGGATTTGGAGGCCTCAACTCCAACCAGTACACTAATTGGCAGGGTAATTGTCCGTACTCTTCAGATGATGCCAGATGCGTTCAGTACTCGGGAAATTACCAATTAGAGTTGTTGGGCTATCCTCAAAGCTGGGTGGCTGCGCCAATCGGATACTTGGTAGCCTGGCTTGTGGGTTTTAACCTCATGACTTTGATGGTGGTTAAATTGAAAAACTTCGATGTCACAGTCGCCAAAAAGAGAAAAAACAGAATCAGGGAAAGTGAAGAGTTGGTGCCGCATGATTTTTTGAATTCCACAACATGTGGCTCAGAGAAGAGTAGCATCAATGTGGAAGGTGTGAGTATCAGCGTGGCAAACGTCAATTTAGCAGTGAAAGTGAAAGACCTGCGCTTGTTCACGAGCAAAAAATCTCTGCGGACATTGCTCCATGGTATAAATGCACATTTTCAAGCCAAGGGTGTCAATGTGATCATGGGCCCTTCTGGAGGAGGAAAAACTACATTTCTAAACTTCCTAGCCTCTCGCTTGCCTAGAGCGACTTCGTTTTCATCCACAGGTCGAATTTACCTTAATGGAGCCCAGGATGTTACGACCAAAGACATCGCCTCTATCTCTGCATACGTCACTCAGCATGATAATATGTTGATTCCACATTTGACTGTTAGAGAGACTTTATACTATCAAGCGCTTTTGCGGCTACCTGAAGAAGAGCATAAGTATGTCGCTGGTCACGTCAAAACTCTTCTCAGAGAGACGGGTTTGGTCGACTGTGCAGATACACCTGTTGGGTCTGTTTCTGTCAAAGGTATTTCTGGAGGTGAGAAAAGGAGAGTTTCAATTGCGATCCAACTTTTGAGCCGGCCCAAAATTCTATTTTTGGACGAGCCCACATCGGGCTTGGATCTGGCAACCTCAGCCTCGATTCTAGCATTGTTGAAGAAGCTCGCAGAAGAGGGAACAACAATTGTCACCTCGATTCACCAACCGAGCAAAGAATTGTTTGCCAATTTTGATTCGATGGTACTTCTCGCACGGGGCGGGTATGTGGTTTATAATGGGCCTGCTAACTTGATTGGTCAATACCTACGAGAAAAGGGGTACAGCTGCCCCGAGAATGTTAACATTGCTGATTTTGTTTTGGATGTTGTCTCTGTGCATGTTTCCGAGACAAGAGAGAGTTCGCAAGCGCGTGTGGAAAATCTTATTCAGGCATGGAACACTAAAGAGTTGACCAGCAAGCCACAGGGGATGGTTGGCGCGAATGTGGATTTAGCCAAATTCAACAAAATGTCTGCGTCAAACATAGTGGCCATGTCCACCGTTTGCAGAAGACAATTTTTGATATCTCGTAGGGCTTCTGACGTGGTGGTTGCTCGTGTTTCTCAGGTTCTCTTCTTGGCTGCAGTGTACGCGCTATTTTTTGCACCATTGAAGAATAGTCAAGATGGCATCACCGATCGTTTTGGTCTCGTGCAATCAGTACTTAATCTCTATTTTTGTGGCTTGGTTAACAACATTTCTCTCTATCCTTCAGAGAGAGATGTGTTTCACCAAGAGTACAAAGACGGAACTTATGGGCCCATAATTTTTTCCATGGCATACCTCTTCGTGGAAATTCCGTTTGAGATCATTCCACTGATCATTTTCTCTGCTTTGGTAGTATTCGGGATCGGCTTGCCGCGCACAGCTGGAATGTTTTTTGCCGTTTTCTGGTCCTCGGTCGTCTGTCTCAATACAGGCGAATCATTGGGTATGATCTTCAACTCTTTGATCATGCATATCAGTGCTGCAACAAATGTATTGGCCAATTTATTCATGGTAGTCATCTTCATGGCGGGAACAATGTCATTACAGATGCCTAGTCTATTTAGGGCCTTGAACTACCTAAGCCCCATCAAATACGTGATGCTAATCATGGTTAATATGAGCTTTAAGAACCAGGAGTTCAGCTGCGGAATGGCTTCCGAGTGTAGTTTGGATTCTGGTGCAGCTGTCCTCCAAGAATACGGCTTGAGGGCTAAAGTAGGCCCTGCATTTGGCGCATTGACTGCGTGCTTTTTTGTCTACCGATTGATTGCATTTCTCTCCGTTTATGCAAGAGCCAAATGGTTTGCATAGATGGGGTTTACCTGTGACATTATGAATGATTATGACGATAACGAGACGGGTGGATGTGTAGGGGAGTAGTAGTTTTGGGTGCGAAATTCGGGGCAGATCCGCGGGAAAGTGCATCCGTGTCTCCCAACAAAGTCCTATTTGTAAACACCGGTACATTCTCTGCACCAAACACCCATACACCATGTTCAAAACATCCACACACCATTTTCAATACATCCACACACCAGGAGAAGACATCATTACATCCATTGTTGGCTAGTGAAGCATTGATTGCACGAGCCGCCGAGTAGAGCTAGCAATCTAAACTGGGCAAAGTGTTTTGCTTTTTCAGGTCACTGACTGAAATTGTGTTTCAGAGTTAACCTTAACTCTAAAAGTCCATTCAAAATGACCATTGCTATTACATTCACTAAATGACCAACCCTCGCACAATTTACAAACGGGTATATAAACTGTAATTGCATTCACTAACCTTTTAAATAATACAAGCAGTATCAGACCAATTCTACAACCCCCTTGAGAGCTTTACATGCCTGTAGCTCACTCCACTTTTTCAATCCAAGTGAATGGTTGTTGTTCTCCTAATGACGACATTTCATACTGCACACATGGTTCATTCCACATATCAGAGCGTGCTTATTCAGCGAATTTTCTTACTCCTCGATTGTGAAGCAACATGTTCAAGAGTTTGGTGAACAACGTCAGAGTGGTATGAACATATTCAAACACACCAAATATGACGCGGTGTTTTTCATAGATATACTAACGAAAAGACGCCTGTTTTCAGAAAGCCCAACTTGGCCAGATTCATCTCCACCGAGATCAAGGATGCCATCGACAAGGCGGTGCAAAGCTCGCCTGTGGTTTTATTTATGAAGGGAACTCCTGAATTTCCTCAATGTGGCTTTTCTAGAGCCACCATTCAAATGTTGGGCCAACAAGGTGTCGATCCTCACAAGTTTGCTGCGTACAATGTTTTGGAGGATCCCGAGTTGAGGGAAGGTATTAAGGAGTACAGCCAGTGGCCCACTATTCCCCAACTTTACGTGAATAAAGAATTTATTGGAGGATGTGATATCATTACGTCGATGGCCAAAAGCGGTGAGTTGGCCGAATTGTTGGAGTCCAGCGATTGCTTGGTTCCGGAAGAAGAGGAAGAGCTTTCGCAAGCGGACATAAAACCTGCTAGCAGATCGTGAGCAATGCCTAAATCCTTGTAGATAGAATAAATTTGTTTAATATATGCTGTGTAGACCAACAGACAAAAAGCATACACGATTCTGCGGATTCCACGGAATGCTATCAGCCTAACCTTGGTACGTTGACCTACGTTACATGACCATGCTAAAACGGTGCCCTATGCGTGTCCACTTTTAACCGAAGACCGTCTCCGAAGCAAATTCAGGTCATTTAAGTTTAAAGTGAACTTGTAGTCACCGTTCATCCCTGAAATGATCGAGGATGAGCGCGTTGCCTCATCATCTGTCGTGACCAGCTTCAGCGAGGTGGTGGATGATGCCGATGATATAGAGAGGTACTTCAACGCCGAAGCTTTGTGGCCGTCAGCTATCTCATGCTTTGCAGACACTTTTAACTCCGAGGATACCAGATCCAGGTCATAAAGCTCACTATCATTCTCGTCGTCGTCGTCGTCATCATCATCATCATCATCATCATCGTCATAATCGTCGTCATCATCGCATCCATCATCGTCGCTCCCGTCTTCTCCGCTGAACACGTTGCGGAAATTGACATTCATGGGAGTGCGGGGAATGCTGTTCTTCAGCTTTGGAGCAAATGACGTCTTGGGATCGAATTTGACTTCCTTGGGGTCTAGCGTCTCCACTGCCCGGCTAAAATGAGCCAACAGCTTCAAGTTCACATGCGACATGGCAGGGTTACCAAACAATTTCTTGATGGCTATGGACGGTGACACCAAGCCGCTAGTGCTGCCAAAGGGGCTATGTGTTGTGGGTGTACCATTTACGCTCAACTCGGAGATGGACTGCGACAATGCATCTAGTGACGACGCCGGCGGAATCTGTGCATCGATATCCTCAACCATTTCCACCGAGCCCGTTTGGTCAAGCATTTCCGGGAAGTAACTCTCGGTGACCAATGGCACCGCATCGCTGATCCATGGGTGGCGGTATATTTCGTCGAGACTAATGCGGTCGATGGGGTTCACCACGAGCATGCGCGAGATCAAGTCCTTGGCGTCCGCGCTGATCTCGTCCCACCACGGCTCCAAAAACACATAGTCTGCCGTGAGGATCTTTTGCGTCAACACATCCTGGTTGTCGTCAAAGAACGGTGGGAACCCACAAAGAATCGTGTACAAGAAACACCCAAGCGACCAAATGTCCACTGCCTTGGAGTAGTAGTTACTTCTCAGCGTCGATGTCTTAAAGCGGCTGCGTTTCTGCACGCCGCAGTGAATGACCTCCGGCGCGGTGTAGCCTGCGGTGCCACATGGTGTTTTGAGGTTGCTATGGGCCGAAGCGGTCAGCGGATCGTACTTAAGCTGCTTGGCCAAACCAAAGTCGGCCAACTTGATGGTGCCGATGCCCCCGGCGCCCACGCCTGGCAGGAACTTGCCCTCGTCTTTCTTTGCGCTGTCGTCTGATTTGCGGAGAGCAGCGGCGGCCTCGGCCGCAGGCCGAGGAACAAACGGGATGCGCTTGAAAAGC
Source organism: Clavispora carvajalis (assembly GCA_030581635.1). NCBI lineage: Eukaryota > Fungi > Ascomycota > Pichiomycetes > Serinales > Metschnikowiaceae > Clavispora > Clavispora carvajalis. The sequence continues at coordinate 330,983 of JAKTTV010000008.1, read as the reverse complement.
AAGTTCTCCGGCTTGATGTCGCGATGCACCACGTTGTGTGCGTGCAAGAACGATATAGCCTCAAGGAGCTGCAAAAACACGTGCTTGGCCAACGCCTCCGAGAAGTAGGTGTACTCGATGATCTTGTTGAAGATCTCGCCGCCGTTGCAGATCTCGAGCACCAAGAAGCAGTTTTCCGGCGTATCAAAGTACTCCACCAAGTGCAAGATGTTGGTGTGGCCGCCGGAGTTGGCTAGCGTGTTCATGATGTTGATTTCGTTTTGGATGTTGGCCAACTGTTTGTGGCTCAAGTTGATCTTGTTGATGATTTTGACCGCCACTTCTTCGCCGTTGGTGGTGTCCACCGCCTTATAGACCGAGGAAAACGCGCCTTCTCCGAGAAGATGCTCTAGGCGGTATTTGGTCGGCAAGTCTGGATATTGCGACAAGCTGAAGGTGGGCTTACTGCCCTTGCCTTTGAGCGTCATGGAAAGGAGAGGAAATTGGGGGATCTAGCAGATGCTGTCTGTTAGCAAGAGAATGGAAGGAACGTGAGGAGTGGAAGGAGTGGAAATTTGGAAATCTGGCCGGGAAAAAGGTCGGGAAGGAAGGCCAGGGGAGCAGGTAAAAAACTAAAACTCTATCGATTTCCTCAGCCATCCCTGGTTTCGGTGTTGAATGCACTCTTCATATCTCATTGCGCAGTAAATGTCTATGCGATACATACTGGTACAGAGACCATGCGAAATGTCCCAATCGCGCTCCTATTGGTATGGCAGTCTCGATGGTTCTTCTCTATGCTATATAAGCGATTGCTTTTTAGTAGGCTTGCCCTAGGCTCGGTGCGCGGCCCATTGAGGTGAAATCCGCACCAACGTCATTCAGGCTTCCCCTCAGAATCAAAGAAAAATGACGCAAGAATGCGTCGCGCACCAGCCGGCGGGTCTTCGGCCTAACTTGTCTGGGCCGATACTACATGACCCGAGAACTTTTTGTGCGTTTCGCAAATTTCTTCATACCAGCGTCTCGCAAATTTCCTCTCCCCAGCGTTCCGGAAATTTCGCCTGCCCTCGCCGTTGGTGGCGTGGGCCATGACCGGAATACCAACCTGTACACGACCGAAGAGTCCTGTGTACGCTTGTGCGGTAATAATACGATGTTCTTCTGAAGAGGGTAAAGCTAGTGGTCAGGTGTTGTTTGCTTTTCACATCTAAAAGGTATAAATAGAACAGACGCATTCCCCTGCCAACTCATCTTCTCCGTGACTTATCTTCTTCGCTCATGTAGGAAATGCTGAAGAAAGTTTCACCCTCTACCCACAATTGTGGGGTGTCCAGTGTATGGAACGCCGTCCCGGAAAATAACTCTTAAGTCTCCCTCTTGTGCAGACATACACCTGCCTCACTCGGCGAAAGTGTCCGTGGCCGACCTGCACATATACATGTGAGAAGTTTCTTGCGGTCAATTTCTTTCCCCAACTGTGCCTGTTTTGCCTTTCAGAAGGGTGAAGAGACTACTCAGTGGTGTGGCGGAATTTTTTTAATGGAATTTTGAGGTTTGTAGCGTTTCGCATCTGGCCGCCGCTACCGGTTCGAGTCAGCATCTAGCCACAATTCAAAACGAATATTCTAGAACTGCTTTACCAATGAATTCCGGCAGAAAGCTCCTCAACCGTTATGACGAAAGAAGCAGGAAATACCCCAGATCTCATAAAATTATTCCTTTTGTCCCAATCGCGGAAAATCCCAAACCTTCAATTGTATTTCACATCCCTGTGTAGCGCAAGTATCTGATAAGAGTCTAGGTCTTAGTGCTTGGCGAGCGATAATGCCACATGTGTACGATGAAATGTTCCAAAATCATCCAACTGTGCATCTCCCAATGTCTCGAAACTCACCCTCGCGGTGTCCATTTATGTCTCACAAAGAGTGATTGTTACTTTTGCATATGCCCCATCGTCATTGCCGTTTGTACAGGCGAAAGTCAGCTTATAATAGGGTCATATCCGTTACCCCACAATGCACCTCCCGGAAAATATGCACATGAGCCCAGCTAGCCTCCCATCTTTACTAACGTGCAATAGTAACACGTGACAAGTCACTTATTCTTCCCTGGATCCACTCCTGGATAGACACAGCAAGTACAGTCGGAATAGACATGTTTCGATACTCTGAGCAGTTATGTTCAAGTTCGCTTCGTTTCGGATTCAGTCATCTTCGGAAGTGTTCCAAGTGTTTTGTTCTTGCGATTGCTCATTTGAACCTCGAGCATCATACTTAGCTGTTCGCCATATTTACGCTTTACACTTCTCCATCGCGTGATCTACCAGTTTTCAGGCTATCCAGTTTTCAGGCTATCAAAAACTGCTCGATCTTTTAGGCCCAAAAATCCCGTGAGATTTCTTTAAATACACCGGACCCCACAACTCACGACTTCCGCCAAAGCATGTTCAAGCCAGAGAGTAATGTAGTTTGCAAATCTTCTTTCCCTTCATAACAATTAACGAAACCAAGTCCGCGACTAAGGGCCGGCTTTCGATTTATATCACGTGCAAAAGAGTACTTAAACACGTGACTCTCATCTACCTGCATAGCAGGCTCTTCATCCACATCGCTTGAATTTGTACAAAAGTGATTTGGAACCGCAGATGAGCTCCAAGGCGAAAACCAACGTCTACTCGGCGGCAAATATCGATGATAATGCTCTCAATGAGCTCAATGTGGCATCTCACACAGGTATTTTCGATGACTTATCTCCCCTAATTTCTTTCGTCCAGAAGGGCTTCTTGCCTAAGGTTTTGAATAATCTTTCCTACTTCAGCTCCGTCAACAACATTGGCCAGGTGGCAAGAATTTCTAAAGCTTTAGTGAGCGTATTGGATACAATTAATTTTGTACTTAACGATAAAAACCTGGAGTCTAGATTTTTGTCATCCAAATTGGCGCTTTTGGAAGAGCGGGAAAGGCTCTGCGAGTTCTATTCAGATTTGTCCAAAAACCACTTAAAAGTGGTGTACAAAATGTTTGGTTTGAGAAAACCCGATGCTACTGTTGGTGTTACCCGCTTGCTTACAGCCTTGTGTGAATTTAATGACCAGACCGTTTTGACCGACTTTCTTGACAACTTTGACTTTAACCACTCATTGCTACCGAAAATCATTGTTCCTACTAGAGATGACTTTGACCGCAAGCTCTTGAACTCAAGCTCCATGAGATGTGCTGTTGTTGAATTATGGATTGCTATTTGTTCCAGATGCACCTCCACATTAAGAAAAGCACTCTTGACGAACTTTAAGGTCATGAACAACTTCTGGAAATACTTGGAAATGGAAAGGTACGAAACATTGAATAAGATCATCGAATTTCTCACGAATCATGTCCTCGATGAAAAGTCTTTCAAAAGATCCAGCAAGTGTCAAATTCTCAATGAGAACTTTTTGTACAACTTTCGCACGTTGTATCCCCTCGTAACAAACGAGAACACTAGAACCGAAGATGACGATATGGAGGATTTCAACGTATTCAAATCATCCTTCACTGAATTCATGAATGTATTGGTTTCCGATCAAGCTAGAGGTATTTCTTACCCTCAAAATGAGTTTGGCTCGCTTTTGACCGTGAATAACAAAGACTTCAAGATCAACAACAAATTGATTTACACCCTTCTCACGGCACTCAAACCTTGGGATTCATACACCCAGCTTCAGTACGTCATGGTGATTCTCAACCACAATAGCGAATTACTTCCACCTTACATGAACTGGATCGTGGCATCCTCCGGAGGTTATCACGACCCTTCCTTGTCATCATACTGGGTTGGACATACGCTCCTTTATACCGAAATCTTGCAGTCCACTTCACTCCCTGCTCAGTTAGATTATGTGTCATTAGCACCCCTCTCTAAGAATGCGATGACTGATTGCCTTTCATACCCGAACGATTTGGTCAAGCAATTGGGGTTGCAATTGATTTTACTTCAGTTGAATAAAATTGCGGGCGCCGGAAATGTACCACAATCCGTTATTGAGCTTGTCGCCTCCAATTTACCTGTTCACGCTTCTCTTATTCCTCTCTTGACGCATGAGAACAAAGTTATCAAGTTGACTTCTACTATGATTGTCAGAAAGTTGGAGCAAGTTGCGCCGACATCGTCGTCCAGTGCTATCGTTTCACTCATTGGCACAAATCTTGCTAATTTGAACCTTGATGATGGTGTTTGTAATAGTTTTGAATTGATACTTCTTGATAATTACTTATCCATCCAGTCTAACAATGATCTAAAGTGGTGGAATAAGTCCGCAAAGGGTAATTCATTTTTCACCTCATTGCTCAAGTTGTCCAGCATGGAATCTCTCAAATCGAAGCTTCACCAAATCTTACATAAATTGACCAAGACTTCTCTCGTTTTCCACGACACTAGATTCGTTGAAAGCCCGTTGTTGATATTGGTTGAGTCTACATCAAAATTCAAGCGCACAGATTTGGGAACCGAGTTCTGGAACTGCTTAGATGAGACAATTTCTCGCGCAATCAAGACTCCGTACAAATATCTTGATAAATCGCATTTAGAATACCAAGATGTCAGCATTTTCCTTCTCGTTCTATTTGAGCAGCTTCAATTTATTCCTCAAGTGAAGGACAACAAACCCGTCATGACATGGTTAAATCTCTTCATGACTAACTTAGTCATTGCAGGAGAATCTGCAGTAGTCATCTCCAAGCTCGCAGCCAACAATGGCTTTAACCTCAAAATAGATACCGCTAATATGGAGCCAAAGCAAAACATCATCACCAAATTTGATTTTGCGGAGGGTGCGCTTGTTTTTAACAGAATGATATCCTCCAAAACTAAAAGTGGATCATTATTCAATCTCGCCACAAGGTTGGGAAACTTTTTGGTTTCAACTGGCTTGTCTGATCCGTTACTTTACAATTATGTTTTAAACCCCGACAATTGGACATTCTTCAAAAACATCTGTTCCGATCTTATCTCTGAAAACGAAGTTGTCGGCATCTCATTATTAAGTGAAATACTTCAACAAGTACAAGAGCCGTTAGAGACGTCTCCTTTGAACTCTTTGGTCTTCGAGTCGTGCAAAATTGCTTTGCCTAAGAAAAATCAAGCTGTGGTAAGTAAATTGTTGTGGATTTTGTCTCGCGAACAACTCAGAAAATTAGCCCTTTCGATTTATTTTAACGAAGATTTGATCGTCAATGTTTACAAAAGGGTCATTGAGCTCCATGTTGAGATAACACCAAATTTCGCCAGCCTCTTGAAAATCACATCGAGCGATATGAATGCGATTTTGCGTCATTTCAAGCCCCCTATTGAGCAAATAAACTTGGTTTTAGACAACAAAGACTTCCATTTTCTCATTGACAACCCAAGTGAGGAAGTTGTACAGTATTTGCTTGAGTCGGATACGATTTCGGACGATGTTTTATATCGCGTTGCTCCTTACAGTGTCGAGATTGCGGAAAGGTTCAAAGACCGTGTCATAAAATTGGCGCTGGGAATGCATAGCTGGAGTCAATCTATGAAGATTTTCAGCTCTTATGCGCACTTTTTCAACATTGATGAAGTCTTGGCCCTTGTGTTGTATTATGTTCAAGACAAACAAAAGCTCACAGTCACAGCAGAATTTGCAAAATTTGTCACCAAATTTTCTTCAAAGGGATTTTTGCCAGAAAATTTAAAGGTGTGGTTCCACAAGGCAATGATTTATGTCACCAAAAAATTTGCTGAAAGCTCTCAGTTATCAGAAAATTTTAACACGTTTTTGTTAGCCATGGAAGAATTTATTCAGTCAGTCAAGCATCCATGGAAGTTGATTCCCTCTAGTGTAATTAACACACAATTTGAGGTTTTGTTGAAACATAAGTCGTGGCCAACTGACGCAAAGTATCTCTCATACGTCAACAAGGTTGTGTTTAAGGCAGAGCCCAAGGACATTGCATCCGATAAGCTACTTCAAATTTTTGTCAACAATGAACATAATATTCTCACTCGACTTCCGGTGATCGAAGAAGCATCAACTCGGTTCCAGTCGGCCTTGCTCATACAGACTTTATTCAAACTCAATGTGAGCAAATCCTCTACCATGACATTGTTGAATCAGCTCTTATCGTTTTACTTAGGCTCAACTAGGGCGGAGGATTTGTTGATCAAGCAAGTGTTGAAGGGAATCGAAAAGAAAACCGCGCAGAGCTGGGTGAACCAAGTGACTAATTGGGACTTCCTGGAGGAAATCACTCAGAGCGACTTGGACTTGATTGGCGAAGAAAGACTTTTCCTCAAGGATAGTTCAAATCTTGTCGTTGCTTTAAACAAAACCTTTGTTGAAAATACCAGGAACAATATCATCTCCGCGGTGGAAGTCCCTGATTCATCGAGTTATGATGATTTTATCAGCTTTTTTCAGACATGTGCCGTATCCTCGTATCGGGAGACCATCTATGATGCAGAGTTCCTCATTCTTGTGATACTCAACAACGAAGAGCTTGTACATGAAGACGAAGAGGGCAAAATGGTGTTCAATTTGGCCAAATTTGCGGATTCTGGATTGCTTAGTTTTGTTATCGCTGCCTTGTCCAATCCGGCAGTGCGTGATATTTCAAAAATCGTCTTGTACGGTATCTTGAAGTACATTGAAGGACTGGAAGCCAATTTCAAGGATAAGAACATTCTAAAGGTTTATGTGTCTTCAATTTTACACACCATACGTGTGGGAGATCATCAAACTCCGTTAGTATGGTATATGATAGGCAGCATGGCCGGGATAATCACAAACCCAAGCCATTTTCTCTACGATCGTGTTTTCCGGTACATTTTGTCGACTCCTTTGTTTAAGCAGTATGAGATTCCGCTCTTGAACACCATCATTTTCTCGGTTAAAAATGACGATGTGCTTGAGGAGGACAATTACTATAAGCAAGCCATGTGGTTGGTGGAGCAAATGACGCACGGTGTGAAGACAAAATCAGATTTGAAAGCATTGCGCTTTAAAGCGGTTATAGAGCTCATTTTCAATTTGTGCAACTCTGCCTACGTGAGCAATGCCATGAAGAGTAAAGTTCTCAATCTTCTTTACGCTATACAAGAAGTGGGTAAGGAGGGTCTGGACATGTTAGTCACCAAATTTGGTACATTGTCATCACTCGAAGCGTTCAAAGATTCTTTAGATACTACTGCATTCTCGGGAGTCCAGCTGGCTTTGAACGCGGACCAGGTGGCCCTCCGTTTTGGGGTTTTAGCTAAAGAGCAGAAGAGAGTCAGGGAGTGGACAAGTGACGATGTTCAGCATGTCATAAAGAGGATTCACACCAAGTAGGCAATCGTTGCATGAAACTAATATATTAACGAAATATACTTTTTACGCCTTAAATACGTTTAGCGTCAGGGACTGTTTTCCTTGGAGCACTATTTCATGCATAGAAACTCACCACGCATTCTATTGCATTGTGAACTACTCATCTCCTCTTCCTTGACATGTCCGTATGTGTTCCTACATGCCTGCTAAACGCACACGGCCAAACAAGAATACAGTCTAACCCTCTAGTTAGGTAAGCTTACGCACTACAGTGTGGATTTGGTGCTTATATCCATTATTTTGGCGGGCATTCATCGCAATACTGGCCTTGTATTTGACACGGCTCATTTTTCTTCGGCGGACTTCCGCAAGTGGTTTGGTAAGTACCTATACTTTGGTGAGTACTGCTATGACCGGTGTGTCTCGCTTTTGCGCTTGAGTGGCTACTTTAAGCAAAAAAACTTGGTGATCGATTACATGGCTAAAGAGGCAAACAAATTTGTAAAGGAACAAACCGCAAGAGATGCAAATGATATCGGGCGCGATTAAACAACCTGGGGGATGAGAAAGAGTATATTGTTTTAATATATCTGATATTGGCCGGAACGTTAGGATATTGTAATCACGTGCAAGAACTTTGCGGTGTTGGCATGCATAGTGCCAGGTATACTGTCTCACAGGCACACCTACTTTCAGGTAAAATCGTACGTGATCTTTTTTTTGAGAGGGAGGTACCGCAGTTACCCTTTATTATCAGTGAGATCCAAAATTAATTCAGTGTGTCAAGATGCGCTGTACTTACCTTCTCCATGGTTTGTTCACGAAAAACGGGCACCAACACTATGTCACCTCTCACCAGTAATGACAGTACTAATACAAAGTAAGACAATTGCACATCATGGCGCTCAATGATAAGCTAGCGGAGCGATTTCGTAATGCGATCGATTTCGAGCAAAACTCGGACACCCTTTTGACCACTTCTTATCTTGAAGCATATTCTCCTAAGAAATTAGCCTCTTTCGGGTTGGCGGTCATTAACTTGCTAATGACCAACATGCGGACCGGACTAGGCGGAAAGACTTTAATAGAATTGTCGCTTGATCCTGCTTTCTCTCAGTCCGATGATGAGATACAAAGTGGCTCCATTCGAGTAGGCGATATCGTTAAGCTTGATCGAATGGGTGAAAACGAACAGAGCACGGCCCTCGAAGGTGTGGTTGTGAGGGTCGGTGGCAAGATGATTGGGGTGACCGTGGAAGAAGATTCTAATGATGACACACTTTTGAATTTGTATAATAATACCGGTAACGACAACATCCGCATGTGGATCGTCAAGTTAACCAACTCTGTCACATACAAGCGCATGTTGCAAGCAATGACAAGGCTCCAAAATTTGCAAGAGTCTGACAAGTCCGAAGTGTTGCGGATCTTGCTTGGAGAGTCCAGGTTTATTCCGCGGGGCCGAGAGACTAAGAAAATGCAATTCTTCGACGCAAATCTTAACGATAGTCAGAGGGCGGCAATCGGCTTTGCAGTCAACGAATCTCCTATTACAATTATACATGGGCCTCCTGGCACGGGTAAAACCTATACTTTGATAGAGCTTATTAAGCAGCTCACATTCAACCACGGCGAACGGGTTCTCGTGTGTGGTGCGTCCAACATATCAGTGGATAACATTCTAGAACGGCTTTCAGTCGTCTTTAGTGGCGACAGTGAGGAGGAAGGGAAAAAGGTTCGCCGGCGAAAGGCAGCCAAAGCAGGTAACCCGGAAAAACTTATTCGTATCGGCCATCCCGCTCGGCTTCTTCAGGGAAACCTTCAGCATTCGCTAGACGTGTTGTCTAAGTCCAGTTACGCGGGGGACGGCGGAGAAGGTGCTGAAATCTTGAAGGATATCGAGAACGACATTGGCACGACGCTTGGTCAGATCAAAAAATGCAAGCGCTACGGAGAGCGCAAAGCGCTATGGTCGGAGTTAAAGCAGCTTCGGAAAGAGCTCAGGATGCGGGAGAAAAAGATTGTTCGGGACCTTCTTCGCAATGCGCAGGTGGTGCTATCCACTTTACATGGTGCTGGCTCGAATGACCTCTTTGCGTTGGCTAAAGAGCATTCGGTGGAGAACCCGCTTTTTGATACCATTGTCATCGATGAGGTTTCGCAGTCTTTGGAACCACAATGCTGGATCCCGCTTCTCACACACTTGGGATGCCGTCGGTTGGTGATAGCAGGCGATAATATGCAATTACCAGCCACAGTGAAATCTCGCGAGGAGGTGCTACCCTTGATCACGAAGGGCCATCCTATTGCTGACCTAGAGTACACCCTTTTCGATAGGCTTGTGGAGGAGCTCAATGGCCACGAATTCAAGAGGCTCTTGAACGTCCAGTACCGCATGAACGAGCAGATCATGAAGTTCCCGTCGCAGGAGCTTTATGGCGGCGAGCTTATTGCCGGCGATGCGGTTAAGCGCATTTTGCTATCGGATTTGGCCACAGTGGATGCCACCGATGAAACGACCGTTCCGTGTATATGGTATGACACGCAAGGCGGTGACTACCCCGAGCAGGCGAGCGATGATGATGTGAATGCGGTGATGAGTGCCAGTGCTGGTTCCAAGTATAACGACATGGAAACAGCGGTAGTGCTAGACCATGTGCAGAAGTTGGTTGCGGCCGGAGTTTCGCCCGAAATGGTGGGCATTATTTCGCCCTACAGTGCGCAAGTGTCGTTGCTCAAGAAACATGTGGCTAGCCGGTTCGATAACCGCATCGAGATTGCCACGATCGACGGATTCCAGGGCCGTGAGAAAGAGGTGATTTTGGTTTCGCTAGTACGGCTGAATGACAACCGCGAGGTGGGGTTTTTGCAAGACCGCCGCCGGCTCAATGTCGCTATGACCAGGCCCAAACGTCATTTGTGTGTTGTGGGTGACATGGAGCTCTTGGAGACATGCGGCGTCAAGTTTCTTGCCGACTGGGTCGAATATGCGGAAGAAAACTACGAGGTTCGGTATCCTGACATGAGTGGTCTAGAGCTATAGATGGACTCTTAGGCGTGCTCGAATAGCAGGTCGGAATTTGCCCACATTGTGAAAAACCTGCGGCAAGGCCTACAGTCTTCCTGTCTCCGTGTCTACACAATAACGGTTTACATCCGCGGCTTGCATGAATACGGAGGATTTATGCTTCCACGATCATTGGTTGCGCGTTATGGAACCGCTGCTTGGAACGGGATGTTTACACCTCCACAATGCGAGCTTACAGGTGCCTCTTTCATCATGGGGGTTCAAAAAGAGGTGAATACACCGGTTCATTGCCCTACGTCAGTATAAAGATCCATCTGAGGAAACTCGCGTTGCCCGCTCACGACTAGTTGCAACGTCTCCATGGCGATCTAGGCCCGATGCTGCGATGCAGGCACACACGGACAGAATGTGGTAAATCTCACCCGCGCTACAGAATTATGATGGAATTGATCTAGGTGCCCGTACATGACAATGAGGTGACGTTCTATTTTGCCGCGAATAGTGCGCGAAAACAGTGTCTGGTCTGGCCCAGCAATGTCGCGCGCTCAGATTTGCGTGCAAATGTGAAACGCGTGGACGCGGGCCCCAGCGACAAGAAAGTCACAATCAGCGCGAGGAGGAGCCTGATGTCGCAGATGTCGCTCGCGTTTAGCCTGGTTCCCTCACTGTGGTGAAGCTCCATTGGGAGCGCCGTACGTGCGCGGCCGTAGCCGCCTGCCTCCCGGAATTCTTGGCCGTGCCTGAAATACTCGCTTGTCACATATTGCACCATTGCGTGAATGCATGAGTCGCGTATAGTGCACCAACTTTTCGCGTATCGTCCTGCACACACGCGAGGTATTTCTTACCCGCAAGAATGGTGCCCCATTATGCCGGCTGCAAGTGCTTGTTCCCCAACCGGCTAAATCCCGTATTTAAGGGAGTCTACCAGTCGTCGCATTTTCCCCACCTGGTTTTTTGTACAGCGACTGTATTTGCTTTTTTTTGTTTGTCTAACAAACTTCCGTTCCTTACCCCAGCCACTCCCTTCTGGGCCCACATTCCTTCTTTACGCCAAACGCGTCTCCATTCCGCTCCTTTAGCTTACGCTTGACTTTTACGTCTCCTATCTTCCATGAAGCTCTCTACTCTCGCTGTTGTATCTTTCGCGCACACCGTGTTGGCGCAAACATTCTACGAAACCCGTATCCATTACATCACCGTCGATGCGGCGGGTCAGGTTGTCGGCAGCTCCATCTCGACCGAAGCCGTGGCCGGGACCACGACAGAAGCGGCGGCTGCCTCCACTGTGGCGCCTACCACCTTGGTGATTGACACCACCTCTTCTTCCACATCGGCAACTACCTCTCCGGCTGCTGCCTCTTCTTCCACGTCGACGACTGCCTCTCCAGCTGCTGCCTCTACCTCCACCTCTGCTGTGAATGCAGCCACCACCACCACTTCCAGCCTGTCTGCTGTCACCGAGACCGCCAGCTCTACCTTTGCTCAGGCGGCCGCTGCCAAGTCCTCGGACGACTCGGCAACCTCTTCCTCGGGCGTTGACGAATCGTTCGCCACTGCCATGTTGGACGCCCACAACTCCAAGAGAGCAGACCATTCCGTCGGTGCGTTGACTTGGGATACCACTGTGTACCAATATGCTCAGGCGTATGCTGACAAGTACCAGTGTGGCAGTGACTTGGTGCACAGCGGAGGCAAGTACGGAGAGAACTTGGCAAGTGGCTACAAGACCGGTGTGGATGCGTTTAACGCGTGGTACAGCGAGGGGTCTAACTACGACTACTCTACCTCAACAACGTTCTCCCACTTCACCGCCATCATCTGGAAGTCAACCACCAAGTTGGGATGTGCCTACAAGGACTGTGGCAGCGACTCGTTGTACGTGATTTGCTCGTACGATCCTGCGGGAAATGTTGGGGGCGAAGGCAAGAGCAACCTCATTGCCTAGGTAAATAAGTTTTCGAAATGGTTTAAGTTTATGTAAAGGTGTAGTAGGATGTGCGATGAGGGGGATTGACGGTAGAGGGTCGAACCTTTTATCACCTGTAAGCGTCTCCGCGATGGCGAGTTACCATAAATCCCGAAGCCTTGGCAAACGAAAAGGCTTGTCTAACCTTAACACATTTTCGACAAGCCCCATGATCCTGTGGCTGGATATTCAGATAGGCTATGACTGGGTGTGAGAAAAGCGCAAATGTTGAATGTTGAGAAATCTGGTGTCAGGTATTGAGAAACCAGGTGTCTAGGTATTGAGAAATCAAGTATCTGAATCAACAGAAGTCAAGTAACTATGTTTTAAAAACGCTCAATCGTCCGATTATTGAGAAGCCGAGTGTCTGAATATAAAGAACCAAGTGTCCGAATATTAAGAATCAAGTGCCTGAATATTAAAAAAGTGTCTGGATGTTAATAACCAAGTGTCTAAAGATCAAAACCAAGTGTCTGAACGTCGAGAACCAAGGGTCTGAAGGTCAAAAACCAAGTGTCGGTCAAAAACCAAGTGTCGGTCAAAAACCAAGGGTCTGAATAATAAGAAAAGGGTCTGAATATTAAAAGTCAGGCTAGCGGGCGCGCCATAGTCGTGAGAACCCGAACAAAGAACCAAGCAGCCAAGACACCAAAAAGCCCCTCCACTGGATTGCAGTGGCAATCAAAGATGATCGATCCAGACGCGGAGCTTGGGTTCTGGAACAATCGCGCCTCGCCGCCTTTTGTCAATTTGCACCCAGTCAAGGCGTTCGTGTGCGCACCCCAATGCGCCATTGGTGTAGTATGCGCACCTGGTCTATTACCCTCTATATCCGCCAATTCCCTCTGTTTCCATCCCTCCGCTTCCCTCCCTCTGCTGTCCTCGACGGCATACATCCTAACAGTACTCGAATAGCCCATTTGGAACGGTTTTTGTTCCACTCACCTCACCCGGCCCACACTCGCTTCTGTCCTGCACCCGCGCGGATGAGTCTGTTACCAACTCCTCCGTCATATCTACAGCTCCTCCACCCATGGACCCCATGGACGCCCGCGATAGGCCCGAGCCTCTGACATCGCCTAAAATGGAGGAAATGGACGACCTACTACCTCTCGAAGAGGACGCCGCCGAAAACCCCGCGCTGCGCAAACGCTCCGCCCGAGCTTGCATCCGATGCCGTTTCCGCCACACCCGCTGCCCCGGCGGCCAGCCCTGCACCAAGTGCCAGATGGCGAAAACAAAGTGCGAGTATGTGGAGTACGAAAAGCGCTTGGTGGTGTCGCGCAAGTATCTCTACAAGCTCCAGGAGGACATTGTGAGGTTGAAGAAGGAGAACGCGGCGCTCCGCAATTACAAGGAGGAGCACGCCCGCCTGGCGGAGGAAACGAGCGGCGGGATGGCTGCGGCCGCCCCAGGAGCAGATTCCGCGGCCAGTGCGCCGTCGGTGTCGCCGTTCGGCCGCTTTGAGTCCGATACCATGGACAGCGCCAGCGACGGCGAGGTGATCCACCCGCTGCTCGACAAGTACGGGCGGCTCATCCAGTCGCGCACGGGCGAGAAGTTGTATGTGGGGCTGTCTTCCATGACGCTCTTCGGGTTGGAAATCCAGAATATGGCGCCTGCTTTCCCACCGGACTTGTTGCGGTCCGACTCGGCAGCGTCCACGCCCGAGACGCCCGGCGTGGGCAAGTTTGTGGAGGCGGACCTGGCTGGAAAGCGCGAGACCAAGATCTTGGAGAAGGAGGGCAACGCCTACAACATCACCTTGGCCAAGACCAACACTAGGCCCGGGTTGTCGGTCAACTTCACGCTTCCGTCGTACCTGTACGCCATTCTCTTGGTCGACACTTTCATCAACTACAACGACGGCTGTTTCTACTTCTTCAACGAGGGCCTCGTGAAGCGCTTTCTCATGAACCTTTACTCGGGCCGTGGCGCCGACAACAAGAAGATCATCAAGCGCAACATCTCGCCCCGCTCCGGCCCGGCGGAGGACGAAAATACAATCAAGAAGGACACCGATGACGACACCATCTTGGAGACCATCTGGTTCTGCAAGATCCTCCTCATCTTCGCCATTGGCGAGATGTATCTCGGCACAGACTCCGACACCCACATCAAGAACTCCGAGAAGGAGATGATCTTGAACTACAGCAAGAGCAAGTCCAAAAAGCGTGCGGTAGGCAAGCGCAATACCCTTCCGGGCTCCGGATTTTTCTACCAGGCGTCCGAGCTCTTCACCGGCTTGTTCGCCTCGGGCGCCATCGACAACATCACCAAAGACGGCGGTATCGAGGTCGTGTTGCTCTACGCCTTCTACCTCCAGGTGGCTGATTGCACCATTGCCTCCTATTTCTACTTTGGATTGGCCTTGCGCTCTACTTTGATTCTCGGCTGGCATGTGGATGCAGACATGGAGAACTTGAACCGCTTCGAGTTGGAACACCGCCGCAGGATATGGTGGACGGTGTACATGTACGAGCGCATGTTGTCGTCAAAAGCCGGCTTGCCTTTGAGTTTTGCTGACGACAGCGTTTCCACTCAGCTACCGTGCGACTTCAATGTCGAGATCGAGGACTTTCCCCGCCACGACAACGATGTGCGCGGCTACTACATCTTTCCTTCCTCGGAATACATCAACAACTGCGTTACCATTACCCAGATCAATGCTATCATCTTGTCGTCACTTTATACCAAACAGCCCACCGCGAACATTCTCCCGGTGGTGTCGGACTTGGTGCAGCGGTTGTTCAAGTGGAAAAACTCTTTGCCGGGTTTTCTCCGCGTCGACTTTTCCAAAGACGACGTTAAAATCTCTCGTCTTATTGTCAACCTCATGACCGAATATTTCCAGGGAATGAACCTCGCGGTGCGCCCGCTCTTGTTCCACTTTGCCACCAAAAAGCTCAAAGAGTTGCAGGTGCAAAACCATCAGAACAAATACGTCGATTTGACTCAATATTCCAACAACGTGCTCACCTTGCTTAACGCTTCGTTCCAGGCTTCTATCAACACCATCAAATGTATCTGGGCCTTACTACCGCAAAACATGGTGGCCTTGTTTGGCTGGATGGACCGTGAATATTTGTTTACCTCCGCCTCAACACTCATTTTGTTTAATGCTTCCTTTGGAGTCCATGATGCCACGCGTGTTCACTTGGACCACGCGCTCACGCTTTTTACCAGGATGAAGCGTCTCGGGAACTACCCAGCAGCACTCAGGCGCGCCCAGTTGCTCAAATTGATCAAGGTATTGGATTTCAATGGCGTAATGCAAGATCTTTTGCAGAAACATGATGACGACTTGGGCCACCCTTCTGCTGCCGACGGCCCCATGGACGTGGATGCGCTGAGCTTTGTGGATTCCTTGCCCTATATCAAGCCGTATGCAAATCCCGCCAAGGAACCCGGGTTCATGCAGCCGGCGCCGACGCGTGCGCCTCACGGAATGGCGGCACCCGACCCCCTCCGGTCGGATCTTGACTTCATCCAATTCAACGGTCCAGTTCCCTCATCCACTCGACCGACTTCCAACCGCTACACGCCAACAATCCCTGCTTCTGCTAACTTGACCAATGAGGAGTCATTCCGGTTCAGCGGCGAGCTTGAAGAACGGTTTAGTGGCGGGCTCAACGAGCGCAAGACCGGCGACGGGTATTTTCCGAACCAGGACTTGGCAGGAATCGAAGGCTTGACGTACCTCGATGAGGAGCAGAAATTGTGGAACGAAATTACCAACGATGCGGGCTGGTTGCAGCCGTCAGCCACAGCCAACCACACGAAGCAGGATACTTCGGGAGCGCTGTTCGGCCCTCGCGATCCCGGTGGTGGCAATAGGAATGTGTCTAGCCACAACTCCATGAGCAATTTTGTCGGTGCTTACACCGACATTGTCAACCTCGAATTCAATGAAGATGCATTTTAAGATCTGCGGAGGAGTGTGAAGTGAGCGGTGCTGTTTGGGGAGTGAGCGGGCCAGGCCCCAGGTAAGTGCCTAGTTGCTACACAATAATAAGGAACGGCGATGTGAACCAGTGGCTAGGCTACAGTCATCGTTGAGATGCTTGTTTATAAGCTGGTGTTAAAAATACATATCGGCTGGTAAGATACAACGTAGCTCTGCGCGAGGAATATATTAGGTGCTAGAAAAAATCCAACGAAAAATCCGAGCCGTTGTTCTGCTGCAGAAGAATCTGCTGGGGAGATATGGACATTGCCAGGGTCGGCATGTCGGAGATCCCACTGACGGTATCCATGGCACCAAACATAATGGGCTCCGAGTCTTTGGCCATGGGCTCTCCGAGGGAGGGGTTGAACAGCGCTTCCATATTGGGCACCTGCGACGCGGAAGGCACTCTTCCCTGGATCATGGAGGGCGATGGCATTTGCTGCGGTGACTGTTCGGACAATCCATACTGGGTAAACTGTCTGCGCTGCTGTTGGGAATACAGCGGGGGCACCGGCTGGTTGTGTGGTTGATGTTGTGGTTGATGTTGCGGTTGATGTTGTGGTTGTGATTGCTGCTGCGGTTGTTGCTGTTGTTGTTGATGTTGTGGTGGTGGTGGTGGTGGGTGTTGTTGTTGCTGTTGTTGTTGCTGTTGTTGTAGCATCTGTTGCTGTCTCCGCATCTGGAGCTGTTGCTTGGGGTTCGCCTGCCCCTGTTTCATCTGTTGCATCTTCATCTTCAAGAACAGGATTGCCTCTGGGTAAAGGTCCTGGAGCCGCTTGTACAAGCCCCGGAGTTCGGGCATATCCGCCGGCGCGGACAAAATCACGGGAAACTGGAGGCGGTTCGGCTGCTGCGCCGCAGCCTTGTTATTGTACAGATCGTTGATGAATGACAACACGCTCAAGTTGCACTGGAGTCGCCGATTTAGGTTGTTGTACTTTTCCAACACGTCCTGGCGGCCCTGGGGCAGCAACTGTTGAAGCGCACGTGGGTTGCTGAGGACGGACACGTAGACATTGTACGCCTTTTTGATAAGTTGTGAGTTGATCAAGAGAAGGACAGTTGCTCTGTCGGCGTCGATGTCAATTTGTCTTCTTCCGGACATGACAGTTTCGAGCAGCAGATATTTATTTCGACTTGTGGCCCCGCGCACATGCCTGCATTAAGCTCACATGGTCTTTGGATGGAAAAGGACATTAGCGGCTGGAGGAGACGGGTTTTGCTGGTAGCGAGTGCGACACCAGACTGGAGTTTTCTCGAGAATGGTCGTTTCGGTAGGACCTCGATCCAAACAACGGCTAGTGTATTTATGTGAGGGGCGGGGGTTGGTGCGGCTATATAATTCCTGCAGGGACGCGGCTGAAGGTGCAACTTGCGGGTCCAGTTTGAAGCTTCTTTCTCTCTAAACATTCCGGACGGAGTCCTCTCAAGAGAGACGGGTCGGATCGCGTAGCTTGTAGATGGGTTAAGAAAGGATTCAAAGAGGTCAATGGCGATCGGGCTTTGGCACCTGACAGGCTGGGTGCGAAACCTATACATGATCACCAAACTTGAGATGGATTAGAGGTGGACCAAAGGCCGTTGAGTATGCGCTGGTATCGTTTCCTTGTTTCGATTGACCAAGGTCTGTTATTCTCAACTTACGCGGTGCTTCTTGGCATATCATGGTCATATGGTGATACGTATGTTGTGGCAGGGGTTAGATGCTATGACCCAGATCTGACTACATCGCCAACTGCGAATCGTGTTTATCGATAGCTACCCGATACATCATCACAAACGCTACGAAATCCCAAGCGAGCCCTCGGCTCCGTCTGTCTCCGTTTCAGCGTTGCGTCCGGCCCAGCAATGCCCGATTCAGTCGCACCGTTGTGCATCTGTAAATCTGCGTCTAACAGTCCCGGTCGTAGTCCCCACTACAACTTCAGTGTCAATTCCGGCAAAGCCTCGTTGAGGTCCGCCACCAAGCCAATGTCGGCGACGTTGAAGATGGGTGCCTCTGGGTCCTTGTTGATCGCCACAATTGTCTTGGAGTCCTTCATGCCCGCAAGATGCTGGATAGCCCCGG
Source organism: Clavispora carvajalis (assembly GCA_030581635.1). Lineage (NCBI taxonomy): Eukaryota > Fungi > Ascomycota > Pichiomycetes > Serinales > Metschnikowiaceae > Clavispora > Clavispora carvajalis. The sequence goes on along the minus strand of JAKTTV010000008.1, from coordinate 312,681 downwards.
ACACACCCACCGCAACGTACAACTCAGGGGCCACGATCTTACCCGTTTGGCCAATCTGCAACGAGTTGTCGCAGAAACCAGAGTCCACCGCCGCACGGGACGCGCCCACGGCGGCGTTCAACTTCTCGGCCAAGGGTTCCAACAACGCATCAAACGTTTCCTTGTTTTTCAAACCGCGTCCACCCGAGACCACGCGCCCCGCCGAGCCCAACTCTGGTCTCTCGGAGGTCACCAACTGCTCCGACACGAATTGGGTTCTGTTGCCCGATTCGCCCGCGGCCGCCACCAGCTCCACGTCCACTGCCGCGTCCGTAAAGGGTGCCGCCGCAAAAGCCGACGCTCTCACCGACGCGAGGACCACAGAGTCCGTCGACTTGACTGTGGCCAACGCATTGCCGGCATAAATTGGCCGCACAAACGTGTCAGCGGCCTCCACCTTGGTGATGTCCGACACAGGCTGCACATCGAGCAACGCCGCCAACCGGGGCAATACCGACTTGCCCACAGCGCTGGCGGGCGTGATCACGTGAGTGAAGCCGTGGGAAGAAACCACGTCTCTGAGCAACGGCGCCAACTCTTCCGCGAGGTAGTGGCGGTAGTTTTCGCCGCCTGCCACCAAAACCTTGGCCACGCCGTCGATGGTGGCGGCCTCCGGGGCGGCCGCCTCGCCTTCTGGACCGGCCAAAATGGCAGTGATGGGTTTTCCTATGGCCCGGGCGGCAGTGATGGCCGACAATGACGAGGCACTGACCTTGCCGCCGGCCGTCTCGACGAACGCCAACGTGTCGAGCCGGACGGCCGACTGGGAAAAGAGTCTCTTGCTTGCAAATGAACGCAACATGGGGAAGAAGATAGAGGTGCACAAAATTTTCGACCTGCTCCTGTGCACAGCGCCGGTCCGGAGCATGTGGAGTGCGACTACAGTGACAAGCCGGTCGGAGCTGCCTGTACGACAAGCCAGAAATGGGTTCCGGCGGTCTTTGCGCGACGCTGCGGTACGATTTGGCGCAGTTTCAGTGTTTCAAGCTAACTATGTCGGTTCGCAATATTGGTGTGTTTGGAGCTTGGCACAGTGACTCACGGTAACTCTACTGTAGGTACAGTACACCACATACCCATGTGGACCACGCCCACATGGAACCCATAACACAAACGCACGAATACGGCGGAGTTGTTCAGATCAATATGCGTATCGGTACCATGTCAAACCGCCTGTTTGACGGACTAGACTGTGCGTTCTTGTAGCCAGGTGTTGGCGAGGGCCGCGCGACCGCGACTTTATCGTATGCGGCTGTTCCCAACTGATTGCGCTTGTCCGATCTCAGTTCGCACTTTGGACTTGGGCCGTACTAGGCCCCGATCTGGTGGACTTTTTTTGCCTCTCAGCGACACATGGAACGACAACTCGGGGTTACTTCATGTGGCGACAGGCGAAACGAGATATCAGGCGAAACGAGATATCAGGCGAAACGAGATATCAGGCGAAACCCTCGTTCCCACTCCAAACCGTAACCTATTTGCTTGCTTAGACGCGCGAGCTTTGGCTAAACTCATGAGGCGTTTCACACTCTCTTCACCTCAATCTGCCATCGACCGTTTCTGCGTACTCGCCAGTGCCATGAACCACTCGAACAATTATGTGAGTTCTGACGAATCGCAGATCGAGTCATCGTGACATATTCTCTATGCTTCTCTCTCTGGTTTTCGTGCGACACGGCGTGTGTCGGGTGGTTCTTCGATCGCCCGCCACGTGCATATGCTCCACAATCGCATTATTTGGTCGCACGCTGCGTAATCTGAGTCTTATCACTGGTTGAAACGTTCTACTACACCAATACCGACTCCCACCCTTAAGCATCATCATTGATTGCGGGCATTCACACACAACCAATACTTTAACACTTTCCGTCATACCTTCATCCTTGGAGGTTGCGTTTACTGCCGTTGCTATTGTTGCTCAAATTACACACTTCTTGCATTGAATATTCAACACGGCAGTAACACCAACTTCGCACTGACTGGCACTGATAACCTTGAGCATGAGTTTCCCTGGAAGAAATCCGGCCATTGACCGGAAAAACTTGCAAAGGGTAACCTCTCCAACACCCAGTGCCAGACTCATATCTTCCACAAGAGTCAACCATGATAAAGGCTCTCCAAATAGGTGGGACATCGAGGATGTACTGAAAGTTCCCCTTTTGGCCGGAAATCGAGCCTCGGATTCCGCCAGCACTTGTGATTTAGATCCGAACCCTCTTGGGCTGAGCCTGATGAATATCTCCCAAAGTGCTGACTATGAAGGTCCCCAACATTCTCAGTATGTTCCTGGCCTGGGCCAAGACGACTTGAAGTGGAACGTCTTACTACCCTATTATCTACCCATTCTATCTTGGGTCAAACAATACTGCTGGGAGTTTGCCGTGGGCGACCTTATTGGTGGTGTATCTTTGGCCACATTCCAAATTCCGTTGGCCATCTCCTATGCTTCTTCCCTCGCGAAAGTGCCAATAACATGTGGGCTTTTTTCTCTTGGTATATCTCCCTTGATTTATATGATATTCGGCTCAGTCCCTCAAATGATAGTGGGTCCTGAGGCTCCCATCTCTTTGATCGTGGGTCAGGCAGTCGAGCCATTGCTTCACCACTCCAAAAAAAATAAGGTCGACATTGCTGAATATGTGGTCGCTATCACTTTTGTCAGTGGCGCTACTTTATTGGGTTTTGGATTGGGTCGTTTTGGATTCTTGGATAACGTCCTTTGCGAATCTCTCCTTAAAGGCTTTATTTGTGGTGTGGGAGTGGTTATGGTGATCAACTCCAGTATAACTATGCTTGGCTTGAACCTGATCCTCAACGATATATCTGCTGATCCTTCCTCTCATATTCATTCGCCCTTCGACAAAATGAAGTTCGTATTCGCCAACTACTCAAAATACCATCCGCTCACATTTCACGTGAGTGCCGCAGCATTGGTCTCAGTTCTCGTAATTCGAAATTTAAAGTCAAGAGCATTGAAGTCAAAAAATCAGAGGCTTCAATTGGCAGTATACGTGCCAGAAATTTTGCTTCTTGTCATCACAACTACCTTAGCGACCTCCTATTTCAGATGGAACCACTCAGGATTGGAAATACTTGGCTCTGTTGACCAGGTCGACAGCTCGATTACCATTTATAACCCGTTTAAAAAATCCAGTTTGTCGCTCATCAAAAAACTCAGTCCCTCAGGCTTTGTGTGCGCGATGTTGGGATTTTTCGAATCCACCACCGCTCTGAAATCACTCGGATCAAGATATGATCTTCCTATATCCTCCAATAGAGAATTAGTTGCTTTAGGCGTTATAAACGTGGTTGGATGCGCTTTTGGAACTTTGCCCGCCTTCGGGGGATACGGCAGATCAAAAATAAACGCGTTATCTGCTAGGACCACTGCTTCAGGTGCGATTATGGGAATCATCTCTTTAGCAACCGCCGGGTCCATCTTGGAGTACTTACATTACATTCCGAAGTGCATTTTGAGTGTCATCACAGCCGTTATAGGTATACTGTTGATCAGCGAGACTCCTTCGGAAATATTGTTCCATTGGAGAGGAAAAGGATATGAGGAATTGATTACATTTGCCATCACTGTGACAACAACCATCTTCACATCTATGGAAGCGGGTATCGCAGTCGGATTAATATATCTGTTGATCAGGGTAATCAAAAATTCAACTGTTTCAAATATCCAGATATTAGCCCGGGTACCAGGTACGAATAAATTTGTGGATGCGGACTTGATGGAATCGGTTTCCCGGGCACCGGATTCGAGCCATGAGATGTCTTCTCTCGTGCGTGACTCTGGATTTTCGGTAAATTTACAAGACGAGAGGCCACCAAGTTTTGAGAAGAGGAATTCTCAACTCAATTTATTCACTGATGGTAATTTTAGATCTCTCAATTATCAAGTGTTGGAAGAAGTTGAAGGTTGTCTTATCATTCGTATTCCTGAACCATTGACTTTCACGAACGCGAATGACTTGCGATCTCGTCTCAAAAGAGTCGAAATGTTCGGATCTACAAAAGCGCACCCAGGACAGAAACGGAGCAGAAAGACATCCATGACCAACTATGTAATCTTTGATCTCAACGGCATGTCTAGTATCGATTGTTCTGCTGCGCGTATCTTGATACACTTGCTTCACCTCTACCGGCAAAGAGGAATTCGGACTTTTTTCGTACACGTGAACAAAAACCCGCAGCTTTTAGCAAGATTGAACTCTACTGGGATTCATGACGTGCTCTTGGAGGACTTAAACTCATTGAGACACGCAGCCTCTACCCGAAACCGAGAACGTACTGCAGAATACCCGGAGGATCATTCCGTCGAAAGTTTAAGCATGTGCTCGTCTTTGTCTTCGCATCCCATTACTCCCTACCTCGACCACATTCGTGATGCGCTTGAACTAATTGATGCATACGAGACGCAAAGTCTGATAGACCTTGAAGCGTAGACTCTTGGACGTGTTTAGTGAACGAATGACGAAACCCCACTGACGCGATCACGTGTCTTTGAAGGCGCGCAAGATTACTTTTTCTCAGGTTCCAGTCTGTTACCAGTCTCCAATTTTGAACTTTAGACTTATCATGGACGATCAGGTGGAAGGTAATATCAAAGATGAATATGAGTTGTGGAGAAAAAACTGCCGATACATGTATGAGTTTGTGAGCGAAACAGCTTTGACATGGCCCTCACTTACAGTTCAGTGGCTTCCAGGTCACCAAATAGGTGATGTTATAAACGCTCAATTATTGTTGGGAACTCATACCTCGGGTGAAGATATCAACTACCTCAAGCTAGCATCAACACAATTGCCGAACTTTGAACGAAGAAACGTTGGAGAAAGCGGCCAACCAAAAGTGTCATCAAAGATCAAGATCACGAAAAAGGTTGAAAATACTAGTGAAATCAACAGGGCTCGGTACATGCCTCAGGACCCTAACGTTGTTGCTACAATCAATGGAAGTGGAGAAATCGACTTTGCTGATATAAGCAAGGGCACTGCTATCGGCCGCGTCACTCCCCACAGCGACAATGGCTATGGATTATCATGGAATTCCTTCGAAAAGGGTTACTTGCTCTCTTCGTCTGATGACAAGTCTGTTGCTTTAACTGACTTTACCTCCATGGACAAAAACAATGGGCTTGTATTCAAGTCCTACGCGCACTCGGATATTGTTAATGACGTGAAATGGCATCCTTTAGACAAAAATCTTTTTGGCACTGTATCGGACGATGAGCATGTTCTCCTCTTCGACATGAGATCCCCAGAGAAGGCAGTTTCATCCTACGTTAGTGTGGCCTCAAAGGGTATCAACTCTCTTGCGTTCTCCCCCTTCTCTAGAAACTTGTTGGCAATCGGTAACACCAATTCTAACATCAACCTATTGGATCTCCGTAAACTTTCTTCGGATGGGAAATCGAACCAGGCACTTCATACCATGATGGGACATGGTGATGCAATCACATGTCTCGAATTCTCACCTCACAAAGATGGTATTGTTGCTTCCGGATCTCAAGACAGAAGAGTCATTATATGGGATCTTTCGAAAATCGGTGAGGAGCAGGTTCAGGAGGATGCCGAAGACGGTTGTCCTGAAATCTTTATGATGCATGCTGGCCACACGGGTGCGGTCACAGATCTAAGTTGGTGTCCTTTTGTGGACTGGACTCTTGCGTCGGTTGCCGACGATAACATTGTTCACCTATGGGAAATCAGCGATTCCTTGGTATCGGATAAACCATCCGATCTCAAGGAGGCCGATCTAGAGTAGCTCAGCTTTATTACAAGTCGTGTTTCACTGCATACACCAGGGTGGCTGCAAGAAAAATGAATGGCATACCTCAGATAAGTCAGACTTAGATAGAAATTCATTACGTATCTTTTAATTTTTCTAAAATTTGGGGTAGTCAAAACAATTTACTTGATTTCATGCGTTCTCTTCCATGGTTTCGGTTGACCTTCCTGATAAGCCAAACATCCTTACCTCCAGCGCTTCAGGCGGGAAGGGCGAGACAGTAAATTTTGTCGACATTCACCGCAAGCAGCAATAACTCGCCACCCTTCACAATGTCTGACTTTCCACCCAATTTGTCCATTCGCCCGTTGACTATCGAGGATATTGACCAATGCATTGCTTTGGAGGCGAAGGGATTCTCTGAAGCTGAAAGATGTACTCCAGAAAAATTCAGGTACAGATTGACCACATGTCCTGAACTATGTTCTGGTTTGTTTATCAGGGAGTACTCTTACAAGTACAACGCCGTCAACTTACCTGAAGTTGCTGACAAGGTGGAAAAGCAAAGACACGAAAGCGCCTCAAAGAAATCGGACGCCAACTCTAACGATGGCAACGACTTGGCGGAAGTTGAAGGTGAAGATGAAGACACAAGCTACGAAAAACTACCTGTCAAGCTGTCAGTAGTCAGTGAGACACTTATAGGTCACATCATTGCGACTAAAATCCACTCCAACAGGATCACCGAAGCTTCCATGGAGCTTCCTTCTGAGCAAAACCCAACTGCTGGTCACATTGAGCAATCCAGATACATTGGAGTTCACGGATTGGTTGTGGATCCTAAATGGCAAGGTAAGAATTTAGGCACCTTGTTGATGCATGACTACATCCAGAAATTGTCCAACCAAGACGTGGGAAACAAAGTTGTTATTATCGCTCACAAACATTTACTCCCATTCTATGAGAAGATTGGATTTGTCAATCACGGCGAAAGCGAATGTAAATTTGCTGGTGAAGTGTGGTATGACTTGAGCATCGACTTGATTGCTCAGGAGTAAGCGTTATGTGAGCCAAGTCCTTCAGGCAACCCTCTTTTCATGTCTAAATTTCTATTTGCCTCATCGAAATGTGGCTCACACGATCCGGAAGCCACATGATCACGGTTTTATAGTAAGTTCTTGTTGAATTATTATTGTAGATGGGCACAATACTAGTTTCAGTATAGTCAGTTTTATTTGAATCCTCCGCGCACTTTCAGTTTTCGAAGAACTTCACCCGACTGACAAACCAATTCCACATAGCATGAGAGTACCCTCGCCAGTGCGGGCTGTTTTTGATGCTTTTCCTTTGAAAGAGTATCCTCCTGATATGCATGTTCCATTTGAAAGTGAGGGAGTTCATTTCTTTGTGAGGGACAAGGACAACTTCGAAACGGAGTTGGACAATTTTCATTTGGCTATTCACAAAGTCTCCCTAACGTCCGTTGGTACCCAAAAGAAGCACTTACCTACAGATCCATTAGGCTTAGCCAGTGCCTTGATATTGTGCCACCGCCATCAGTTGTTGCTTCCCACAGACGAAGTGAAAGAGACTGAATATCAAACTTCGCATACTCTCCGGGAACTTTCATACTTGGCCTCACCTGACAATGAATTACCAATAATGATTGAAACCAAAGGAGCCACTACTCAAAGAATTACCACCTCACATGAGATCACGAAATCTGTCTCTAATGCATACTTCAAGGAGAACTCGCAAGCATTTTTCATAAATCACTACTTAGATCGCCTAGTCGATTTATGGATCTTCGTCTTGCTTGCCGACATTCCCCAAAGTCACAGACCACTTTCCATTTATTCTCGCCTTTTCTTTCAGGACAACGCGATTCAACGTTCAGAACCGCTTCTCTACCTCACTGTTCTCAAGTTGGTGACGGAGATTAGCAGCTGGAACTCTTTTAAAGTCAGATATAGCTTCCTCTTCCAAAAACAGGGCTCAGTGTTATCTACGATTTCGAAAGTCAATGAAAAAAATTTACTTAAGGCTTTCGCTGTTTGCGACGAGCGGGCTTTCGAAAAGGTTTATTCAGAAAAACGCATGGAATTCGAAAAATCTTTGCCAATGGTTATGAATTATTTAAAAAGCACGGAAGAATCTCCTGCGAGAACGATTATTGAAATCAAGCTCGCGTCGTTTTGCTTCTGTGTTTCCCGCTTGGGATCTGAAGACACCCATATTGAACGGTTGATACAAAAGTACCCTGAAGTAGTCAAAATGAGCGAGGTTGTGGTCTCCCAATACTGATATATAGATCATGATTAGATTTTCATTATATTTTATGAATGAATAAGACGTAGCACTTTATTGGATGGCAAGAGAATTCACATTACTTGTCAACAAGGACGTGATGTTTTCTTCTATAATTTTTTCCGATGTATCGGTCAAATGCTTCTTGGGATCTTGCTTGCCCACATATCTAGTCTTTAATTGCTCCTCCAGCAAGGTTTTCTCTTCCGTCATTCTTTCGTTGTATAATTTGGCAATTCTTACCAAGCTTTGAACGCTTTCTGTGTTCTCATGTTCGGCGTGGTTGAAATCAGCCATCTTTAATCCACTTTGCCACGATTTCTTGTGAAGGTTCAAAAGCATGTTTGTTTCGTTCAGGGTTTTGTGGCAATCGATGTTCAACGAGTAATAGTGTCTGTTGAGACCATGAATCAACGCTTGAATCGAAGGTCTATTCAAGTGCCCCACATTAGACGTTGATTGTCTTGGTTCCTGACCTCTCATAACTGTAGTTGCATCAATCGATCTGAACGCATCGATGACGACCTTACCCTTGACCGATTGAATAGGATCTATGACAACTGCCACAGCTCTTTTGTTTAATTGTTCGAAACTTTGTTGGGTATTAACATCCACAGAAGAAAGCCAACAACCAAAACCAGGGTGGGAGTGGTACCAGCCGACAACCATTTGATCACGTCCGGTTTGTCTCAACATATCCATCATTTTTGTTTGGAAGACATCATCGACGGCCTCGACCGAGACACCCGTACCAGACTGTGGCATAGCAAAAACGTCAATAACATGAATGGTAAATTCATCAACGAACTCTCCAAGCATCAATCCCATCACTTCCATTGGGACACCTGCTCTTCCGTGTTTAAGCATTTTCAAAAGTGCCAAAGAGGATATGTAAACGGTTTCAGCATCATCAATTGCAGGAGAATCACTTTGTGGCTGACCTCCGGCACCGCCCAATCCATTTCCGCCGCCCAATAATCTTTGTAATCTCTCCATTGTCACTTTTCAGTACTGTTGAGTTTTCATGCTCACGAAGCGATAGTGGCAACATCAGTGTCGGTAAATACACGACCATTCTTGTTAACTACGGAAATGCTTTAAGTTTGGGGACACAAACCACGTTCGGGTTTCTCGCTCGTCTTCGAAGCAAATGTCTACCTTTAAGGCAAGTAAAAGTACCCGCATAAAGCCCTACGTTTTTGTGGCTTTCTGATGGGCGCTTGAGTTAAATGGCAGAAGATTTCAACCCCATGTCTATCCTTGTGTCCGAGAATTACCAGACGTTAGGCACAAGCGGAGTAAATATTGGATTTCATAGATATATGTTTCTTCCAAATGTGATAAAGGTGAGTGACAGGTTGTTATTGTAGCTACAATTCCACGTATGGGTGAACTGAAGCGAAGCCCCTCAACCCATGTATACCGTAAACTCTCTTCATTTGCTAGATTCATGTAAATCTATATCTTGCGCTCGAAGTTGTACTTTTCAAAGGTTGTTCACGAGCCATTCATGCCTCGGCGCACGGCATTTATATGCGCCGATTAATCGAATGGCTGCGCACCAAGTCACAATATCTGACTCGATAAAAAAGCCCATATCTTAGCTATCCCCTTCTCATGTCAACTTTCGGACCTAAATCTTTAGTTGGACGCAAATATCCTGCCAAGCAGCACGCTAGGAAAGTTCTCAACCACTTTGGTGAAAAAAATCATTCGAAGAATATTTCATTTTTCGTCAGTGGAGAGGATTTGGAACTCTATCAGTATTGTGATCAAACCAAGCCTATCCGCCAAAACAGATATTTCTTTTACTTGAGTGGATGTGAGATTCCAGGCTCTCACGTATTGTATAATGCCGAGTCCGACAACTTGACCTTGTTTTTACCCAATATTGACTACGATGATGTCATGTGGAGTGGAATGCCCCTTTCTCTCGAAGAAGCTCAGAGGAAATACGATGTCGACAATGTAAAATACGTTGATCTGTTGGATTCTGCATTGAAAATTTTAACGGAAAAGCAGCATACTATTTTCACCACTGACTTGAACAAGTGGAACCAGCTTTTTAAGCAATACCTAGTTGAAGGAGACAAAGATTTTTTCTATGCTTTAGACGAATCAAGAATGATCAAAGACGACTTTGAAATTGAATTGATGAAGCATGCAGCTGCTATCACCGACAAATGCCACCTTGCGGTCATGTCGGCAACTCCCATTGAAACGAATGAGACGCATATACACGCAGAGTTCATGTATCATGCTCTCAGACAAGGTTCCAAATACCAGCTGTATGATCCAATTTGCTGTTCCGGACCGAACTGCTCTACCTTACACTACGTTAAGAACGATGACGAGATTGGTATGGACAAAAAGTCCGTTCTCATTGATGCCGGTGCTGAATGGAGCTGCTATGCTTCTGATGTCACCAGGTGTTTTCCTATTAATGGTGATTGGACTAAAGAGCATCTTGAAATTTATACGACTGTTTTGAAGATGCAACAAGCTGCTATGGATATGATTAAGCCCGGCGCTAGTTGGGATGCTATCCACTTAGAAGCCCATCGTGTCATGATCAAAGAGTTTGTGAAGCTAGGCATTTTCAAAGATCTCTCTGAGGACGAAATTTACCACTCAAACATTTCTGTTGGTTTTTTTCCTCACGGTTTGGGCCACTTATTGGGAATGGATACTCATGATGTGGGCGGTCTTCCCAATTATGAAGACCCAGATCCTAAATTGAAATACTTGAGATTGCGTCGTCATCTAAAGGAAGGTATGACACTCACCAACGAACCAGGTGTCTACTTCTCTCCGTTTTTATTGAGAGATATCTTGGAAGATGAGAATAAGAGGAAGTACATTGATAAGGACGTACTTGACAAGTACTGGTATGTGGGGGGTGTAAGAATCGAAGACGATTTGTTAATTACCAGCGACGGGTATGAGAATTTCACGAAGATCACTTCAGACCCTGGAGAAATTTCTAGGATTGTTAAAGCTGGTATTTCCAAAGGATCGGAATACTTCCACAATGTTATTTAACTTGTCTGTCTTTCTACTGCTCCTCTTGCGCGTCGAATGATCGTATATAAAGACATAATTAAACCCCTGTGGATGAAGTGCACAACCCGTATTATCGTAAGGTACGACGGATGGCCCCGTTCGTGCAAAATAAAGGTGTACTGATGTTTTAGGATCACAAAATCATCCCCTCATTATCATTGCTCGTTCTTTAGACTGACAACAATATTTAAGAAATGGATGAAAACTATGATGTTATCGTGCTAGGCACCGGTCTTACTGAGTGTGTCCTTTCCGGTATCTTATCGGTAGAGGGAAAGAAAGTACTTCACATTGATAGACAAGAGTTTTACGGAGGTGAGTCTGCCTCTTTGAATTTGCTGCAATTGTACTCGAAGTTTAAGCCTTCATCTCAAAAGCCAGAGAATATTGGTGGTCGTGACCGTGATTGGTGTGTTGATTTGATTCCAAAGTTCTTGATGGCCAACGGTGAGTTGACCAATATTCTTGTGCATACCGAGGTCACCAAGTATATCGAGTTCAAACTGATTGGTGGCAGTTATGTCTATCGTTCTGGGAAAATTTCCAAGGTTCCAGCAAATGAGATGGAAGCATTGAGAAGCTCTTTGATGGGAATTTTCGAAAAGAGAAGAATGAAGCGCTTTATGGAGTATGTCGCTGCATACGATGAAGATGACGCTTCCACTCACAAGTCGATGAATTTGGACACCAATACTATGGAAGATGTCTACAACTATTTTGGTTTAGAAAAGGGAACGAAGGATTTCATTGGTCACTCAATGGCATTATGGGCCACTGATGATTACATGTTAGAACCTGCAAGGCCAACCATTGAAAGAATCATTCTTTATGTTCAATCCGTGGCCAGATATGGGAAATCCCCATATATTTATCCCTTGTATGGATTAGGAGAATTGCCTCAAGGCTTTGCTAGGTTATCGGCAATTTACGGAGGTACCTACATGTTGGGAACCCCTATTGATGAGGTATTATATGACGAAAACGAGAAGTTTGCTGGTGTGGTCACGAAGGAGGGTACAGCCAAGGCGCCCATTGTTATTGCTGATCCAACTTACTTTCCAGAAAAAATCAAGAAAACTGGCAGTAAGGTGATCAGGGCTATGTGTATCTTGGACCACCCCGTGCCAAACACCAGCGATTTGGATTCTGTTCAAATTATTATCCCCCAATCTCAAGTTGGACGCAAAAATGACATTTATATCGCTGTTTTGTCAGATGTTCACTGCGTGGTACCTAAAGGATATTACCTTGCCATTATATCCACCATCGTCGAAACTGAAGCTCCACATGTGGAGTTAGAACCAGCTTTCAAGCTATTGGGTAGCAGGCTTGACACTTTGATGGGTCTCACTGATTTGTATGAGCCTGTGGATGATGGAAACGAAAGTGGAATTTTCATTTCTAAAAGTTACGATTCGAGTTCGCATTTCGAAAGTGCTACGGATGATATTAAAGACTTGTATTTCAGGGTTACCGGTAAACCTTTGGAATTGAAAAAGAGAGCTACAGATGAGGATTTAGAAGGTTTTTAAAAAAACCTTCTTTATATAATTTCATTCAGTTAAATAGTAAAGATGCTGCTAATTCTACATTACCATTTGTACTTGTCAAAGCAGCGATCGCTTCATCACGCGTGAATCCCAACGACAACAATTGTTTGATACCTGACTCCGAAAAGATATGTTTGTCCGCTGAAGGCTCTCTCGTTGGAGTCAGCGAAATCCTAGCGGGTGGGTTTACCACTGGTTCCTTACGAGTCTCAGCCTTCTCGGGGGTACTGATAGAAACTTCAGGTCTGAAAGATTTCACGTTCTTTTGTATCTCTGTCTCACTCAAGAATCTTATTTCCATACCGCCAATTTCTAACGCATCTTTTGCAAGATTGATCGAGCACTTGTGTCTCTTGAGCATATCCAATCCAAAAATCACACCAAACTCCGTCTCTAATGCTGTAAAAGCACACGGTAACTCAACATCCGACTCCCCTAAACTAACTCTTACGCTGTGGATTCTACCCTTACTTGTAGCTGAACCGACCCCGCTGACCTTTCCTGACCAATTCTTGTCAATGAGATTCAGAATACCGAATTCTTCCGCCAATTTGGGGTGAATTATTGTCAACTGAGCACCACTATCAACCAAGGCATGAGTTTCGTGTCCATTAATCTTCAATTTGATTTGCAAAAGGTGAACAGGTACAAACGATTCAGGCGAAATGTCGTATGCTAGTTGAAGATTCTCTTTGATTCGTTCCTCTCTTATCAGTTCAAGAATCTTGGCCTGGTTCACGGGATCATCTGGGTTCTCTTGGACCTTTCTCCATTCTTCTTGAATCCTATGCGAGTCCAGATTTTGTACCTCCTGTGACTCCATGAGCTGAGAAAATGCAATTTTAAATCGAAGCGGGTCTTCAATCGACCCCACAAGCTGTGGGTACATACCTTCGAATTGGGCTTTCAACTGAGGGTTGTTCGAGATCTCCCTGCGGTATAACTCCATTCGGTCGTTGTAAGAAGACCCGAACTTTGTCGTCGTACTCATAGTTCCAACTTTCGGTCTAAGTATAAGAATGTCATTGTCCTCGATTCCCAAGTATTTGAGTTCCCTTTCCGGTCCTTCAAGCGCAACGTTGTTGTGAAGTAAAACCGTTTTGATGGCACTTTGCCCGGTTTCAGCCTCAACATACGCCTTCAAATCAGCTAGTTTGAAATCTTCCGGTATTTCAATGGCTATGGCCTCGTCTCTTGCTTCGTTTTGGATAGTGATTTTCATTGTTCTTAGGTTGAGTGACAGCGCGAATTCGCCACTTCTGTGAACGCATCTAAAACGAAAAACTATATTATGCATGCATAAGACTACAAAAGTCCGAAAGTTATTTTAATGTATTTAAGCATCGACATCCCATCCTGTGACGATTTGCATTCGTCAGAAAACCGGCTCTATTGCAAGAGCAGAACCGAAGATATTAAACGTATGTCTGGAGGGGGCGGTGGTCTGAAACGGTCTCCAGCAACAATTAATCTGACAATATTCAAAGCTTTCAATCATTCTTGTAGCAGTAAGCACTTACTCGACCTTTGTTTCCACAACCTTCACCATGACCCTATGGCATTATCTTATATGAGCCTCCTAAAGCAGGGGGCACAACATAGCAATCTGGGCACCGTTCAACAACATCTTCCTGATCAACTTTCCCTCCTTACCTTCAATATCCACTTCGGTAACATCTTCTAATACAACGTTAACGAAATCGTCGAAACCAACCAAAGTTCCTCTGAACTCCTTATCGTTCGTCAACAAAATCTTGATTTTAGATCCGATGGCACGATCAATCGCCTCTAATGGAAGAAGAGTAGGAATGTCTGCTGGTGATGTATTTGCCAAATCGGAAGCAATTTCTCTATTATCGGACATTGGCGTAAAATATTCTTAATGTACTCTGTACCAAACTGTTCAGGTTTAGTTTTTTTCCGTGTATATTGTTCTGCATATACACAATCCAATTCAATTTGCTTTCAATACCCTCTCCTGTCGGCCAGGTATCAGTTTCGGGATCATTTTCTTCTTGTCTATGTTATTGCTTACTGTTGTGCCTTTTGTCCTCCATCCGTCGAAATTAATTAGTGATTGCATGCATCCCCACTCAGTAATCTTGTTTTGAAGCCAAACAAGATTTACTGGTTTGGTTAAAAAGTCGTTGCAGCCAGCCGTTAAAGCATTGTTCTTGTCGGCCGATGAGTTCGAAGACGCTGTTAATGCCACAATGATAACCGGTGATCTAAAGATATTGAGATCTAGTATTTCATTCTCCTGAGCTAGTGGACTTCCATTACCTGCTCCTGACAACTCATGTTCCGCGAATACACCAATTCTGTTTATCCTCTCCAAATGACGTATTTCTTTGGTAGCTTCGATTCCTGACTTTACAGGCAACTGAATATCCATGAGTACTAAGTGGAAACCACCCTTTCTCCATTTATCAACCGCTTCTTGGCCATTCTTCGCAATCTCGTAATGTATTTTATGTTTCCTTAAAAAAGCGCCAAGAATCGCTTGATTAATGGAGTTATCCTCAACAACGAGGACCGATATCAGTGGCAAAACTTTCTCGAATGTGCTAGAATTGATTGTCTTAGTAATTGTATTACCGCTATGGGTCTTTCCTGTACTCTTCGGTAAAGCGATCCGAGTTTGTGAGTGCGGCTCTTTGGTGTTTTGTCTGGAAGATAAAGCATCGCTTTCGACTGATGTTTGAGAAGTAGTTTTATTGGGTCGTCCAGGCGATCCCTTAGTACTAATTTCTTCGGTTATTGGGGAATTCGAAAGCTTCTCTTCAGACCCAAAACTGATGCTTTGTTTTAGAGGGCTTTCGATGCCACTCACGTTCGTCATTCTATCAGTTTCATTATCACTGGGTGAGTCGTTGTTTCCTCTCTTGCTTACAAGATTTTCGTCAAGTGAATATCTTTTCATCGATGTTTGGTTTTGTTCACCAAAGAAAAAGTTTTTGGGCATAAGAAGGACTGCTTGCGAATTATTCGTCTTGGAAGTCAGATTAAACGAATCTCGTGACTGTAAAGGGTTGGATCGGGAGCGTTGGTGGTTGAACTTATACAAGGGCGACAGTCTTTGTGGTAATATGGGTGAAACCGATGGGTTTTTTCCAAACATATTTTGCTTGAGCGTTATTGGACGCTGCGGTTTGGGTTGATGATACCTATCTGTCAAAGATGTCAATGGTGACAATCTTCCTTGGTTTGCCCATTGTTGTGGAGGAGAAGTCAGTCTATCTAGCAATGGCGGATTGTAGTGATATTCCTCATTCTTCTGGTAAGTTCTATCTTCCAAGGGTGTAGGCGCGGAGGATTCAAATCTTCCCTTATTCTCAGTATTAACTTCTACGATGAAAGCATCGGAAATTGCCATAGCGTTTGGGAAATTTTCATCTAGGAACTCCCAAACGTTTTGGTCCGGTTCTAAGCTTATGTTGTAGTTGTTTGAGGCGGGTGACTTAAGAGATTCCTCAGAAACCTCCATAAGCCGATATATAGGAGTCTTTTTTGAGACTACCCTTCTTGACGCCTTGTCAAGTAGCTCGGCTCTAATTTGGATTTGTAGATCTGCTGGGTCGTAATACCGACCCAACGAATGAGGAAATTTGAGGCAGACTGCCAGTTTAACGTCATCAAATATATCAGTCTCCAGGACCATTATTGTTGTAGGTGTGCCATTAGCACGTTTCACCCATATCCGCCGCAACGGACTAGACATGTTACGTAACATCGGAGAATTACGCACATGTGCCCCAGCATTACTTGTAGAGCCGTTATGAGCACTCAGATTCTTTGACATTTTGAGTCCGTAAAATAGGATTGTCTCTTCTGGTGCTGAGTGTAGGTGACAAGAAAATTATTGGCGTAGATTGAACAGTATAAAAGAGGCAAACACGCTTGAGATACACCAGGGATATCGGTACAATGTGCAGGCAATTTACGTTTTGATTGCACACTCAAGCATTCTCGATGTCTTCTTCATCTTCATCATCCCACGTAAACTCCTCTTCTTCCTCTTCTTCGTGACCTCCTTGGTCACCCTGGTTTTCTGTTGCATGGGCGCTGGAGTCATTTTCGAATAAAAGTTGTTTTCTCTTTTGCTCGCTCTCTTTGAGCTCCGATTCCATTTTGAAGTAACGATACCAAAAAACATCGTACGCAATTTTTACCGGCACAAGTTGGTTCATGATTCTCTCCAAAGTTTCTGGATATGTTTTCAAAAGCGAGGCAATTTCTTGGGTCTTAGTCTCAACGTCAAAAGCTTTTAATTCCTCAGCGTCATCCAGCGAATAGTCTAAGAATCGAGATTCAGTAGTATGTAACTTAAACAAGTCAGTGTCGTAGCGCGTAGATCCATATGCGGCACTAGCAACAGCCGATGTGGAATAGATTTTTTCTGATTCTTTCACCTCTGGTGTGACTGGCGTGTCTATTTTCACCATATTGGTAAAAAAGGAAGTGAACAGACTGACAAATTTACCTGCTTGCAGTTCAATCCCTTCCAATTTGCTATCCAAGGTATCTAAAGCTTTATTTGCTTGACTTGATAATGACTTGAAATCAATATTTGCTTCAATATTTTTGACATGTTCCCCCAAATCTCTCAATTGGCCCTCAAGCGCATTCAAATTAGTCTGGACAGATTCGTTAGTATTGATATTGTCTTTGGCCGCATTCAACTGTGCCAAAAATGTTGACTTGCGCTCCTCAATGTTCATTCTTTCTTGCAAATTTTGAGCACCTTCAGAGGCGTTTTTCCACAACGAAGCAAACCTAGTCTCAAGAGACGAGTAAGCATTTTCTGCGTCCTTGTCAAGGCTCACATCTGCTTCCCCTGTGTCAGAGACATTCAGAACTTTGACTTCTTTGGATTCAGGAAACTCAATAATCTTTGGTGCTTCCTCAGGTGCTGTGTCATCCTTGTCTTCCATTTTTTCTGGTGAGTCCATTTACCGGTCTTCTCTTTATGCGGGGATGAAATTTCTGTATTGAGTGTGTCGTAGAATCACGTGTATTCCCAATGATAATTCGATCTGATCTGATCTGCAATTAGATGTCCAGTGATCTAGATTATGAAGCGCACAGAAAGAAATAGAGATAATTTGGTAATTCACAACTCAATTGCGTTTGTTATAATTCCAAATTTTAACACCGTTTATGGAAACTTAATAAAAACAATTTTGTGCGAATGTGTGCTTTTTTTCGGATTATTATTAACTGTGGTGAGTAACTTGCCAGGTAAGTTACAATGAAAAGTCATTGTTTGATCGAAATTGAAAATGCCCTTTTCCGGATTCAAAACTCCCATTGGGGTAAACATAGTTATGTTTTTCCCAACAGAATAAAACGGTTCGAAATATCTCGCCCCAACAAAGGTGGCGCCTTCTGGGGAATAATGGGTGCTCAAAAGTCAGCGTTCTTAAATATACTTGCCTCAAAGTATATAGCAGATCCCCCCACATCACGGAGATATCCATCCATCAACGATTTTCTGAGGAGTGACCAAATAGGGTACCTAAACTTTCGTGACAGTTCTGGCTTAGATAAAGTACATATGTCAGCGAGGTATGAGTCCTATTCTTATATTGGTGCTTTGGAAATGTCTGAAGATTGTAATTCTGTTAGAAGGTATGTCACTGGTGCAAACAATTACAATCAACTGGTCGAGATATCAGATGAGGCATTCATTGAGAAAATATTGAAATTATTTGACCTTACCGGATTGGAATCGAAATGGATCAGCAGTTTAAGTAACGGTCAAATGAGAAGAGCCAGGATTGCAAAAGCTGTGATGAACATGCCAAAGTTACTTCTCATTGATGATCCTTTTCTTGGACTCGACCCAACATCGACCATTTCCGTATCGAGTTCTTTAAAAGATGTGGCACAAGAATTTAACATCAGCATCGTTCTCGGATTGAGAATTCAGGATGATCTACCAGATTGGCTTTCACATCTTGTTTATGTTTCAAAGGCAGGCCTTGAGATCTCAGGAGACAGAGATCAAGTGGAACGAGAGATAATGGTCGCGCTGGGTGCTGCCATGATAAAGCATAAAGCGTATGAAAATCTTTACAAGAGAACAAAATTGATGAAGAAAAAGGAGATAGTTGTTGCAGACCCAATTATAGAATTCAATAATGCTTCTGTGGTTTACAAAGGTCAATGCGTTTTGCAGAACTTCAATTGGAAGGTTGAACGAGGCTCGAAGTGGAGGATTTTAGGAAACAATGGAACGGGAAAAACGACAATATTGTCCCTAATTACCGCGGACCACCCTCAATCATGGCGTTCGGTCATGGCCGTGAACGGAGTTACGAGAAAACCGGGATGTGGAGTGACATATTTTGAAATCAATGATATGATAGGAATTTCATCTCCTGAATTACATGCAGTGGTTCCACCATTAATGTCGATGAAACTGATAATTTTGAACGGCTTAGTACCCGGAATAGGTAACTCTAATTTTTTGTTTCAATTCAAGTCTAATACGGTTGACACATACGCAGAAAAGATACTTGCATACTTCAATGACGAGCTACGCACAAATGAAACTAAAAGATTCAATGAGTTATCAGTTTCTTTGCAAAAACTTGCACTTTTCTTAAGAGCAGTGCTCAAGAAGCCAGATATCTTGATCTTGGATGAAGCATTTTCATGCATGGACGACGAGGATTTGGTCATAAAGTGTCACAAATTCATCAAAGATGAGCTTCAGAAAACTACAATATTTACGATCGGTCATATAGACTGGGAGGTGTCTGAGAGCGACCACGTACTTAAGCTCTTGGGTGACGCGAATCGCGGCTATGAGTTTTATACTCAGTCTGCCCAATAAAATCCTACATATTTCATAGCCGCCTCATCCGTAATCCTAATGTATAATCGATGACGTATCGAGCCGTCATTATGAATGATATGGAAATCACCGTCCAGTAAGCCTAATTATACATTCGTGATCAGAAAGAGAGCAAGGAAACACCCATGCGCGACATTTATTCCTGTACCTACAGATTCCTAGACTCTCCTGTACTTGCCTTGGTCGTTTTACAAAATAAAGATCCTTCGCTCCTGCTGACTTCAAACAATGTCCACATTGATACCTCGAGCGGCGGCTGATGATAGGCCCGACGGCTTGAAAGCAGATTTGGAGTACGGAAAATTGACATCCAAGGACTATTTGTATGTCTCAAAGCACCCTGTCGGTGAACCTTTGCCCACTCCTATCGATGACGAACCACCATATATAATCCACTTAGCAACATTACTAAGCTATCTCATTTTGATCATAATCGGGCATATTCGGGATTTTTTCGGCAAAATTTTCAAGCCTGAAGACTACGAGGATTTGGTAGAGAAAGATGGGTACGCGCCATGGTATGATGGGTTCGAAAACTTTTATGTCCGCCGTTTGAAGACGAGAATCGATGATTGCTTTGCAAGACCAATTCACGGGGCTCCAGGGAGATTCATTAAATGCTTTGTCCGTGAAAGAAAAGGTAAAGATTACATTTACAATGGCGACTACGTAGAGTGCTTGAATTTGTCTTCCTACAATTATTTGGGCTTTGCTCAATCTCATGGGGTTTGCACCGATATGGCGCTTGATTGTGTTGACAAATACGGAACATCATCTTGCTCTCCTAGAAGCGCTATCGGTACTACTGATTTGCACGTAAAGTGTGAAAAGGTGATTGCTGAATTCGTACAAAAAGAAGATGCAATCATTGTTAGCCAAGGCTACGGAACGAATTCCAGTATATTTTCTTGCTTGGTTGACTCTCAATGCTTGGTTATCAGTGACGAGCTCAACCACGCTTCCATTAGATTTGGTATAAGGGTATCTGGAGCGTCCGTTAAGGTTTTCAAGCATAATGACATGAAAGATTTGGAAAAGTTGCTCAGAAATCAAATTGCTCAGGGTCAACCAAAAACGCATCGCCCGTGGAAAAAAATTGTCATCGCTGTTGAAGGTTTGTACTCCATGGAGGGAAATATGGTTAACCTACCCGAGGTAATTGAATTGAAAGACAAGTACAAGTGCTACCTATTTGTCGATGAGGCACACTCCATTGGTGCCTTGGGCCCTAATGGCAAAGGCATGTGTGATTATTTTCTGGTCGACCCATCAAGAGTTGATATTTTGATGGGAACATTCACGAAGTCATTCGGTGCAACGGGGGGCTATGTAGCAGCGGATAAGTGGGTTATCGACAGATTGAGATTGAATAACTTCAACAGCAACTTCGGTGAAGGCGTGCCACCAGCGGTTTTAGAACAGATAATCTCGTCATTACAGGTTATTAATGGTACATTAAATCCCGGTGAAGGTGAAGAGAGACTACAGCGTATTGCTTTTAATTCCCGGTACTTGAGACTTGGGCTTAAAAAGCTTGGTTTTATTGTCTATGGCGCAGATGACTCTCCGGTTATACCAGTTTTGTTGTATTTACCTGCTAAGATGCCAGCTATTTCACGCATGTTATATGACATGAAGATTGCTGTTGTGATTGTCGGATACCCAGCCACGCCAATCGCTACCGCAAGATTACGGTTGTGCGTTAGTTCCGCGCTAACGAAGGAGGATCTTGACTATGTCTTGACAAAATTCAGTGAAATCGGTGATTTGTTGTATTTGAAGTTCAGCAGCGGCATAGCTGGGGGCTCGTCGGTAACAGGCGTACCACCACGAATGCTGATAGAGGAAGTATTAGCAACTAATGTCGAAGACAGCAAGCTTCCTAAACTTTTTTAGGCAAACATAAATCCCCAATTGGAAATGATTAATTAGAGGTCATCTAGTTTTTGTGTAGATGGTATTGATAGCATACATATCTCCATTTTTCGGGGCGCTGGGAAGATGTGCGTTGTTGAATTACGATTTTATACACTCCAAAATTTATCTATATCGCCCTCTCAATTTCATCCTATGGCTTCATCAGGTCAATTAGTACCCCCGCTAAGATTTAATAATGTCCAACCAAATCTTTTCAGGGGAGGATACCCTAGGAAGGAAAATTTTCCATTCCTAGAGAGCCTTAATATCAGAACGATAATATCACTCACCCCAGAGCCAATCACCTATGAAACTGACCCTCAGCTATTCGTATTTGCGGAGAGAAACAAAATTGATTTGATTCATATCGAATGTGCTCAATCAGGTAAAGGAAAGAAAAGAGGAGTTCCCATGGGATACACGACTATACTCGAAGCATTGAGGTATATGATTCACCAAGAGCACTCTCCAATATACTTGCATTGCTTAAATGGGGGCCAGGTCACAAGCCTAGTAATAGCATGCTTAAGGAAACTACAATTCTGGTCTTCTATCGCAATTTTCAATGAATTCATCAATTTCACAACCAATATAACGGTAAATGATAGAAGTTTTGTTGATGGGTTCAAAGGTGAAATTAATATTAATCCAGATACGAAGGTTGATTGGTTATGGGTGGGGATAAGTAAAGGAGTTGTCAGCAACCATCCAAAGATCCGCGTCACCGAGTCTACAGAACATTGAAGGAGTTGTACATTATGATGAGAGGGGCTTAGTGATAATTGTGAAATCAATCTATGCGTTGATAGAATAGACAATACGCATTTTTAGTCAAGACCACACTTTTGTCACAATCACATGCAACTTTTGCGTCATCGAAATAACACCAGTTATTTGTGCTTCCTCCTTTCGTCATTTTTCTGACATACGACGTGTAATGGCCTGTACTCAAGTTGCCAAAGTGGTTAACCACGGAGTACAACCTGTATCGGAATGGAGGCTTTTGATTCCTGGTAGGCATGCTTGTAAGTATTTGTTGCTCGTTCTCCAAACTGATATGTCCTGATTGGCCAACATTCGCATAGGTACCGACCGGCGGCCAGTATGAGGTTAGATCAAGTACTTCATCCACAGGGTATTTTATGAATGTATCAAGTTTTTTAAAGTTCCCGGTCGTTTCGTAACTGAATCTTTTAAAATGTATGATAAGAGCGCTCGGTAAGCGAGTTATCGATAACTTTTTGGTCAGCTTGGTGAACATTTTACATCGAGGGCAGTGCCATTTGTTTTCATCATCCAAGAACTCAGTTTCAGTAAATTTGTCCAAGCATTGAGACAACAGAAAGTTTCCCAGGAACTTGCCAGAAGTTGTTGGAATAGGCAACGATAGGACCGAGAATGTGTTATACGTGGTCGATGTTAGGCCGCAAACTAAGCACTTTAGTTGAGAAAAGTATTGTCCTTGAAAGAAGTCGACTATAACAGAAAAGTTGATCTTTAGGTAGCGTTCCCATTCAATGGTCAGAGCTAACCTAATTGGAAGTAATTCCCTCGCTTTTTCTTGTTGCGGAGAAAGTTCCATAATCAACGCGCGTTCCTCAGCACTATTCACAGCGCGCTGATTTAAGTCTTCATGCAACGAGTCGAGAATGAAATTTAGAAATTCCACGCAGTCTTGTTGTTCCGAATTTTCAAATTGTTGGCCGGGTGAGAGCGAGCCCATAATTTTTTTGAACAGTTTTGGGGAAAAATATTTACCTGAATTGTAAATCATGTTTTTTAAAAGTTCCACAAAATTTGAAGTGATGATACCTTTAGTTCCAAGCGGGTTGTTGATATTAATATGCTTTTTATACTCTGTGGCAGCTGTTATAGATAATTCCCCATTCGGAAGGAAGAAGAATTCGGTTAATTGTGGTGTTGCTGCAAGTGATTGAATTATGCAGTTCATGTAACAAGAATTACCAAGATTAGTGAGCCCTGTGGCGAATTGCTTCAAAACTTTCGCTTGCGAGTCTCTGATAGGCGGACCTTGCTGGCGTTTAGTGCTGTATTTTGTCCCGTTTTCTACTCCGCCATATTGTGAAGGAGACGTAATCTTTACTGCCGCAGTTTTTATCGCTGAGTGGGTTGTCTTATGATTCGCGGATGGATCAAGTCGGGCGCGGGTGGCTGGGTTTTTGGGAGTAACAGAAAGACAGTCCTTCGACCGAGTTTTGGCACTAGTCAAATAATCATTAAAACTTCGGAGATAGCCAGATTTTGTGTAAGAGCCAGGCTCTTCATTTGGGAGGCTTTCCGGAGCAGACAGGCCGGGCGGTATTGCTTCTTCCGCAGAAGAGTCGCGGGTTGACACGCTCGTTAAACTTTCTTCACCAAAACATTGATACCACTTTTGCATTCCTCCACCTAAATAAACAGGGTACTGCTTCAATGCTGAGCTTAAATATCTGGTCTGGAACATCAAGAGGTCGATAAGTTTTAGGAAAGGATTCGCACAAGGAAGACCATTTTTGTCACCATTCACTAACAGTTGTTCCAAAGATGAAAATCTGTCGGTTGCAGTACCTCCATATCTCAAATTGTACAAAACAACGAGATCAAACTTACTTCTATCGCGAAACATTTTTAGCGTTTCGGAGTTTAGCAGATCTTTCAACAATCCTTCGAGATCACTGTCCGTCGCATTTGGGTTCTTCTCGAAAAGTGCCCTAATCTGAGAGGGCTCAACATTTAAAACATTCAGGTAATTTATATGGCTGTATGAAAACTCGCTTCTGCTTCTAAAATCAATAAGCAAAATTTTACTTGAATCTTGTCGTATTAAAAAGTTCAACGATTGCACAGATATACAATCCGAGAACTTGTACCCGGCCGAGTCCTCGACCATGAAAGTGGCTTTAAGATTGTTGAGTCTTTTTACTAATGGATCATTCAAATTCAGCTTGCCGGATCGCTTGATGTTCATGCACAAAGCATTATAACGTTCACGTTGATCTTCAAATGCACTTCTGATTTGTTCACTGAAACCTTTGAACTTGGGTTGGCTCAAATCAATTGAGGACTTGAATAGGCTGTAACCGAGATTAAAAGATACATATGCCATCCCATAGTCACAATACCCTAATTTTTTGCACTTATCAGCCTGGTATTTGAAGTTTTCGAGCAAGGTGATGATTTGGTCAATCAGCTTTCCCCCTTGCTCCGAGCTGCTTTTCAATCGAGTAAACAAAGATTTCCACGTGACATCGAGTTCATCTTTATCTAGAGTCTCTAACAATGGTCGGTGCATCAATTGGCCATCGTTGGTGGCGAAAGTAGTCATGGACGCTTGCCTTAACCATCCTTCACAGTCTTCATATCAAAATTACGGCATATATGACACTATACACAGTACATACATCACCGACTTGAATGCAGGAATATACTCTGAGTACAGCGTTTTCACCAATTGATCTAACCAATAGCGCGAATCTTTCATACCAACCAGCACATTGGATTTGAACCTCTGTTTCGATATAATATGAGTCTTTACAAAACCGATTCACACAGAAACACAGAATTCCCGATACCATTTTGTACCTAACTTTCTTGCCTAATCGATTATTGGGCGAAGCGCGAAACTTTCGAAAGCTTGGTAAAGAATTTAGTTGAAAATGGTTTCCCGCACTAGCTTAGATTATGTCCCCACTGAGTATTTATCCGCAAAATCACTGTAGACGGCAAGCGAAAAAATACCATTTTGAGAATCAATGGAAGAGCCCTAATTACAAGGATGCAAAATGCTCATTTTCAGCTGAATCATCCACAAGGTGTTCAATACGTCGTAAATACATGAAATTTCAATTTATTGGGTCTGCAGGCGAATGAAAATACACTGATACTCCACCGATGTAGTAGAATAAATGGATCGAATCTGTCAAAATGTGAAATAACATCAAACGGATACTCTTTGATGTCTGGTGTCAAATTCAAATTGCAAATTGATTTCAGCGCTCTTCAACTTGAAAGTTGGATCCAGCACACATAGAGATACTGATTACAAAGCCACAAAAACCTGTCCATGATTCTCATTCAAATGTTAAACACTGACAACGATGTGGCAGACAACATCCTATGGCATGTCTGAACATAAACGAAAAATTGGCCAATTTGCAGAGAGCTGGGACAACGCTTGACAGAATATAGCATTCGGGCATCACAACGCCAAAATTCAAACGTCATGGATTACTAATACTACCCCATGATAAAATTGTATGCTTTCAAAGCGTAAACATTGAACAATTTTAGACACAAGAAATAATCAAGCTAAATATCATGAATGCAACGACGAGAAAGTTTTGACCTAGCTCACATATGATTCACGATTTCAAGCAGCAGAAGTTACGAATCAAAAGTACGATATGATTTGACTTCGGTAACCAAAGAATACGTGCCATGAAGACTCAAGTTCTAAAAACAAAGGAAATCACCATTATGTCTATCATGTAAAAAGTATTGGGAAAAAGTAACAAACACCAACCACGCAAGAAACAGATGTAACTAAATATATGTAATTTTGTCCCCAACGTTTTACAAGCCCTACATCCCGTTTCCTCAATAAATTGAGATAACGTTTCACCTTATATTTGTAGATTTATATCGAGGCACATTCAGATTAATGTCACACAATCGTCAATGGTGTTATTGTTTCAGCTGCGCTACCGGCAAGTGTTTTAAAGAATGTTAATCATTTGAAGGATCATTTACTGCTCGCTATCTTCAGTTGATTAATCTCGTTGAAAACTAGTATGGGGACAAGGCGTTAATTAAGAGTTTACAGCCAGTGAGTATATATAAGCTATCCTCCCCTGCCTGAATACCATGTAAATACATTACGCAAAAGAATCGAATGGTATTTTAACGAGCAACGATTAGGTCCTTGATAAACATCAAGTGTGGAAATTAACGACGCGAAATATACTTGTGCGTTGTAAAATATCAAGTTGAATTACAATCTCTCAGTTGGCATTGTTGAAGAACTATTCAACTAACCATATATATTGAAATTACATCAACAAAGGAACTGGACCATTGTACATCTAAGGTGTGGTGCTAAACACGTGGCGAATACAAAGCAATGGAAATCTGTGATAGCCACGAAAGTTACAATTCTAGAATTAAGATAGTAGGGAGATTCAGTAACTGATTTGAGGACCTATTGATATTTATAATTTCAATTTTATATATGTGATTACCAACTTATTTTTATCTCAAAATTTTTAGAGCTTGCTTACTTTACAACGGATAAGATTTCCCTTATCCTGGCTCTAAAAAAATATAAAATCGATCATTCTATCAGAATTCGTTTGACAG
This sequence comes from Clavispora carvajalis, assembly GCA_030581635.1. Lineage (NCBI taxonomy): Eukaryota > Fungi > Ascomycota > Pichiomycetes > Serinales > Metschnikowiaceae > Clavispora > Clavispora carvajalis. The sequence continues at coordinate 285,852 of JAKTTV010000008.1, read as the reverse complement.
CAAAATATAAGCTCAATTCGCCAATTCAAAATAAGTATATATTCTAAAACCTTGGATTACTATGGACGGTGGTTGTATCGTTGTAGTTCAAGAAACTCGTTTGGCATCAATTGTTATGAAAATTTTCTTAATATGTTTCTCAATTTCGTGTAATGAAGAACAACCTTTGTCGTCTTCAAACTTTTTTTTTGCGTTTGACTATAACTTTTGACATGTCAAGGTTGAATGGGTCCTGTACTTAATTTTGAGTAGAAATATTTAGGTCCCGGACGCTCGTATATGAATGTCTCCTTAGTTTTGAATTTTGCGCAACTAGTAGCGCCTATGGAGTGATTTTTTTTTTTTTTTCGGCAAACCTTTTCTCATTGCGAGTCCCAACATCGTTTTTTACAAGTAGGTGATCATAATTGAAAGCGGGTGTATAAGTGAAAGTATGGCCCCCCACCTCCCTCGTGAATTTTCCTAACCATGTTTTTGCGGTGGCTTCGATTACCGTTATCACTTTTTTCTTCAAAAGATTTGAATAACGGCGTTAGATTTTTATATGTTCGATGGGTAAATTTTATCAAGGTATATATTAACTGAATCTGAAATGATCAAAGATTTATTTAATGGACAACTATATATGGAGGAGAAGTATGATTTGTAGTATCTAAGTTATTTGCTTTAGGACTCTAATTCTGATTTACAGAAGGAGTGTTAGATACCCTGTTAGCTCTCTTTTTGAAAATCACTGTATGCTGGGAACTTTTTATAATAACACTACGATGATATCGCCCGTCACGACTTGTGTATTGGGTAGATTCTTGGAGTGCATATACTATATTGATTGGGACTGTATATAAATTCGATGAGAAACTTGTACGAGGTTGGGTACTTGCAGTAGTTGTATCATCTCGATAGATCAAAATGGCATCTGAATTCGATATCACCCAGACATACTTGAAGTTTTTAGAAGATGATCAAGATATGACAATGCCGATTGCGGCTATTGAGTCTCTTGTGACTATGTTGCGCGTGAAACAGCCCTCTACCTCCAGTGAATTAATCAAATTGGTGAAATCAAATATTGAGACCTTGAAACTGTCGATTTCTAATGCTATCTCTCTTTCAGCAGGATGTGATTTGTTCATGAGATTTGTTTTGCGTAACACAAATTTGTACTCCGATTGGGAGTCTTGCAAACGGAATTTAGTTGAGAATGGCGAATTATTTGTTCAAAGGGCTAAAGAGTCAAGAGCAAAGTCAGCTGAAGTCGGCGTCCCATTCATAAAAGACGATGATACAATTCTTGTCCACTCTTATTCGCGTGTGGTTTGCCAGCTTCTTATAAAAGCTAGAACAGAGAAGTTTTTAAGATTTAAGGTTATAGTCACAGAAGCAAGACCAACTGGAAAGGGTTACCATATGGCCAAATTGCTTCGGGAAGCAGATATTCCTGTGGATGTCATTGTCGATAATGCCGTGGGTTACATTCTCCATAAAACAGACAAAATCATGGTAGGTGCCGAAGGTGTTGTTGAAAGTGGCGGTATTATTAACCACATTGGTTCCTATCAAATTGGGTGTTTGGCAAAGGCAAATAACAAGCCTTTCTACGTCATCACTGAGTCGCATAAATTCGTCCGTTTGTTCCCCTTAGCATCTAACGATTTACCTCGTGAGATGTCGATAATAATCGACGAAACTCAACAGAGTGACGACGACGCTTTTCTCAAGACACAATTGGTTGATTTCACCCCGCATGGGTTTATCACAGCTTTGATCACAGACTTAGGGGTGTTGACTCCGTCTGCTGTTTCAGAAGAATTGATCAAGATGTGGTACGACTAGCGGTCAAATTCGGACAATTCACATAAGGCCCTTTGAAGGTCATTCATGTCATACTTATCATGATGGTGCTGATCTCTCTCAATTTCAACACAAATTATATTTTTCTCCTTAAGGAATGAGACGTCCACGGGAATGTTGGGTCCTTTGATGTAGAATAAATGAGTAACAAACATATTCCATTGCTCAATAGGTTTCATATTCGATTTAATAAGAGAGTAATTGGCCAGCTCAACAATAATTCTCACAAAATCCGTAGCATTCATTCCGTGCGTCTCTCTGTCCTCGCAACCATTAAGTAATAGAACCTTATTTCTTGGCTTATCCGAATCATGAACAATAGCTTTTCCAATCCCTTTTAAGATGATTATTGGTAGCACGCTAGTCATCAACGACCCAATAGAGTACACTATCGTTTCTGCTTTTGACAAAGTGGCAGAAACCTTGCTTTGAGCGGTCGGGCATATTTCCTCGCCATATGGGGATATATAAAAAACCCTTTCTATCGGAGCTAAAAGGGGCTCGATGCTGTCTGTTTTATTGAAATGAAGTTGTGATTTCTTTAATTCGGGGTGCATGTACTGAGGTATATTTCCCAGTTCCTCGTCTGAAGATATAGCCGGACTTTCTTGTTCAATAGTGCTAACATTCAATCGAAATTGTATTTCATGGGTTGGTGTCGATGGGCGTGTGTGATGAATAGGAGGGGGATAAATTTCGTGAAGTGTTGAAGGATGTGATATCTGTGATTGACCGGTTATAATCGAACCGTTGGATAGAATTGCCCCAATATGGTAGCTAAAATTTGTGTTGATGCATGGTAATACCTCCGTATTGGAATCTATATCAGTTAATTTCATGAATAACTCAATTGCAGAGTCCAAAGAGCCAATGAACAATCTGACACCAGTCAAGAATAAATTGCCAACGCTCGCAAGTTCGTAGCGAAATTGTTTTGTGTTTGTTGAGTTAGAGGTGATTTTTGACCTCTTTAACAATTCCACATGCACATGAACCATAAATGACCTGAAAATCTCTTTTGTAGACAAACTTATTTCGCTCCATAGTGGATGTATTCCTTCAACGATTTCGTTCCATTGGATCCTTGCCTTAATCGGATCAGAGTCCAATCTGAAACTAAGGAGGTTGCGAATCCGGCCTTTCAGATCAGGAATTAATCTTGTTAACCTAGACCGAATGTCACCTATTGCAGGCCCACCGATTACACGTATTATCTCAGATGTAGATCCACCATTATCCAGAATCGGTAGGACATAGACAACTCGTGAAGACATGTTATTAAAGACAGTTACAAGCTCATTTGTGGCTGTACCACCACTCAAAACGATGATTGATCCACTCATCCTAACGTTATCTGAGCTACTAGTCTGGTCATTCAACCAACAAGTGTTATCACCTGCAGGTTTTCGTGTACGAAGTGGCCGAATGAGGACTAGTCCCCAGATAAATACAAAATGTTTTAAAATGAAGGAATGGGTCTTCAAATCAACATGCTGAAATTTAAATTAGGAAAAGCTCTAATCCAAGCTCAAGTCTGGATTGCAAACACCAGTTATTTTATGTATCCTACATCTGAATGTGCTGTCCTTCTTTTGTGTAACATTTTCGGTAAAAACAGTCACTTGAGAGGACGGTAATTCCGAGCACGGCTATGCAGTAATTATCAGCATGCTCATATATCCGATTCTTTCACGTGACCAGAAAATTTGCATTAGAAGCGTTGATGAAAAATTTTAAGTTCTTTTTCTCCTCAACTACTATCATCTGATAATGTCTAACCAGGAAGTTTTGGTTTTGAGAGGTGCCTTGGAAGGTCACAACGGTTGGGTCACATCTTTGGCCACCACCCCAACTAAGCCAGACTTGTTGTTGTCTGGTTCTAGAGACAAGACTTTGATCGCCTGGAAGTTGACTGGCGGCGAGGACAACCAATTTGGTGTCCCAAAGAAGTCTTTCATTGGTCACTCTCACATTGTTCAAGATGTCACCATCTCTGCTGACGGTGCTTACGCTTTGTCTGGCTCTTGGGACAAGACCTTGAGATTGTGGGACTTGGAGACTGGTGAATCTACCCAAAGATTCGACGGCCACACTGGTGACGTCTTGTCTGTTTCTATTGCTAGAAACTTGAGACAAATTGTCTCCGCTTCTCGTGACAAGACCGTCAAGGTCTGGAACACTATTGGTGAGTGTATGCACACTTTGACCGCCCACAAGGATTGGGTCTCTGCTGTGAGATTTTCCCCAGATGCCGAGACTTCTACTGTCATCTCTGCTTCTTGGGACAAGACTGTGAAGGTATGTTAACTTTAATTTTTTTCTACTCGGAGAGATGATGTTTACCATATTTGCTACTTCAGACGGTTTACCCCGAATGAGACATAATTTTATCACCAAGATCTCTGATTCTTCGAGTTTCTATTCGAACTATTATACTAACCATTTTAGTCTTGGGACTTGAACGATTACAAGCTCAATGCTGACTTTATTGGTCACACCGGCTACATCTCCTGCATCACCATCTCTCCAGATGGATCCTTGAACGCTTCTGCTGGTAAGGACGGTGTTATCATCTTGTGGGACTTGAACTCTAACGACACTTTGTACACCTTGAACGCTGCTTCTGAGGTTCACGCTTTGGCTTTCTCTCCAAACAGATACTGGTTGGCCGCCGCCACCTCTTCCGGTATCAAGATCTTCAACTTGCAAGAGAGAACCTTGTTGGACGAGTTGAAGCCAGAGTTTGCCATTGGTCCTAATGCCAAGGACCCAGAGGCTGTCTCTTTGGCCTGGTCCGCTGACGGTCAAAACTTGTTCGCCGGTTACACTGACAACATCATCAGAGTCTGGCAAGTTATGACCGCCTCTGCTTAAGTTGGTCTTAGTTAGTTTAGCCATTCGGGTATCAAATAAATATAATCTTATAATTGTCTAAGCGTATAGATATACTTTCCCCGAAGAAGTTCCACCAACGATCCAATTGTGCGTGGGATGAAATGAAACCACCGCTGGCACAGCTGTCATCTTATTCGGATCTGCCAAACTGGCTATCAAAGAACCCTGTTGGTCGTATATATCGAAGCTTCGATTCATGCTACCGATAACAAATTTTTGAATACTGTCTTGTGGGGATTTCTGCCACCTTGCCTTCAAAATCGAAACCCATCTTCCGGTCTGGCAATTGTGCCTGATTGTTTTATCTGCACTTAATGCGTATAAGCCATCATGGTTTTTTCCGCCAATTCGAAATCCCTTGTTCCAGCTGTCGATGCCGGGATCATCTTTATTTCCACTCAAATTGAAGATTCTGATAGTGTTGTCATAACCATTGCATACAAGACGATTTTCCGAATTCCAATCAACGGCTGAGATTGATAATTTTGACGAGTACCCTCCATAAAAATGTGGAGAAGTTGCTTTTTCATCAAACTCGGAGAGCAGGTATTTTTTTGAAATATATCGAAGGTCCCAAAGTCTTAAAGAACGATCCAAAGAGGCCGATGCCATTTGAAAGCAATTATTTGGATTTATCGTGAAACCTCCAATCTTCTTATCGTGTAAGCGTATAAGTTTCTTGTAATTGGTAGCTCTCCGGGATTCTCGGGTATCTTGACGGTAAAATTGCCCGTCCAAACTTGTTATGTAAATTTGTTGTGGCAGATCAAATGGAACACTGATATCGGAAATTCCCAATGGCAATTCTTCGTTGTCATTGAGGGACATTATGCTTATATTTTCTTGTTTCACTAAATCAGTCAATCTCACAGATCCGTCGTATGACGCCGTCATAATCTGGGTGGGCGAAAAAGGAACCTCAGCTACTCTCGATACAGTTTTTCCATGAGGTTTGAAGGCAACAAGTAGCAGTTCGTTATCTTCAACTGTTTGATCTACGGACCAAATGCCAATGTTTCCTGTTGTATCGCCTGCCACAATAAGTCGATCTCTTATAGTCAGATGGAAGTGTAAGGATGTTATTCTCAGCAGTGTTAATTTTATGTTCGATGAGTCTTGCGGGAATATTTTCAATTCTTGGAATTCTTTTTTAGTTGCCAAAGAGGTAGTGTCATCCGACTTCTCACACACGGGATTAGAATAAAATGGGTTCAACTCCACGTTCGCCAAGCGCGCAATTTGGTCTATCAGCGCCTGATCTGACTCTTCTTCGTTGATTATCTCAGCAACATTTTCATTTCTCTTGAAAACGCGTTCCTCGTATTTGAGTTGGCCTGAACGTATATCAGCTACCAAATCTACCAAAGAAAAGCGATCGGTTAACCTTTGATTCCTTTTCGCTATTCTAGCTTCTTCCGCTAAACGGGATATTTCTGCGGCTTTTTCTTCTTTTTTCACTTCTAGTTCTAGTTCTGGTGTGTTAGCCAATCGCCTTGAACGCCTCACTGGAATTGCTTTGGAGATCTTCGGCTTTTGCCCGGTGGATCTTGGTCTCCCTCGTCCTGAAGAGGGAGTCAGAGGTGAAGCACTTTTGAAAAGGTCATCTATATTAAGCTTATTAAGTAGGTCCTTATTTCTTCGTATATTTCTTTCACGGATCAGCTCCAAACTCTCTTCCCCCATTGTGAAGTAGATATAGTTTGCTATATACACACGCAATCATCATCGGATGTATCGCAATACGTCGGAACAGAGGTAAAGACTGCCACAGATTACTATCGCACGCAGGTCTTTAGCCTGTCTCATTTCACCAAGAAACAGAAATAAATCCTCCACAGAGGTAACTTGATGTTCACGGACATCTTCTAAATAGTAATTTGCAGACTTTGCAATCGATTCCTTGTCGTAAGGCTTCACCCAAGGCATTTCCAAGGGGGGGGTGAAGTGAAATGGAATTAATGTGTCTCGTGAGCTAAAATTTAAATGTTTCAAAAGACCATCAATTGACTTTCCTTTAGTAAGTGCAATAACAAATATAAGCCCATTTTTTTCTGCACGAGTATGTTTGAGATATTTTCCTAGCTCTATGGCTGCGCTTTCATTATGTGCGCCGTCTAGTAAAACCTCAACATCTGTCCGTGGATCTTTGATGGATTGTAGTCTTCCGGGCCATACAGTGTCCTGGATTCCCTTCTCAATAACAGTATATGTAAGATTTTCCTTAATTTGGGGACAAAGACTGTCAATGATACTCAAAGCCACTGCTAGGTTTTGACTTTGGTAATCCCCTTTCAAAGGTGAATGACTTATAAGTTTCTTAACTAGATCGTTTTTGGAAGAGTCCGCATATATTAAGTTTGCTCCTTCTTGAGCGGCTTTTTCAATTATCACGGACAATACGCTACGATCGTTAGAAACATCAACGATCACCGGAACTGCTGCCTTTATGATTCCAGCCTTTTCTTTGGCGATTTCTTCGAGAGTGCTTCCCAATAGTTTCTCGTGGTCTAAACCTATTTTTGTGATTCCCGAAACAACGACACCCCCATTATGGTCAGCTAAACCGTAAGGTTTCAAAACATTAGTAGCATCGAGTCTACCACCGAGTCCTACTTCCACGAGGGCCATCTCTACCCTCTCAATCTCAAATATCTTGAAGGCTGTTGCTGTCAAAAGTTCAAACTCCGTGCAGCCCAATTTTAATGTCTCATCTTTCTGTACAACTAATTCTCTGACCTTTTCAAACTCTTTCAATGGATATGTTTCATTATTGATCGAGATGCAATCATTGTAGTCTAGGATGTGTGGTGACGTGAAGCGGCCATTGCGAATCTGACCTCGGGTGAGAATAGAGGAGATGTAAGCAAGGGTGGATCCTTTTCCGTTCGTTCCCGCAACATGTATAGACTTATATTTCGAATGAGGATTACCCAAATTAGAGAGAAGGCGTGCGACTCTCGTCAATCCTAGATCTATAGGCATTTTAGAAGTAGTGTGCGATTTAAAGAACGTTGATAAAGTGCGATATAACCTTCTGTCCATCAATGTCCCAAAACGGCTTTATTGAAGAGAGACTAGAATCTCTTCACGACATTGACGGCAATATTGTCGGATTGCTTGATAGAGTAGGTAAATTGATTGATACATACATGGAACCAAGTCGAGACACGAGTGCAGACATTTCTGAGACCAAGGAGCAATTCAAGGATGAAATAAAAGAAGTCTACAGCGCATTGAGCGCCGTCGCTATCAGCTTACGGAAAGAAGTGAAGATCATGGATGAAAATATCGGTGTTTATGACAAAAACGATGATCTGGTGATGATCCTTCCGATGAATGTTGATCAAAAAAATACTACGTTGGGGTCACAGAAACTCAAGGAAGAATTGCAGAAGCTTGGGCCTGTCTCTAATCTACTGACATGAATATGAATAATGCAAACTTTATAATAATTCCTACTAAATCTCCTCCAAATACCCCTGCTGAATCAATCTATCAACGTCCGATTTTCTCACGTAGAATTGAGAATCTTTAATCAAGTTGAATACACCGTACTCCGTCTGAACTTCACCGCCATCCTTCAAAACACGAACGTCGATGAAAATATCAGTTGGTGGCTCGAGATCCCCTGAGAGGTCGATGTCCGATATGCTTGACTTGTAGTCGAGAACCAAATCTTGATATAATTTGAAGTATTCTTGTTCAGCGTGACTTAAATTTTCAAAAATTAGATTGTTGATTCCGGAGTAAGATGGCTTGTAATCAGTTTCCCTCCTAGAAAGCCTATGAGCGTCTGAGTTCAAGATAGGATCAATATTCAACCAAGTGAATTCATCAATTTTGTCAGCTCTTAGTTTTTCGTAAGCAAGCAAACATCTTTTGTTTCTTCTCATCGACAAATGCGTGACAAATAGCTGACACTGATTTACCTTATTAACCTCCTCTTCCATTTCTTCATATTGCTCCTCTTGCATCTTTTGTTGTTCATCCAAATATTCCACGTCTCTATTGAGGTCGGCCATCTCTTGCACTATTCCCTTGACTAGCTCATGTTGATATAATGAAATTTCCGTAAGGTTCGATGTTCTCTTTGCTTCAAGAATAAGCTTGTTAGCCAAGTCACCGTACATAAGGGTCTATGGTATAAGCCGCGAGCGCAACACTAAACACAGTTCGTTTCGCTTCGCGATACCCATACGCAAGATGTCTTTTACTATGCTAAAACCGAAGCTACACACAATGATTATCGAAAATTCTTGACCCTTATCACTATAGTTTAATTAGATGCGAACCCAAGGGCCTCAAAATTTGGGATGATGTCTTCCACAGTGCTCACAATTATGGGAAGTTCAGACTTCACTGACTTGATGATGGCATCAACACACAAAAGTGACGCCATCCCGTCCTCAATTGTACAAAGTGGTTCAGCTTGACCCCTTATCACCTCGACAAAATGATTAAGCTGAGCATCAAATGGCATTATTTGACGAAGACAACTCCTTTTATGATTCAATGAAGTTTGAGAAACGGGACTATTCCAGCCATGCTTTTCATCTGCCAAAGTTTGTTGGTGATATAAGGTAAGGTCTGGAATAGAAAGTGTTCCTTTGGAACCAAATACACGGTAAAACCCTTCAATGTTATCATCAGCAGGAATCAATGGGTTTTCACCCGTTCCTGATTCAAAATTGAAAGATGAAATTACATTGTCGGCACATATAAAGGTTCCGGTGATGCCGTTTTCAAATTTGAGAACAATACAAGCACCCTCATCCACGTTTTTGAAATCAGACCGTTGCTTTTTTACCGGCTCGGCGTATACCCTCTCTACTCTGCCAAATAAATATTGCAAAATGTCGATGTCATGGACGAGATTTATAAGTAGCGGTCCCCCTCCGGTTTTAAGGTCGGTTCTCCAAGGAGCAGAGGTAAAGTATGATAATGGCTTCTTTAGTGTCCATGTTCCCTGAATTGCGATGACCTCTCCTACCAATTTCAATTGCTCCTTAGCTGCAAGGATGAATGGGTTGAAACGCCTGTGGTGCCCCACTAAAACTCCCACATTCTTATTTTTGAGATAGCATTTCAAAGCTTTTGCATCCTCAGGATAGTTGCTCACTGGCTTCTCCACGAGAATATTGACACCTCTAGACGCCAAGTCCGCAGCAATCGGGACGTGAGTGTGATTAGGTGTGCAAATGAGAGCACCATCCGGCCGGGGCAAATTATTTTCCTCGATGTATTTAAAGTATTGCTCAACTGAACTATGCCATGGGGTTGAGAGTTTCTGAGCTAATCTTTTTGCATCGGGGGATGGGTCTATGAGCGCTGCTAGTATAGTGCTAGGATGGCTTAAGACATGTTGGGCGTGGCGAGGGCCGATCAATCCAGTTCCAATAACGATAATTTGTAATGGGGAAGAAACTGTCATCTTATGCCTTTGAACGAGTGAGTAGTCGATTGGTAAGATGCTTTTAGCAATAAGAATAATCAAATAAAAATGACTAGCTATAAGAAGGTAGCTTTTGCATGAAAAAATTTGTTCTTTATCGGTAAGTTTTGCAACTAGCGAAATTTCTTTTTTTGGCCTCGTGCGCAGTTGAAATGTGGGGAAACCCTATTAGTCATGCCGGAGATGGATCGTAATTCTTTTTGCCACAATCTTACAAAGAAACGAAAATTTGATTTACATCTTGTACAACTATTATGGTTTACGGAGAAATATGCTCATACGAGCTCATTCTCGCTTTCTATACATAAAATATTATAACAAAACAGTGGTATTGGGCACATGAAGAACTTGGAAGACAGAGACAGAGGTATCTGAGCTCAACTTCGAATCTTCGTTTTGTTATATTTTCTACCGCTGCACTATTCAAAGCTTTCTTCTTTTCGTGGGAAGAAGCTTCAGGCTGGCCCCCACATATTATCGCGGACTGCAGACCAGCGATTTTCTAGTAGCACCTTCAATAATGTCCTTTGACATCAATTGGGACAAACTTATCTCCGACGATACGTTCACTAATTCTATCAGGGAGTTATTGAATGATCAATTTAATGAGATCAAACTTCCCTCATTTGTGGACTCACTTTCTGTGACGGGCCTTTCTTTAGGACAAACACCACCATGCATAACAATCAGACATATCGGCAATCCCTTTGACGAATTTTACAACGACAATGAGACAGAAGAAGATGTAAGAATGAACCAACCCCCTGACTCGCCAAGTAGCTTTGATGACGATAGCTCAGATGAGGATCACTCAGATGGGGAACTGGCATCAAATAACACTCTTGACATCATGAACCACAATGACCCAGCATTTCCTCCTCAGGAGCCTCAGTCAGGGATACCGCAGCAAATAAGGGAGGCAACTATGCACTTTAATAACTTCAATATGACTAACGTCGGTTTGGGTCATTCTGATCTAGACACTCCGACAAACTTCTTTAGCCAAAACGCATATAGACTTCATTCCAATTCGGCTACTCGGTCAGAAGAGCCGAAGCGAAACGACAATGACATCCAGTTTGTTCTTGAGATCGATTACAGTGGCGATGCTTCAATAGAAATAACTGTCAATTTGTTGGTCAACTATCCATCAACCCACTTCATTACATTACCCATCAAGCTAAAAATCACCGACTTGGTGATTCATTCATTGGCTGTAGTGGCTTATCTCGAGAACAGTGTTTTCCTATCCTTTCTATGTGATCTAAATGACACAGAATCCGACTATTTTTCCTCTCCGCAACGACCAAATTCCGACTCTTTAGGGACGCATCATTCACTACCCAACGGTGGCAATATCACTGATTATGGGACATCAGGTAACAAAGAGAGGATGGATGTCATCAAAAGCGTGAAGATTGACTCTGAGATTGGAGAAATCGAAACCAATGTGCTACGTAACGTTGGAAAGGTAGAAAAGTTTTTAGTTGAGCAGCTTCGGAGTATCATTAGGGATGAGACAGCATGGCCTAGCTGGATTTGTCTCGATTTCAACGAGGAAACTGAGACATCCCTGATATTAACAAGTGATTCTTTGAGAACGCGCACAGATTAGTCTTCTTTGCAAACACATGTATTTTTTTTATTACATTAATGTCATTCTGCCCCCTATTTCATTACTGGCGGTACCGTCATGCATGTTGCCGTCTCTTCCGGTCAAGAACTGGTCGTATACTCGGTCAAGCTTGGCTCTTTCAGAGGCGGAAATCGAAGGTTTCGTTTCCTCCAAACTAGACAAAAAATGTTCTTGTCGAATGATAACCCTCTTCTGTGCTTTAGGTTTCCTCACGATTTTATGCCCATCATTTCGCAGCTCAAAAATTTGCCTTATTTTTTTGAGTAATTCTATTTTCTCGGTCAGCCTAAGTTTTCCGCCGTTCAATTCGTCCGAGTTTATTTGAAAAAATTCCATTGCTTCATTCCGGAGCGCGCTCTCTTCCACCACATCCAGATTCTGCTTAAGTAACGTTTCATGAACTGCTTTCAAATACGCGTTATAGCCTAGTCCTTGTAGGTCAGCACCACTGAATCCTGTAGTCTTGTTTGCGATGTTCTTGAGATCAATGGAATCAGTCAACGTCATGGTACTAGTGACGCATTCTAGTATGTCAAGCCGATCCTCTTCTGATGGCATATCGCAGATAATGCTTTTATCCAAACGGCCAGGACGTAAAAGAGCTGAATCAATTAGGTCTGGCCTACTTGTGGCTGCTAGTACATAGACACCATCGAGGCCCTCTGCACCGTCCATTTGGGTTAGCAATTGGTTCACAACTCGATCAGTCACACCAGTAGAATCATGACCTCTTTTCGGCGCGATAGAGTCAAATTCATCAAAGAAGAGAATACATGGTTTCGCTGCTTGCGCTCTCTCGAAAAGCTCTCTCACTGACTGCTCTGAAGCGCCAATGTACTTGTTTAAAATTTCCGGCCCTTTAATGGAGATGAAGTTCAACCCACATTGTCCTGATATAGCGCTTGCAAGTAAAGTCTTTCCGCAACCAGGATATCCATATAGAAGAATACCAGATCGCAATCTCAAGGGGCAATTTGCGAAAATCGGAGCGTATTTAGTGGGCCACTCCAAAGTCTCCAAAAGTATTTTCTTGGCCTCTGACAAGCCCCCAATATCTGCCCAACTAGTAGTCGATTTTTGTAATTTGACACCTCTTAAACTGGAAGGTTGAAATCCTGAAAGGGCCTTTTGAAAATGAGACTTTCTTACGGTATTGGACCCTTCACTCTCGAAAATGCACTCATAAAATATTCTATCACACAAGACTCTCAAGTCGTTTGGGAAGTATCCTTCACATTCCAGGACGATATCCATTATGTCGAAATCTATTTTACAGCATAATTTTTTGATGAGGTAGTCTTCCAAGATCGTCTGCCTCGTAGATTTTCCTGGTGTGCTTAAACGGTGGTAATCATCGATCAAATGAGACACAAAAAGCAACTTGTTAAACGATTCTTTTGCTGTCCCGGATATGAGTAACGATAAATCAGTTGTTTTAGTGGCCTTTGATATACTCGTAACAAGATACTCAGCTAATTGATTGGATGCTGTTGAGTCAATGTTTTCCGTTTCAGCTGGCAAAATCTTGTCCAAGTCATCCAAAACTAATAGAGACGGTTCATTCCATACAGATTCTTGTATCCAACTGTTTATCCTCGAGGTCAATTGATCAAATGACTCATTCATAATCTTCTCGCAAGAAACGAACTTGACGAATGTCCCAGATGTGGCTGACATCTTCTGAGAAATGGACTTTAACATGAGGGACTTTCCACTTGCAGACGCACCGTGAACTAGAATTCCAGAATTTTTGAAGTTTGAAAAATGATCCACAATTTCCTCCACCAACAGTTCCATTCCATAGATAGGTGGTAATACTTGATGACGAGTAGTCGGATCCACGAATATTGAAGGTCGCAAAATCTCTTCTCCTATTTCAATTTCAAACCGGTTTTTCAGTACATTAGAAGGCTCAATCCACGCCGTCGTATCGCTTTTCCTTTTGATGGCTAAAATACCGCCGTTGGGCAAAACATCTGGAATGGAGGGTATTCTTGTGAAATTTGTTATGGGTGTGTTAGTTATTGGGTTTTTAGAGTTGAATAAACAATCTGTGATCATTTTTTGAACTTGCTTCTGATGGTCTCTTCCAGATTGGGAATTTAGATTGAGTATCTCTTCCTTCATTTGGGTAGTATAGGGGTGAACGATAAGATGGAGTGTCTTCCTCGATGAGCTTCTTCCCGCTGGTCTGATAACTACTTTGTACCCAACAAGACCTTCTACCCCGAGTGAAAAACTCAATTTACTGCTTAACCCAACGGTATTGAAGGGAGCAGAATTGTTGCAGATAAGTCTGGCCACAATATGCTTGTTCTCTGTTACGCCGTGTGCCTTTTCTTTTGAAGTACTTTCAGCCGGTGCATTTTCAGAATAATTATGGTTTTCCATGAAATTTGGGCCTGGGATGATCGACACGGACACGTATTTTACGTGGTCGAAAACATGAGCAAGTTCATCCGTTTTGGCATAAATCTCGTATCCTTCAGACTCAAAATCGTCTGAATTACCGCCGAACAAATCATGGGGGAGGCTTATGCCTCTTTTGATAATGCTGGGACCTGGTACCGCATCGGAGCGGATAGACTTGCTGCTCTTGGACGATTTTATCGATGCGGCGCTGGAGGGTTTTCTTTCTCTTATTTTGGGGGCAATGCTTATTTCTGCAAAAGAGTCTATAAGAGCGTAGGAGCTCTCAGTAGTTCCAATGTCCTTAACCAATAATTTCACCGAGGATGTTTTAGTCGGGTATACTACCAAAACCTGGTTCAATGCAACACATCTTGATTGCTCAATGAGTTTTGACTCAACATAAGACGCGTGTAGCTCCACAAGTTCCCAGTCAGATGCTTGTTCTGGTTCCAAAAAAATCGTGGAGGTCTTAATGTTTCTGATTTTCAAATTCACGGTTATAGTCTGTTCATCGGCAAGTTTTAAGGAGTGAGCAAAGATTGGGTCAATCGCGAGGATCCTTGCTCCCTGAGAGCTCATACCCGACCATCCAGCATAAGATGTACTCTTCAATTGCAGCACGAGCTCAACTATTACTTCTTGCGGGGAAACATTCGCATTGTAGAGCAAGCTAGTCAAGTTAGAAGGCAAGTCAACTAAATTGTTCCACGATGGTCGAAGCGACACATGTGCGACAAATCCCTCCATATCGTCAGCTGTAATCTCGTTCAGACTTCAAAAGGTTTTTGGGGTGCAACTTGAGTTGTTATGTCCTGCGGAGGTCAAGAATTCCGCGTCAAAATCGGTTTGTACCGAGGCCCACTATGACGATTTACACAAAGTGAATAAGTACGCGATAAAAGTCTGGATCGAGTATTGGTTTGCTTCCGTTGCAGGCTATTAAGTACATTAAATAGGAACCTAGAAGTCTAGATATGAGCAGGGAACCCTCATAGTTCATTTTTCTCCGACACACCGCCTCAATCCACTCTCGTATGATGAATACATGAAATTCTATCTCTTATATACTCCGCTATGTACATGATTTGGACTCATCGAGCTAGCCAAATGATATCATTTTTTGGTTTGGACCTCGTTGAACTTTTCCAACAGCTCATCTGTGGATGACATTTCCAAATGCTTCTTGCGTATTTTTTCTTGGTTCGCTTGCTTGGCTGCCTCAACAGTCTGGAAAGATCTCCTTCTTATGGAACGACATTGTTCCCACCCAACCACGCTACCGAGGAAAAATCCGCAAATACCCCAGTTGGCCGATCTAGCAGGATTTTTGTGAATAAGAAACGTGACAATACCTAAAACACCCATCGATTGAAAGCCGGTCAACATTGCCTCTCTAAAACAAGGCATCATAACGTAATTACCTAACGTAAAATCTGAAAGTTTGACTTTTTCGAAGGCATCAACGACAGTGGGCTGCCTAGTGTGTGTGGGCTCTTGATCGGCAAACTTAGGCGTTAAATCGTCAAGTAATTGTACGGCCTTTTGTGGAGCTTCTGACTCTGGTAGTTCAGACACAACCGAAACCTTCGATGGTGTTCCGCCAAACCAACCCATTTGGAAAGTGGTTTGTCAATGTATTTCCTGGCCTTGGTTTGTAAAGAAGCTTACTGCACGTGACTAACATTAAAACCAAAAAAAAAATCTAGCGCCGCCAAGTTTCGATCCTGGGACATCAGGGTTATGAGCCCTGCGCGCTTCCACTGCGCCACGGCGCTTGCTAGATGATTGAGTTAATTTGTATGTAACTATAATATCTTAATCTTGGAATTTAAATGAGCTGTGTGAGCCGACTCCTTCCAAGAGTTACTATTTAACTTCTCTTATCACAGTCATAGATGGAAGACATATTTAATTGGCTGAACGGCGAAATCTTGTATCGCACTCGCTTTCATGCCAAATACTTGAAATGCTTATAGAAAGAAATTCACCAGGAATGATAGGGGTATAAGCCTATAATTTTCCCTTTTGAGGGTTACGATATCTACGACGACGACGAAATGTCGTGTGAAACATATGGACACCTTTTTTTTCTTTTTGCGGCTATTACAGCTTTTGAGTATCACTTTAAAAAAATTCTTGTCTTGATCGATTTTGATGCAAAATTCGATTATGGCTCTATAAATACAAAAAAACATTGAAAATGCAACTTTTGTATCAAATAGGAAACGCTTTAATTGTAAGCAAATCCCCTGCTACCCTGTCATAACACATATGATTTGTTCATAAAAGAAGTTATATCACACCTTCCGGGAAGCTGAATACTGCATATATATAATATTAGCTTGACCCCAAGCTTAGGCTCACTCTCAACGTGACCTTATTGGTGAAAGATGGTACCAGAGCTTTTGGTCGACCCACAATTGACTTGGTGGATGCTCCTACCAATATCAGTTGCTATGGTATTGGTGGGATTACTCAGATCAAACATCACTTTTCTTCTTGCACTGAAACCTAAAATCGAAACTCTCAAGACAGCCAGAGAGAAATCTTTTTTACAAAGAGCAGCAATGTTCAAGAGAAATAACAATATTTTGAACGAAGAAGATTTTGAAACAAGAAGAGCATATTTTATTGAGAACTTGAGAAGCACTGAGTTCTATGCCAAGGTTGAAAACATGGAAGCCCCACAAAACCCTTTCGCGGACGGTGCCACGAGCGATGCGTTAATGAACATTGCAAAAGGAAACTTGATGAGCTATATCCCTCAAACTTTGATCATGGGTTGGGTCAATTACTTTTTTGCAGGATCCATAGTCATGAAGCTTCCATTTCCGCTAACACAAGGATTCAAGAACATGTTACAAACGGGTGTGAACACTCCAAATTTGGACGCAAGCTACGTTTCGGCTATCTCTTGGTACTTCGTTAATTTGTTCGGTTTAAGAGCAGTTTATCTGTTGATCATGAATGATTCCGAGGCTGCATCCGAGTTGATCAATCAACAACAGCAGCAAAATAATATTCCCAATATTGGCGCCCCTGGCGGGCCAAAGGCTGAGAAAGTATTTAATGCGGAGGCTGAGAACCTTCAAATCTTGGATCACGAGTGCATTTACACAGGCATTGCTCAACGCATTCTTAAAAAATACAGATAATTGGATACTAGTTTCAACGTGTTGTTTTCGGAAAAGATCCTGAAATTACATTGATTTCGTGGCACCAAATGATTAATTTCGTTTCTCGATCAGAATATATCTTGGTTTGATGGTAATCGTTAAAGACATCCTTCTGTTGCATACTTTTGAAACACAAATGTCGGCTTTTAGACGTGGAAGCATCGATGAATGAATTTATAGGATTTTTGCCGCCTTATACTCTGCTCACCTTCCATTCCACACATGTAAAGTCTAGCCGCCGTTAATAACCGACAAGATGTACTGATGTGCACTCAAGTCCATCAGCTGGATGAGAAAGGCAAAAGTCGGACTATAAGCAAAATACAAGATGGCACCCGCTACTATAATATGTATTGGTATGGCCGGATCAGGCAAAACCACATTCATGCAAAGACTCAACTCTCACCTTCATGCAAAGAAAACTCCTCCCTACGTCATCAATCTTGATCCCGCTGTCCTAAAAGTACCATATGGTGCCAACATTGATATAAGAGATTCTGTGAACTACAAAAAGGTTATGGAAGAGTATAATCTTGGTCCCAATGGTGCTATTGTTACTTCTCTTAACCTATTCTCCACTAAGATTGACCAGGTACTCAACCTTGTGGAAAAAAAATCTGACAGATTTAAAAATGTCATCATCGACACACCAGGCCAGATCGAATGTTTCGTGTGGTCAGCATCGGGCGCTATTATTACAGAAGCTTTTGGCTCTACATTTCCTACTGTTGTTGCCTACATTGTCGATACTCCCCGAAACGCATCACCAACCACCTTCATTTCCAACATGTTGTACGCTTGTTCCATTTTGTATAAAACGAAGTTGCCCATGATCATAGTATTCAACAAAACAGATGTTAAAAACGCCGATTTCGCCAAGGAATGGATGCAAGATTTTGAGCTGTTCCAAGCGGCTTTGACAAGGGACCAAGACTTAAACGGTGATTCCGGCCAGTCTTCAGGATACATGAGTAGTTTGGTTAACTCGATGTCATTGATGTTGGAGGAATTTTACTCCCAATTGGATGTAGCAAGCTGCAGTGCCTACACTGGAGAAGGTTTCGATGACTTTTTATCCGCTGTGGATAGAAAGATTGAAGAGTACAATGAGTTCTACTTGGCTGAAAGAGAGAGAATATTGAAGCAAAAAGCTGACGATGAAAAGAAACGCAAAGCCAAATCTTTAAACAAGCTAATGAAAGACATGAATTTGGAAGGAAAAGAAGGCTTGGGTGACTCTGAAGTGCTCTCAGACTACGAGGAGTCCGAAGAAGAGTTGGATGAAAATCTTCAAGGGGAAGTTTACAGAGATGAGGACGAACCGGATCGAGAGTACACTTTTCCAGAGGACAGGCAATCTGAACTTTCGAAGGAAGACGATGATTTGCAGGCTCGCTACCAGGCGGCGTTCGAGGCGACTGCAAAGACCGCTTCATCAAAGACTGCAGAAAATATTGCGGAATACATAAAACGCTGATCATATTGAATTGAGATTCCCTTATATTTAATCAAGAAAATAGCGAGGACACTTTGTAGGGAGTAGCATATTGTTCTTTGAAGATCAAGTGAGGCCTATGTTCAGCTAAGTGTAGAATGGTTTTTCCAAATTCAGAATTGCTCCACGCAAACCACGGTCTGGTGTAGTGTTGGCCATCGGGCTTATTGACATCAATACTTTCATGCATCAACCCCAACGAGCCAGTGGTGGCCATGACCTTTCTCAAATTATCAAGAATCTCGTCGTCATCATCACTCGTCCGAATACGCATAAGTAGAGACATGGGCCACGCATTTGAAGTACCGATATGAGGCCCGCCAATTCCCTCGAAATACTTGCCTTGTATGTAATAGGGATTACCCTTTTTAGACAATATCATTTTGCGAGTGTTCTGATATACTTCATCGTCCACACTTAAAAACCCGATATCCGGCAACGACAACAAGGAGGGGATGTTTGCATCGTCCATAAAAATGTTACCGCCATATCCGTCTACCTCATATGCATAAACCTTTCCCCACCGACTGTGTTTAACTATTCCATGCTTTCGGATACCATCTTCAATTTGGTTGACGAATCGTTTTGTCCATATAATATGTTTTTCAAAAAGTTCAGGCCGCTTTAAAAGAATGTTATTCAATGTCCTTTTCAATTCTGTTACCATATGTGCATTTCCTGGAATGAAGTACTGGAGAATGGTTGCATCGTCCGAAGGGCGGAAGGTCGACCTAACTAAACCGGTGTCATAATTCAATGGATTCCCTGCTCCACCGAGAGGCAATGTCTCACTTCCAATTTTAGTTTGTCTTTGAAAGGAGTAAAATGGCAGGATAGCTTCCCCGGTATCTTTATCGAACAGTGGTACAGATTCTCTGTTTAATACACCAAGTACCCTTTCATAAGCAGTAATCCAATCAGATGTGATTGCGGTGTCGTCCCCGTCTGAGTTTTCATAATAGTCGTTGGTTAATGTCAAAAAAGAAGCAAGTGAATCTATCTCATACTTGCACTCGAATACCGTTTTCCAGTCTTGACGCGGCTTGATATCGTCGATTGCAGGATTGGCGGCTTTCACTCCTGATTGAGGAGGCGGGTGAAACGCATTGCAATACGGAGCTGCAATGACAAACTTCGCTTGGGTATTTATCGCGCCAAGGATAAGATCTTTAAGTTTGTCATCATACTTGGTTAGTGGCTGGAAAACCGCCAACTGGCGGGCACAATCTCTGAGCCATTCGGCATGGATGTCACCCGTGACCACAAAGCTCTGGGGTGCCTTACCTTCTTCTTTTGGTTGATGCCATAAGATAGTCGAGTCTAAAGTGTTGGGTAAGGTATTTTCTAACAACCTAGCAAGGTCAGGATCCTTCAATTTTTTCTTCAAATCATCGATGAGCTTTTCGAGCGCAGAAGAAACAAAAGTACGGCACTTCGGAGCAGGTCTCATGTAAGGATATTTGAATTCACCACTTGAGAACGGTGGATGTGGTTTCTTGGCATAGTCCACATAGTTAGGGCATTCTTTATTGTCTTGGTCCATTTTAGCCAAAAACTGCTCAGTAATATCATCCTTATATTCATCTGGAACATCGATCACAGAATTAGGCTCTTTGTTAGCTTCAACTGGCTCGACAGGGGCACTGTCCTTATTGGGGAACTCTATTTTCTCCTTAGTCCCTTTCTTCAAGACGTCATTCTCGATAATATCGCTGTTGTTGTATCCATCAGTAATGTATGTCAATGCAAAATACAAGCTGACCAGCAAAACCACAAAAAGAGCGAAGCCCTTATCTCTGGCAATGGAAAAGCCTGCCATAACAAGGGTAAGATAAATGAAAGATCGGCCCTTCTTTGGGGCGGGGAGTGCACAATCATGGGGTGCATGTAAACCGCATATACTATGCTGGGAATAAGAAGATCTATACTACGCTCGGCACACGCGAATGAAGCAAAAAGAAAAGAGAGTGCCAGATCTATTTGATGAAAGTTTTCAACTAACTGATGACTATTTATACAACGTAAAACCCAATTTTGCCTCATCAACGTCTACAAATCCCCAATGACCCAATTTTTGAAGGACAGGAATGATACCAGAGGGGTGTAAACTCAGGTCTCCGTGTCTCTTCTCTGCCCATTTCAAAAGTTCTTCATACGTAGCATCGAATCTGGCAATGGGGTCTGGATTATTATTTTCCTCAAGAATTTCAGATTCCCCCATACCTGAGATTGAGGCAGAAATCCGAACGGCCACAATCTCAAATTCGTCTTGGTTATCTAGTAATTCGAGAAGCGAGGTGTGATCTTCCTGAACTATCAGCCGTTCTATGGTCAAAAGAAAAATATCGTTGTAGGCCACGTCAAAGGGAAATATATCTCTCACTTCGACAGCGCTGTCGATACTTTCTAAACTTGAATTGATCGCTCGGAAAGGGTAATTTTTTGGAATAAGTTTGAGTATCTCATTCTTTTGGGAGACGCCCTCTTCGTCAATGAGAATTGGTTTTTGCAAATTTCTCAACGTTCGGCTCAATCTGGTGTCCAGAGGGAAGCCTTTCCAGAAAGTAGTTCCGGTCATATCTTCTACATTAATATCTTTGATTCCTTCCGCCAATAATGCAAGATTGAAGAGATCGCTAGTGATTAAATCAGTTAAATGATAATTTCTCGCCCTTTGATCCACAAAAGAAGAGCCGTTATAGGCTTTGCTCAAAATTGTTAATTTTTTTTTTAAACTTACTGTTGCCTCGTTGGAGCACAAGATACTAGATTCGGAAAAAAGGTTTTGCTTTCTCGCCAAGAAAAATATCATGGGTGAGTTTTGCAAAAGCTTTTGGTACCACGAAAATGTCTTAATAGCCGATGACACGTCAGGCACAGATCTGTAGGGAGAGCAGGAAGAAGCGAACGTGGAAAGCACTTTTGCATGGTAGCTCGTGAAATTTTTGGCAGTGTGATGGCGATCGCTAACAATAGGCCTATTCGTGTAATTTGCATTTCGCTGTTCAGTGGCAATCTCGTCCTTTTCAAGTAGAAGTGGTTTGGAGAAAACCGTTGCAGATATTTGAGCCATCAAGGGTGTGAAGTCAGCAGCATTGAAAATGGGACCGGTCGATTTCAACGAACCAGAGAGTTTTGCTCTACTGAACATGCAATATTGTGGGTCACTTCTACTCGAGTGAGTTTTGCTATCTTGATGGGGTAGTAGCCGAGAAGATGCATTTTGATATATTCGAAAGGCATGTAAGAACTCCCCTGGAATCCTTGAAAGAGTATGTCGTGACATTAGTTTAATTCGTCATCTTGATCGCCGACTTTAGACAGATATGATCAGCACACCCGTGCACCAAAACCTCACTCCAAGTACACCGTAAGCATTACTGTCGACAATTCTAGTAATTGTGACGTGGAATAGATGGAAAAGACGAAGGTGCAATTTGGCTACGTATAGAAAGGATATGCCACCAACAAAGAGCGTTCAATTGACTTTTGGGTGGGCCTTGTGAACTTAAGGAATGCCATTTCTGGCAACGAACATAACTTGAATGTCTCCAATGTAAGCGATAATTTTCAAGACGTCAATTATTCATCTCTAGATGTGAAGGATACAAGAAAATGAAAAGCAAACTTATCTAATGATTATATAGAGCAGCCAACGTTTAAATACAAGGCAACTTGTCCGAGTGGTTAAGGAGAAAGATTAGAAATCTTTTGGGCTTTGCCCGCGCAGGTTCGAGTCCTGCAGTTGTCGTTATTTTTTCACACTTTTTTCAAAGCCTCTGGAAGTTGTTCTTTTTAGAGGGCGCTACTTGCTCGAAGGAACAAAATGTAGAATCGATAGTGCATTTCTTATTCTCCAGTGTGATATCGCGGGTGCCAGGGTTGGTGCTCGCACAAAACCTACTTGATCTTCAATCTTCACCCCTGTGCACTCCCATATCTACTTTTCATCTCTTCTCATCCAGTAATTCTAATGTCGGACGACGAGTTGGAAATCGGCGGAGGTCTCTTTGAAGAGCCAGAAGGATTTTTACCTCCCCCACCTGAATCCCACTTCGTCGAATATGAACGAGTGGGGGGAAAAGCAACCCCATCCAAAATCACATTGAAACTTGTGGGTAAATCGCCCTTGTGGGGACATTTGTTGTGGAACGCAGGAAAATACACCGCCAACTACATTGACGAAAATGCTGCAGAGTTAGTTCGTGGAAAAAAAGTGTTGGAGCTTGGCGCTGCTGCTGGTTTACCCTCTTTAGTGTGTGGAATAAATGGAGCAGAGAAGGTCATTTGCACAGACTACCCAGATCCAGACTTGCTATCGCACATTCAATACAATGTGGACCACTGTGAAGGAATCCCCCAAAGCACCTCAGTGAAAGTGCGAGGATTCATTTGGGGCCAGGATGTGAGGGCCTTGTGTTACGATCAAATGGAAGAACATCAGTACCCCGAAACTGTCAGTGAGGAGGACAAGTTCGACTTGGTGATTTTGTCGGATCTTGTCTTCAATCACACTGAGCACCACAAATTGTTGACGACGTGCCGCGAGTCAATGAAAAAGGATGCTGTGGCTCTCGTCGTTTTTAGTCCCCATAGGCCGTGGCTTTTGGAGGAGGATTTGAAGTTCTTTACCACTTGCGAAGAATACCAGTTAAAAGCCAAGAAAGTGGAGATGGTCAACTGGGTGCCCATGTTTGAGGAAGACGATGAAACGGTCGAAATACGGTCGCGGGTTTACTGCTACACTTTGCACCCACAGTGGTGAGAATTCTTCTAGCATTTAATAGACAGTCATCAACCATAATCAGAAGAGCTTCCACCGATGCAGGTAGGACTACAGTCACAACTCGTAGTAAACTAATGTTATATTAAATATACATTTGCGAGTCTCAATTGAGAATGGTCATGAACTAAGGTGATGTTAAACGACGTTTAAGCAGAGTTAGAGTTGGCCTTTCTCTTACCGTTAACCAAGGTAACGTTGATGAATCTTCTGGTGTACAACAATCTCTTGTAAGCTCTACCCTTTGGTTGCTTTGGCTTCTCAGTCTTGTCGACCTTTGGAGTTTGAGACTTAACCTTACCGGCACGAGCCAAGGATCCGTGGACTTTACCCTATTTCAGTTAGTATTTGAAACATATTGTAAGTAATGATAGCTCTTTCGTGCGCAAGAATGATGGAGTCTTGAAAATTTTCGCCTCTCAGGATCTTCTGGTTCATCAGGTTATTGAAAGGTAAGGGAGCATTCAATAGAGGTGAATGTGATGATGGTTTAACGGAAAGAGCTTATCATATGGTTCGACGAACCACATACCATTTTTGTTGATAATAAGTATTACTTGTAAAAAGGGGAGCTAAAAATCTTTGTGACAAAAAGTGGGTGGAATGCGCGGGAGGAGATTCTCTTGTCGTGTACAGGAGAAAGATGCGCTCCAACCGCAGACACGTGATTAAAGGGCAAAAGCCCTAGACACATTCAACTGCGCTTTCTGGGTTCGGATCCAAACCAAGCAATAAATTGATGTGAAGCCGGTCAAATCTACGTGGACGAACTGAGCACGCTTATTGCATCGGAAATTAAATTCGATGCAACTGTGGTTGAGATTTGATAACACGAAGTTGGTGGCCGTTGTGTGCACTTCTAAATATACAACGCTACTAACACCAGTATGATAAGCAAGCTGACAGCTACGATCATCACAATCACTGAATATTGGGATACAGGGAACCTCTCACGGAGAAGCAATCTTTGAACGCGGAAGTATCGCAGAAAGCCGAGGATCAATGTTATAATTCCAATCGAAACGATGATGGCTCCAAGGGGCTTGGCAAACCTTGTCTGGAACTGAACAGATTTTTCATCATTATGAATCTTGAACAATTGGGCAACACCTATTCCGATAGTGACCAAAGAGAGTGAGGTCCGAAGCCACGCCAAAAAGGTTCTTTCATTAGCCATCTGCCGTTAGTAACGTTTTAGGGTGTAAAATGCGATACAACATACGTGATCTCGAGCCACTGATCCTTTGTTCTCTAAAGTTAGTGACCGAAAATTAACAAGAGCCTCTCGGCTCTTTTGCAAAAGAGGCTGCGAAAGGTCTGATTGAGAGCCATATGACATAACGAAACGCAAGATTTTATGATGATCCTATCTTCGGTTCGCACAATGGTAGTATGCAAGTAATGGTAGATCTGCCTGTTGGTGAGTAGGTATCGCCACGACCAAATCGGAGCCAAACGCTTCAATGGATTCAGTTCACGCGTACCCAATCACGGTATTCGATAGCTACATCTGTTTATCTATGAAAACACCCCTTGTAGCCACGACGGAGCCACAATTAGCGTAACGCAAGGTATCGTGACTCGTGGACAAAATAGGGAACTAACGGTCGACCTATGCGCAGTACAGAACGTCAGGCAACACTGCAGGCTAAGGGTCGAGTAATAGCAGATCAGTAGAATATCGGACAATATAAGCCGTACGATTTTAAAGGCGTGAGAAATTGTGCTCTTCTTGGATCGAGTTTCGTACGGGGTCTCTTACCCAGCCATATAGATATCCTTTTTCCTTTGAAAAGTATATCACGATTATAGACCTTTACATCTGGGCGTTCTACGCTAGTAATTTTTAACGATTTCAGTATATGAAAAGCTTGATTCACACCATCAAATTTGATAAAAATCGCGGTGGATCCATATCTAATTCTTGGTCGCACTTGTAAGTTTGTCACGGTTTCCTGTAAAATCCCCCTTCGGATAAATATGTGGAATACTGCACACAGACGAACCGAGCATCTTAATGGACCGGTGAGCAAAAAAGCGCTTGTATTAATTTACTAAGGTCCATTTGAGAGAGACTTGATAAATGAAATTTGACGGTGTTTTCAAGATCAGCCAGTCAATTACTGAGGAAAGAAATACCGAGGCCATATCAGTGTATTAGACTCGTAAGACGGTGGGTGATGCGCCGTGTCTGGTGTAAGATTCGCGCTAATGTAAAGGATAGCAATAAAGTTTTTCACATCACAACTTTAGGCCTCCATCTATATGCATAAAACGCACCGCGCTGCAGCCCATGTTAAACAGGCTAAAGAAGATAACTTGTGCTGGATCTGAACCTTCTCAAAAAATTTGAGTGACCACGGCGACCTCGAGGATATAGGTATAGGTTTCCCAGTAACTGAATCTTGGAGCGGTCAAAAACGTTATCTCGGAGATTAGGGCCTTATAGATTCCTGTGACGTATGGATGCGCGATGCGCCCGTGCCTCCAATCCAGCGTGCTTACAGTACAGTACTTGCAAGTGCTGTCGCACATGTGAAACGAAAGTTGTTCTTTCAAGAAAAGTAAGCGTGGTAAATACAAATTTTTATTCAAAAAGCTTCAAACAATTTGAGAAGTTATGCAGATTAAAACGCTAAAGAAGATTGTGTGGTGATAGCGCAGATGCATGAAGGGTTCCGGCGGTGATGGCTTTATAGCGCTTTGTGCATTACAAAGAAAAAATACCGATGACTGCGGCAACGGCCAAGAAGGCGTTGGCATACACGGTGTAAGAGCCGGCAACATCCACGCCAAGGCCCACACGATTGACTCTACCTGCTGCATTGATGGTAGTTTGCAGGTAGCTGCGGACATTGCCCACAGAACCTGAGATGGACCCAATACCAATAGTTCCAGAGAGGACGGAGGCCACCAGCGAGTATAATGTGGAAAATGATTGGGTGTAGGGAGTTTGAACAGTAGCCACAGCACCATTAGAAGTAACAGTGACCCAAATCAAAGTTTTCAGGGATGATGAAGAAGATGATGTCGAAGTGCTTGTAGTGCTTGAAGCGGAAGAGGAGGTTTTTGCCGCACAGGCCACAAGAGTCGCCATGAAGAAAAGGAAGATATGATGGAACCTCATTGGAACGATATGCAAATTATTGGAGAGGCTTAAAAGGATGCAAATTGGCGAACGCGGTTTTTCAGCCCGGTTCAGAGATCGGAGAATTCACGCTGAATATATACCGGTAAACATTCGTCAGCGTGAAATCATGTATGTGATTCTTTTATGCATAATTGTGTATTTTGTGCAAGCAGGCGCGGACGATTCGGTGTTTGCATTTTCGCTTACCATGCGTCCTGCGAAAACGAGTATATCAGAAGAAGAATGCGGTTTGGAAGGATTTTACTCTGATATGAGTAAAGTGACAGCTTCCTAATCTTCAAAAAGCTATCATGGGATTGGGGAAAGGCGAATTGTTGTCGAACAATAGTAGTCTATTCATAGACTGTTGCGCGAATCTGGGAAAAAGCTGCTTAACGCTTGCGTCCGCCCTTACCAAGAAGTGGATTCGCAACCACTTCTATTTTATGCTTGTTATTTTGAAGTGTTTTTCCATTAAACACCCTAACTACCGAGTAGCTCACCACAAACATCGGATATTGGCCGTTGCTATATAGACGGTCCACTTTAACGATATGCGACACGCCGCCATACAGGACCTAATTCGTAGACACTGAGAACGGAAATTGGTTCACGAGGTTGCAACGTGGAGTGCAAAGCCCCGACAGCTGAGAACAAGATGGATTCTGAATAAGCGATTCAGCTGAACCTCAAAAGGGTAAGCTGCCGAGCAAAACTTCTTGGGATCCTTCTGTATAAGAAAAGTAAAATAAAGCTCATCCCATGCAGGCACCATGTGGGTACTGTATGGTATCCTGGGTGCAAGAAGGAGCTGATATTTTACATTTAGATCTTCCCCGGGATTACTCCCGCAAAAATGGCCGTATCGTGTCGTTTTGATTAAATGCCTACTACGTAATAGCCTTCTGTCTTTGAGTAAGCAGGTCAGGTACATTTCTAGCGGATTCCCTCAGTAAGCACTTTTCTATTGTGTTAAAGGCACAGCCGCAGGTTTACCAGTGACTATTCATAATCGCCGAACTGCGCCATGGACTGGGGCCGAGCATAATTTCAGGGAACGCTTTTAAAAGCCGCCGGGCTTAATCAAATGAAATAATCTACCGCGGGCTTCTTCGTAGGCATCACACTGACTTCCTGATTTACCGCGTCAAAGACCTTGTATTGTCGTTGCAACAGATCATCGATGGTGAGAATTGACGCAACATTGCCACACCTATAACAATAGTTTGGTGCCGACCATACCGTGACCAAAGACCCGGAAAACATCTCCTTGTAACCCTCCATTACAAGCTGGTGCGCCCTTGATATTAGCGAAATATCGTTTCGCTGGCAAAACTTTTGGACCTCATTTTCACCAAACAAGTAACCGGCACCTCTTGGTGACACCGCCCATGAGGAGACCTCTTCGGGATCAGACCATAGAAGGTCACACATAGCACCCTCGTGCGGAACCTCTTGCTTGCGATCTAGCATGCGAATCTCATCCACTGTATCAACATCCGGACTGAGCCCGCCATGAACACAAAAGACACCCCCTTTTCCACCAATGACAGCGCCCAAAGAAATGTAGTCGAAAACCTCGCAGCAGTACCTCCAAACATTCACACTCCCATACTTCCGTAGACACTCGTCGTAAAACCCGTAGACTGTGGTGATTTGTCGCAGTTCATGGTTCCCGCGTATGAGAGTGATTTTATCAGGATATCTAATCTTTAACGCCAACAATAGTAGCAAACTCTCAAAAGAGTAGAAACCTCGATCTACGAAATCCCCAAGAAACACGTACTGGGTTTGTGGACACTCGCCGCCCGTTTTAAAAAGCGTGATAAGGTCATGCAATTGGCCATGAATATCTCCACAGATAGTCACAGGTGTGTGGAGCTGCTGGATATTACCCTCTTCCACAAGTATTTCGATTGCCTTGCTGCATATTTGTTGTACATGAGACTCGGGGACGTAACGACATGCCTTGACATCTTCAATTATTCTGCTCGTTAGTATGAGTCGAGGGTCACAAGTACAAAGACATACTTATCTAGATTGAACATTCGAACGAAAAATAAACCAAGGCTAAATAAGATTCAACTTCCCACCCCCAATGTCTGAAAGATATTTCACGATTATCGGGTGTTTAAGTTATATGCCTACATTGACGCGTTCAGATGTATGAACGAGCATAGTATATACAGGCCATTAAATGGCTGCTAAGACTAGGCACTGGGTTGCGTCGCTACAATTACGAGCCCGGCATTTCAAATTATTAATGTTCATTTTCAGAAAACAGACTCACTTTCTCATGTCTTTTAATATAGTATACCATATGTTCTTGTTATGTTCGTAATGTTACATAAGAAAGGTCTTATAGTGTAGTGGTATCACCTCGGATTCTGATTCCGGTAACCCGGGTTCGAACCCCGGTAGGACCTATTTTTTCTTCGTAATTTTTTCGATTTTACTTTGTCGGTCTGAGTGAGTTGTGCAATTGCCGATTTTGCCTGTGCCGGTAGATTGTCATCATGGAGCGCAAAGCGAATTGAGCATTGAGAGTACACGCATACCATATTAGTTACTATATTAAAACCATAATTCGATCGAAGTCTAACTATCAGTTCCATTTGCCGAAGTTTCTATCAGTAATCTTGAAATAATACTGCTTGGTCATCCTTCTGAAAGTTTTTCCGTAAATCACAAAGATAATGAAACTGCCGTTGATGATTAAAGACAACATGAACATCAACCAGGTAGTTTTGACGAGACCATCCTTGTCTAACCAAGGTTGAATCGCGAAAGTAAAACCGCATCCAATCATGTTTCTGACAAACAACATAAGAACCAATCCCTCAGATGCCAATTTAGGATAACTTTCGATAGCGTAAGTTAAGCATATTGGTCCGGAGGAGCTCATTGCAAAACCAAGGAAGCCTTGGCCGACAACAACGGATATGGCCCAGGGTTTTTGGTTCCAAGAAGCCAAGCCGTACGCAAGCAACCCAGCAGCATTAATTAAGAGCGGACCAATCATAGCCCAAAGCCTGAATTCAGGCTCCAAGATACCTTTGTTTCTTCTGGCCATTTTAACGGAGAGCCAATCAACAAACCAACCACCATAAAACATACCAAAGAAGGAACCTGCCAAAGGAGCCAAGTTCGTGAGACCAGTAGCAGATGTAGAGAAGTTGTAGTACTCTGAATAGATCTCTGATTGAGTTGTAGCAAGCAACGACAACCACATCATTTGAGCACCGTAGGCAACACCGCCCCAAATAATGGCTGGAAATGGGACCATGAAGAAGGGACTAATGAAAATAGATAACCAGGATCTTTTATCGTTGAACTCCAATTCGAAAAGTTGCAATTTTTTCCAGTAGCTTCTTTTCACACCCACCAAGGTGTGCTCAGCATCTTCACAGCTGGAATTGACTTGGCTGATTACATGCTTGACCTTCTCGTTATTCGTGTCAACCATTCCTGATTGAACGGCTGACAAAACTACTTCACGGGAGCGGATTTGTTCCAAAATGTTCTCTTCAGTGTACGCTTCTTCGCGAGAAAAGGTGGTGTCCTCCATGAAGAAGACTTGAGCAACGAATAAGACGCAGAACAAGATCAACTGTAGCTTATAGCACCATTTCCAGCTGGGCATGTAGCCAGCCACAACAGGACCAATATCAGAGCCGAAGTATAACGCCAAAATAAGCATCGATAACTTAGAGGCTCTTTCGTGAGTAAAGAACACGTCTGTAGAGGAGATCTCCACCAAAGAGTCCGTCGGAGCAGCAGAGAATCCACCAATGATGTTAACAGCATATAAGTATTGGATATTTGTGGACTTCATTCCAATAGCATTGGCAATGATTGCCAAACCGGTGCAGAACAAGTAGACGGGACGTCTGCCTAATTTTAATGCTGTTGGCTGAAGGAAAAGGCAACCCAAGCCCAAAAATAAAAAGCATAATGCCGAGGAAACATTCAACTGAGTGAAGGAACAGTTGAAATCAGTTGTCCACTCAGTCCAGTACGGACCAGTCCAGTTGACCGTAACAGCCAAGAAGAAAGACCAGACAAATAGGAGGCCGAACTGTGCGTTCTTTTTCGATTGCGGCCAGCGCAATGGATCATTCACATTATCCAGCGGTTGTGGTTGAAGAATGATGTTATCGGAATTGCCAGCCTTCTCCACATTCAAAACATTTTCGACGTCCACCAAATGAACAGTTCCTGGAACCATGTCATCATCGTCGATGGACAATCTTTCACCGGAAAGAACTTTGCTTAGCTCTTGCGACAACAGCATAACTACTGAAGAGAATGGCACAAGACATAGAATAGAGAGCTTTATGTACGGCTTTGTTCGCAATTAATCTATAGCTTCGCTGATAGAGAAGCGCGCCATATGACCATGCATATTCCATTTTGGGAAGGTCGCACCGTAAGGCGGAGATATTATGTTATCGTTTGATATTTTTGTCCACAAACACTGTTGTTTCGGGCATCAGAAACGGTAAATCCCATGAGTCCATATCGAGGACAATAATTTGCGACGATTTGTGAGCTCCCCTTGCAACTGTCTGAGTATCATTTCATGAAGGGCGAACTTCTTATCGCTCCTGCACACGACTGCCTTTCCCCACTAGTAGAAATCGCCAACGCATTACCCGATTGGAGATGACTTTTGATGCTGGGTACGATCCTGCATCTGACTCATCCGACGCCCACATCTCGGGTCACCTAAAGCGGAACCTTCGAGCCGCAGCATCAATCCATAATGATTTTGAGAGACTGTTCTAATTGGCTTGAGAGAAATGAAAAATTTGCATAGTAATGTATGTTGATTCAAGCCTGATAATGAATGGCCACGAAGATGTTGGCATTTCAATTTCAACTCATATTAGGACTATCTGATCCAATACTTCATAATCTGCGCGCCTGACGCAGCTTGATTTTGCGTGGCCATCAGTGCGCTAGAAGGCTACATACAACCAATAAGAGAGTAGCGTACAGTTGGTTTCATTTTACTCGGTATTAGGGAAAATACCACTTGAATTGCTGGGCAAGACAAATGATGACCGCGATGGATATGTGTAGGGTTCTCTCTTACCCCGCACAGCACATTCGGGTTCGAAATTCTTTGGGTTGCGAGGTAAGGTTTCGGTTCTTCGCTTCGGCAGCAACTACGGAAGCTCATCTCACTAAGGTCAAAATTAAATAATGTTAATGCTTGCCTTTTTCGAGCTCGGTTGTGTGGCCTAAATTTAGATCAAGTACAAGTACGCCTTAATTTGCCTCAAGACACTAAAATGAAATGCTTTGCGTCCGTTGATCTTCAAGTCCTCGTTTCCAAGCTATTTCGATTGTAATTTCTATCGAGAATATCAGAGACAAATCTACGAATAATAGTCTGGGCTGCTTGAATTTGGTGATCAAATTTCGCATGACTACTTGTACCTGCTGAATTGTTGGTTGCACAGAGTTGAAATTTGTCAGTTGGTATGTATATATATTGCGGAACATCGAGTAGGACCTCAAGTAGAGCAAAGAGTGACATTAAAGTTGCATAAATAAACCTGAGAAAAAGTCTTAGGCAGGTGAAAGGTGCTGTCGGTTGTTCAATTGCCACGTTAAAAAAGATTTTAAGGTTCCTTATCTCGAGCCGCAGCTTTGGGGATTGACTAGCTCAAGACTTTCGAGAGGGAAAAAGATAGCTAGTTACATGCGGGCTTTCATCGACTTTTGCGTCCACATTTGTACTACGGCACGAGCGGAATAGAAACCCTTTTTTAAACCGGGCTATGAAGCAGGAAATGAATTTTCGAAGACGCACTATAAACTGAATCAGACTGCAGAGCTTCGCTTCCAAATTTGCGGTCTAAAAGTGGGCAAAAATACCGACAACTGTTCCGGTAACTTCATATCAACCGTTCGAGTCGTCCTCCCTAATTTTGAATTTTTGTGGGCGGTCGCTTCTTTTGCTCCAAATATTGATTATGTTTAAAGCCCTACGACAATCCAAGTGGTCTACTAGTGGCAGTATCTCAATCCAAGTTGTCTACCTGTGGTTATCAAATTATTTATTCCCATACTCTACCAATTGTATACCCACAAGATCATGACCATGAAGGCAAGGTGTACTTCATGAAAGATTTTTGCAATTGCCTTCTGACTGTCACCTTTTGAGCCCCAACGAAACTATCGATGCTTACCTTGATTGCTCTGTTCAAGTCACCTTGACTGACAAAATCACTGAGTCTCATTTTGGCAAAAGCCTCTGCGATACGAATGATACTTTCCAAGTGACGAACGGTGATGGGAAAGGAACCCGTGGAAATAGACTCTCTTCTCAAATCAGCGTAGACCCGCGCCACTTTGTCCATGTCCATTTGATGTAACTTGGGCAGAACCTTTACTCGGGCATAGGAGATGTATTTGGACAACACCTCTTGTGGAATAGGCGAGATCTCACTCTCACGCTGTTTGTTTTTCTCAAATACTTTTTCTCTTCTGGAACTAGTCTCCATTTGCTCGTCCGTCTCCTCGAGCACGTCTTCGTCGTTTGCAGGGTGGGACCGCATATGTGAGTCGATTACAAACGATGCGAGTCTTTCATCCAGCTCGGGGTTCACCACGTCTCTGACCACACACAAAATGTCGAATCTGGACAAGATCGGTTCAGTCAAATTAACGTTCTGCGAAAGAGGTAGCGTCGAGTTGTATTTGCCTCCAATGGGATTTGCAGCCGCAAGAATAGAGCAACGTGCCTGTAACGAAGTGACAATACCCGCTTTGGAAATAGAAATAGACTGCTGCTCCATGGCTTCGTGGATAGAGGTTCTGTCTTGATCATTCATCTTGTCAAATTCATCGATCAAGCAAGTGCCTTTGTCCGCAAGCACTAAAGCGCCACCCTCTAGCGTCCACTCCCTTGTGATAGGATCTCTACGCACAGAAGCGGTCAAACCGACTGCAGAGGCACCTTGGCCTGTGGCGAATACGGCTCTGTTGGCGGTTTTCTCCGCGTATTTCAAAATCTGCGACTTGGCAGTGCCGGGATCTCCGAGCAATAACACGTTGATGTCACCACGGATAGAGTGTTTGCCGTTCACATTTTTTGCCACTCCACCGAACAACGAGCATGCGATGGCGGTCTTGATGTCCTTGTGGCCGTAAATGGACGGGGCCATTGACGAGATGATCTTGTCAATAATTCCGCGCTCGCGTGAGAGACGGCGGAACTCCCTCTCGTCCTCTTCCACCCATCCCGACAGACCTGAGTCCAGGCTGAACATGGACGTGGTCTCTTTCCTCTTGACGGAGTTAGCCTCCACAATAGTGGCGAACACAGGGAACCCATTTTTGGCGTTAAGACCACCGTCGTAGTTGTTCTTGTAGATACCCACGATCTCGACCTCCTCACCGGGCTTCGCCACATCCACCAAATCGGAAAGCAAAATCACCTCTCTGTGGCGCGGTAAACGGCCCGCAGGGACTGTTCCTGGAGCTTCTTGCAATGTGATACGCTGGTAGTTGCGGTAGAGAGTTTTTTCTGAGTTCAACTTAAACGGTCCCTTTGCGTGGCAGTTGGTACAGAAGCTTACCTTGACCTCGGTGTTGGCATCCTGGATAAACGGACCGAGCACCACACCACACTTGAGGCAGTCGAACTTGACGTACTTGAGCTGCGGAAACACCCCCGTGCGGCGCGTAACCACACCGGAGATCTTCACCAACTGGTTGAGGTTTTTCTCTCGGAGGTCGCGCAACGACAAGTGGTTGGGGAAACCAGAAATACGCACGTGGATCTCCTGGTGGATCTGCGAGTAGTTGGGGTAGTGCAACTCAGTCGCCTCCATCGCCACAATGTCGAAAATCTTCAACATTTCCGACGGCGACGACGCCAAAAATAACGCCAAGATGGCCTTGGAGTCCGCCAAGTGGCTGTAGGACACATCCAATGACTCTGCGTTGACCTCACCCAAGGTACGGATCCGCGCACCATACACCGACCGGCCCTTTTCGTCCGTGTACTCCAAGAGAAACGACTTGAGCTCGCGAGCAATCGACCGCGACACCGCGGGCTGCAAAATCCACTCGGTGATCGAAGGCGCTTTTACGTCCGCCAAACTCTCGAGCGACAACTCTTCGTGGAACGGGTCGATGTCAGCATCGTTCATGAACTCGTCATCGTCATCGTACTGGCGCCGTCTTCTGCGTCTCTGGATCGGCAAGCCGAGCTCTGTGACCTCTCCCATTTCTTGGTCTTCCTCGTCCAAAAACGCCTGGTCGCGGCCTCGGTTACTCTTGTTCATGCCCATGAGCTCGTCTCGGCGATCCAACTGCTCGTCGATTCTTCTTCTGGTGGCGGCATCCATTTCTTCGTACTGCTCATCGTCGATGTTTCCGTCGCCCAAGTCGTAGGTGTCCTGCTGCTCGTTGCGCCGGTAGTCGTTTTCCAAGTTATCCATCAAGTCCTCGCCCTCTTCCTCGTCGGACGGATTTAAGTCGGTCACATCATTGTGAATCTCTTCTTCTTCCTCTTCGAACGGGATTGCAGGCGACGACGGCGGTAATTGTGGACTGGAAGCCAAAGAGGGCGTGGATCTGTCTGAATGCACCTCTTCGGCCTCTTCAGCCTGTCTCTTTCTAGGGCTGGACATGTGACTGAGTGGGGGTAGAATTCAAGTTTAGGTGCAAATGGAATTCAGTTCAGACAAGTAGGTTGAATTCGATAATCACTTGCAGTCGGAATTCAGGTATGGATGGAGAATCCGGGTTATTACACGGTGTACCTGGAGAATGAAAAGCTATGTGGGAGAAAAAGTGCAGTGCGCAGGTGGACGCGTGTAATTTGCCCAAAACGGCCAAATCACTTCCAGTGCGCACCCGGGATTCAGTGTGACTGCAGGGTGCGCCAGGTGCATCTGCCATATTCTGGCCCGCAGTAGCTCCATACCACGACCGCATCAACCCAATAATTCTTTACCATGTCCGACTCGCTCACCGCTGTGGATTATCTTGAGCACCAGCTCGAACTAGAGCGGGAGGCTCGCGAGCTCATGCCCTACGAACCCGATTGCTGCACATATCCCAAAGTGCTCCGTCAGCTAGTGTTTGCGTGTTTGACGTGCCAGCGTCAAAATGGGTCAGATGTGGCCGTGTGCTACCTGTGCCTGATACAATGTCATTCAACTCACGACATTGTAGAGTTGTTTACCAAGCGCAATGTCGCATGCGACTGTGGAACCACCAGAATGAAAAGTGGGCTGGGTTGCAAGCTCCGCGCGTACCCCGCCGAAAACCAAAAGGGCCTTCGTCTTCGCACAGGCTCAGCGTCGCTGATGGAAAAGTTCAAACCTTCAGAATTGCCTCTCAAGGCAGAAGACATTCCGGTGCTGGACAACCAGTACAACCAGAACTACCGCGGCCGTTTCTGCCTGTGCCATGTGTTGTACAACCCGCTTGTTGAGACAAAGACAATGCATCAGTGCTACTTGGGCCACGTGTGTGGCGAGGACTGGTTCCACCAAGACTGCATCATGGGGTTTGGGCCAAGCATGCCCAAGAAGCAGTCTTCCGATCTGACCAACAAGCTTGACCTTCTCTCTCCTCCGGGAACAGATGCTTTGGCCGATGCAAATCCGCCTAAGGAGCAACCGGAGGATGATGACAAGGTGCCGTATTTTCCGGCGCTAGACAATTTTGCTGAGTTTGTGTGCTGGCAATGTGTGGCGGCCTACAGACAGGCATTTGAACAGCTCTTCAAGATGACGGAAGACGTTGGCTTCAAGTTACCCCGCTTCGAAAATGCGGGCAACGCGGAGGAATGGAAACTCCACCATGATGCGTTCGTGGATGATGCTCCTCCTCTCAAAAAACTCTCCCACCAGGCCACGCCCTACTCTGTGATGTTGCATCCTGACTTCAAGAAGCTTTTAGCTGGCATATCGGCCGAAGAAGATACTGCCTTGGCCAGGCTTTTGAATCAATTTCCTTTTTTGTGCGGAGAAGATCCAACTTACGAACCGCCCGCTGACGAAGATTCGGAGTCTGTTTCCTCCAATGCGTCCCTATTCGAGTTGGGAGCAAATG
The DNA here is from genome assembly GCA_030581635.1 of Clavispora carvajalis. Lineage (NCBI taxonomy): Eukaryota > Fungi > Ascomycota > Pichiomycetes > Serinales > Metschnikowiaceae > Clavispora > Clavispora carvajalis. The sequence goes on along the minus strand of JAKTTV010000008.1, from coordinate 248,939 downwards.
CGCTTCTGACGCTTCCAGGACCTCAAGCAATTGAAGGGCTACATGCGTATGATAAATTAAAAGATAAACTCAAGGGTTTCCTCAAGACGTTCGCCGACCAAAAGAAAGTGGTGACTGAGGAGGAAGTACGAGATTTTTTCGGAAATATGGAAAAGGATTGAAAATGGGTTAGTTTGATCTGGTCGTTCATGTAAGCATAGTAATGGGGTTGTAATTATTTATGTACAGATAGCCACGACAAGCATGCTTCTCGTCAATTACTTCTTCTTCTTTTTCTCGTCTAATTTGGCAAATTCCTCCTTCCAAACTTGGGAGAACTTCTTCTTGTCCGCGTTTGGAAAGATTGCTTCAAACACTTCGGAATACCACAGCACTGGAACAAACTTGACCCCGCTCTTTACTTCATCTGGAATTTCCTCCAACTCGTTTTCGATGTCTTTGGGGAAAATTATCGTGTCACAGCCGTATCTCTTAGCGCCCAAGATCTTTTCTCTCAAGCCTCCGACCGGCAAAACCTTACCAGTGAGAGTTAATTCTCCAGTCATGGCCACGGTTGGAGGTAATGGTTCATTTATGGCTAAAGAAACCAATGATGATGTGAATGATACACCAGCAGATGGTCCATCTTTAGGAATGGCACCGTCTGGGCAATGAATGTGGATATCAGCAGCTTCAAAAAATCTGTTTTCGGGATACTCTTTGACCATAAACAGTTTGGCATAAGAATATGCGATAGAAGCAGACTCTTTCATCACGTCCTTCAAGTGGCCGGTTACGTGCATACCTGCATGTCCAGAGCCTGATCCGATCGCGTGTGTCAAAATAGACTCGATGTATAACGCATCACCATTACCCGAAGAGCTGTAAGACAAGCCGGTGGCCACACCTGGTGGTGGGATATCATAGACACGTGATCTGGTGTAAATTTCGGGCCCAACGTAGTCTTTCAACACAGTCGGATTGATTTCTAATTTGATATCCTGAGGAATTGTCATAGGTTTGATCTCTTCTTCGATTTCTCCTTCTGTTTCAGTACTCGAGGTTTCGGATTTGCTAGATTCAGCTCCTGTTTCGAGAGATCCGGCTTCCACTGGCTCTGTCGAAGCGGCTTTGACAGCAGTTTCCTGCTCTTCAAGTTGCTCCACGATCTTAAAAGAGGCCTTGCTGAAGATACGGGTTATCAATTTCTTGATGTTTCTCAAACCACTTTCTCTGCAATACTTGTCGATGAGCTTGGTGATGGTCTCCGTTGGAATCACAACATGTGTTTCGTTTAATCCTGCCTTCTTAGCAGCTTGAGGAATCAAATGCTTTCTGGCAATTTCAAGTTTCTCATTGTTGGTATAACCTGACACATCAATCACCTCCATTCTGTCTCTAAGTGGGCCAGGGATGTTTCCCAAATAATTAGCAGTACAAACGAACAAAACCTTGGAGAGATCAACTTTCACATCAATGTAATTATCAACGAAGGCATTGTTTTGCTCTGGGTCTAAAATTTCCAAGAATGCAGAAGCAGCGCCTCCGCTTCGAGACAAGTCCAACTTGTCAATTTCATCAATCAACATCAATGGGTTAGATGTCTTTGCCAGCTTCAAACCAGCAATAATACGACCTGGAATGGATCCAATGTAAGTCCTTCTGTGACCCTTGACTTCATGAACATCTTGAATACCACCCATAGCAATTCTGACGTATTTACGATCCAATGCTTCCGCAATAGACTTGGCGATCGACGTTTTACCAGTGCCAGGAGGGCCTGCCAAGCACAAGATCTTACCGTCAACCTTTCCGGAGACCTTGCCCAATGAAATGAATTCCAAAATGCGTTCCTTCACTTCCTTTAAGCCATAATGATCACGGTCCAAAACTTCCTTTGCAAGTTTGATGTTGAATCTGTCTTTCGAGAAGACACCCCATGGAATGGAGGTTAACCAGTCAAGATATCTTTCACTGACGGCAAGCTCACTAGAGTGTTCATTCTGGCTTTCCATCTTCGTCTTTTCGGTATTATATGCCTCCAAGGCTTCCTCGGTAAGCTTTAAGTGCTTTAAACGCTCGTCAAACTTGTGAGTTTTGGAGTTTTCCGAGTCGACGAGACCAGCATTTCTTTGTAAGCCCTTGATGTACTCTTTGACTATTTGCTTAGTTTGAGCCTCGTCAGCTCGGGAAGTCAACTCTTTCATTGTCTTATCAGCGATGGTGTAGGCCTCGAGCTCGTTTTTGAATAAGGCCAAAGCTTTTTGCAAACGGAGCTCAACGTTCAACTCCTCCAAAAGCTCTTGGATTTTCTTTGGAGTGGCGCTGGTGGTGGAGCCGATGAAGTCTGCAAGTTTGTTGGGAGAGGTCAAAAGGTTGCTGGCATCTCTGACTGTGTCCTTCTTATTTGGGATGACGCGAGCCATTTTGGCCAAAAGAGCCTTGACATCTTCAATGAGAGCTCTAAACTCCGCGGTCGTTAAGTCATATGGTTCGTCCTGACAGTGAGAAACCTTAGCATAAGACACACCGAAAGATTTCAAGTAATCAGTCGGAAATGCTTCCTCTTCAGTGGAATCAACAGCCTCTTCGTTAGGGACGGTCAACTTGTCCAACTTGCATCTCTCCATTGGGTAGCCTAGAATCCTCAAGTAAGGTCCGTCTTCGTAATATCTCTGCACGTAGCAGTGTACTCCGATGTTGTAAATGGACTCCTTCTTTTGGATGATATCTGTGTCGGGCTCCTCGGGGTCCTTCATGTGGAACAACACGAAATGTGGTTCTCTTCTGTCGCAGATCTCGATCACCAGCTTCTTGACTGCTGGATCAGAGATATTGATGGAGAATGGTCTTCCTGGAAGTGGGATCTTGTCTTTCATGGCAATAGCTAGAAGGGGTGGATAAGATCCTGATTCGGAGTCCGCAACAAGCAGCGGTACGTGGTCGTCGTCATTGTTGTTGTTGTTATTGTTGTTGTTGTTGTTGTTGTTGTTGTTGTTGTTTTGGTTGTTGTTTCCGCCGTTGCCGCCCAACGCCACTGTGCCCGAGGTGGACACACTGGGGCCTTCGGCTGTATTTCCCGGCTTGTCAACTTCGGGTGTCTTGCGCTTTTTCTCCGGCGCCTCGGGTTTCTCCGGCGCCTCGGGTTTCTCCGGCTTTTCGCTCTTATCGTTTTCAGGACTTTTCTCGTCACTCTTGTCGGCACCACCGCGCTCAGCGCCCTTGTCGTTGGAGTCGGATTTCTTTAACTCCATGGACGGTAACGTGACGTCGGAATCCGATCTAGCAGCAGAGTAAAGCGCTGCCACACTCTGCGGAGCCGGAACTACCGCAGGGATTTTCAGCGCCAACCGAATCACTTCAGGGCCAAAAACGCTGCTGGCACTTTCTGGCGCAGCAGAAGTGGCATTTCTGACAGATAAGCGGAGGTAGGGGGCAGCACGTATAGATACCCACGTGCGGCCCGTAGCCCGGGCACGCGATGCGGAGTGTCTGAATCTGAGCATCTGATTGAAAATTCGAGAAAGACAATCGGACGGATTAGGCCTGGGTGAGAAAGATGGTGGATCGAAGCGGCGAATGCGGCGGCGGTGAGGATGGTCACGTGCTTCTCTGTGCGACTTCGGAGTGGAAGGGTTTTGCTAACGCAGGTTGGTGGGAGGAAAATTGGCTTTAGGCCAGCTAGAAGTCTTGGCTGTATTTATGCTTCACCTATGAACGGCTTATTATGGCGCACCTATGTACGGCTAATTATGGCGTAGGGGTTTTGGAGGTGATTGGAATTTGCGACAGTGATTGCGCGATTCCAATTACCTTTGGTTGTGCGAGTGGTGTTTCATTTTCCGCCTCAGCATCAGATTGTGCTCCGTCCGTAATATGCTCTGCTGCCTTGCTAAAGAACATTCTGGGGAAAATTGTGGGCTCTCTCCACAATTCTTCACTGATATAGATGCCAACCAAATTGTCAAAACCTAAACTTCTGCTCATCTATCTTGTACTGCCCATCTATATTGTACTACCCATCTATCATCTCCTCTTGCGTAGCCTGATATCCTCTGTCTAACCCACTGACACCTCAGAGTCTGCCGCTTTTCAAATACCTGTTCACTGTCTACTGCCTGTTTACTCAGCCTGGTAAATTATCTGCCTAGACTCGCTGCCTCAATCATTGTCCTAAAACCCGAGTATCTTCGCTGACCATCGGGCTGTCCACCATTCTACTCATTGCAGTCCTATATTCATTATATTTTGAATACGTGTCTCTTTTTTGCCACAGGCTCGGCATCTGGTGAGTGCCTTCTCTTGCCGGGTCGAATGGGAGACGAGTTATCTTCCTTAAAATTCTCGTCATTGTAATAGTTAAGGGAGTTCAAGTCTTCGTCGTCCACTCCAAGCTCTTTAGCTTGCGGTATAATCACCGTGGAAGCATCCGACACGACGAGCTGGATCTTTTTGCGCTTCTTTTTCCCCTCTCCTTGAAGTGAATTGTTGGCGCTATGAAAGGTCTCGTCCTCAGTATCGGTTGCTTCCGTGTGCGGCCCGTCAGCATTAGTCATTATATGGATCTTCTCCATGCTTAAGTGACCTTCGGGTCGGGGGTTAGGGTCGTCGCTTTCGGTTGGGTGTTCATTTCTCGGTTGGCTATCAATGATCGGCTGACTATCATTGTTCGGTTGACTTTCAACATTAGTGTCTTCTACCACGTCTTCCTCTTTACCCTCACCCTCAGCTTCATGATTTATATCCATTTCGCTTCCGTTGCTTGAGCCGTGTATTGGTCCCTTCTTGGACTCCTGTTCGTTCCTGTGTTGCGACCGGCCACTTTCTTTTATCTCGGGGTCTTTCAGCATCTCATGTTCTTTCCCCACCTCGTTTTTCAGAGCTCCAGAAGGCTCGGCAGCATCCCCTTCTGATGGGGTTGACCTTTCTTTTGTAGTTTGATTTTTCCGCTTTGTGTCTGAAAGCTTCAATGAAGCCTGCGATAAAATGGACGAAAGGCCAAAATCAATAGGCGTGGTATCCTTCAACTTCAAAACCCGCTTCTTTCGCCCTAATGGCGCCGGGTCATTATACGGGCGGCTGGGTGATAGGAAAGTACTGCCTGCAGAAACAGACCTGCCACCTCCAAGTCTTCCAGAAGAGCTTGGAGGAGAAAGAATGTTTGAGCGCGCCAATTGTCCGGAGTTAGTACCCGTTTTCTCTCTGTATGTTGCAATGTTCCCGTTTAGTTGTTTCTTGAGGTCGGCCACCACATCCTTCAACTCGTCTATTTGCGCCTCGTGGACCTTTTCTTTCGTTGACAATTGCAGCTTGAGAACAGAAACTCGAAGCTCATAGTCGAGAAGCTTGCTCTGCACATCTTTGTTTTGTTCCGGAGTTGGCGGTGTTTGTACGTCTTTTTTAAGTGAAAGAACTTTGAGAGTGCACAAGTAGATGAGGGTGTTTCGGGAACGGTTTTCTGCCTCAATCTGGTCAAGCTCCCGTCTGAGTCGGAAATGCTCGTCGATCAAGTCCTTCATTGGTGGAAACTCAAGGTGGAGATAGTACGTTGACAAATATGATGAAGCGGTGAAGATGTTTACGTTTCGCGCACTGGGAATGTTACGATGCGAAAGTCTTCGCTACAATTACCGACCTAAGAAAGTCTTGACGAGAAAATCCAACAGACAGGTATATATCCGTCCGTAGTGCTGCCTTCCTATGAGAAACACCTTCACTGTGCTTCGATGGTAGGCCCTCAGGACTTGATCCACATCACCTGCACAGTTCTCATCACCATACCTTCACGTAAACAGACAAACATCATTGCATACGGCACAGCTCATGCCAGAAGTGAGCGGTTCCATTTCCTCACAAAAGTCTCTTGAGTGTGTAGTGCGCCGCCTCATTCGACATGATCGTTCTGGATATTGAACCTGCCAATTTGGTAGTGCCTAAATCCGCCAAAGGAAAAGACAAGTACAAAAACGCCAACCTCTACCAGGCATGTGAGGATGCATTCGCCGCTAACGCGGTGTTGGATGAGAAGGCGTTGCTTCGATCTCGCTACCATAGTGTTATCAAAGATGGCAAAACTACCCGAGTTCTATTGGATAGAGGCGCTCCGGATTTCACGAACATGTTTCTAGAAAGTGGGACACCCGTGGCACCCGACGAGATCTTGGAGACCCTTAAACCGCTGACATTGAAGATCCCAATCAAATACAGAGAGGATTTTGCTGCCGATCAACTCCCACTGGCTGAGCTTCTCTCTGCCATCCAGTACTACGCAAGTCATCTAGACATTCCCAAAAACAGCATGGACGAGACTGCTCTTTTGGCGTTTGGTGTTTTGGCAGAATCATGGGCCGACGAAATGGTTACAGACCAGGTGGCAGAAATGTTTTTGGAAACCTCCGGCGCAGACCAAGTGTTCGACCCCTCCTCGGATTCGGAAGTGGAGGAGTCGCTGGGCAACGAAGTGGTCTGCTGGTCAGACGAAGAGAGTGACATCATGTCCATTGAGATGGAAGACAGCGACACCGACGAAGAGAATTTGCCGGCAAAAGATAGAGCCAGAACAGTCTCTTCATCATCCTCTGCCTCTTCTTCTGACTTTGAATCGTCCTCTGGGTTTTCTGATTCCAGCTCGGATGGCTCTTCCCGCAAAAGCACTTCGGATGAAGAGCCATCCAGCCCCGGCGACAACTTCCCGCGCTCATCGCCGTCACGAGAGCTCGCAATCTCAAGTCTGCTGGAAAAAGGCCCTGAAACAGGGCTTGGCTCTTCCCAATAACGCAGACCATGGATATCGCACTGCGAAGTGGATAGTGCACCGTGGGGCATGTGGATACAGCACCGCAGACCTTGTATAGTATATATTAGAGGCGGAATCGTCAGTGGGCTACAGTTGCTCTCTATAGCAGTTTATTGTAAGCACTAATTTACACAGACTCCTCTTTAGTTTCCTCCTTGGGCTCTTTAGTTTCCTCCTTGGGCTCTGGAGTGGCGGTCGCCTCAGACCGAGCCTTTTTCTCGGCCTCGACCTTCATTTGGTAAAGCTTCTCTTTTCCCTCGTCGTTGGCCGAGGTCTCGATGTCGTATAGTCTCATGAGCAACTCTTGAGTGTCATGCTTGTTGACCATCAAGTTGACGTTGGTTCTGCCTTTCCACATCGGCACAAGCAAGTCCTCCAAATCGTCTCTCCTGATGTTCAAAAAGAGACAACCCTCAGACATTGCCTCCAACTTGCTACAAAAGTCGTCATCGACGCCGGTAGTGCGAAGATTGGCAATCTTGGGGAACGCATCCTGGAACAACACCTTCAACATTTCCATGTTGGTGGTCAACTGTCTTGCTGGTCCCAAGTGCTTGCGAAGAAGAGGCAAAGACTCGTTCTGTGCTCTCCAGGCACACGCACCGCTGTCGTTTCTCTGGGCACTGAAGATCTTGATACCTGCGTGGATAAGCTTCAACTTCTGGTTCTTGATTCTCAAGATCTTGGCAATGGAGGGGTTGACGTAGTAAATCACTCTGCACGCCTCGCCAGTGGCATTTCTCACCAACTCGGTGTCACGCGGGAAAGACTCGTCAACGTCATAGAAGGCCCAGCACTTTTGCAATTGTTCGTTAGCGGGGTCCAAGAACACAAATGGCTCCTCGTTGGCGCCCCGAGGGGTTTTTTTCTTGGTTTGCACCAACTTGGTTTCCACCTTAGCCTTCTTTTGCTCTGGCTCAGCTTCAGCAGGAGTGGCAGCTCTCTTGCCCGAGTCGTCCCTCGTCAGGTCCTCCTCCTTGAGTTCCTTCGCCTTCTTCTCGAACACGGTGATAAAGAAGCCGCCAGTGTTCTGCAAGTGAGGGTAAACTCTCACACATCTGTCCAAGTTGAAGGTCTTCGCCTCCTCCTCTGTAGGTGGGAACGCAGTCGAGTGCACACCGGCATCTCCCTTGGACTTCTCCTCCATCTCCTTGGAAAACACCTTCCAAGACGATACACCAGAGCGTCTGACCAATCCAGGCAACTCGCCCGAGACATCTACAAGGCTCACGTTGGAAAATCTTCTCAAAGCCTCGGCAACCACCGCCTCGTTTTCGATCGGAGACATGGAGCACGTGGAGTACACAAGACGTCCGCCATCCTTCAACAACTGCAATCCGCGGGCCAAAATGTTCACTTGCAATGGGTGTAAGCCCATTCCGTCTGCCACAGTGAAGTCCTTCCAAACGTTGATGTTCTTTCTCATGGTGCCGTCACCAGAGCATGGGACATCACACAAGATACGGTCGAACTTGGTGTGTTCAGCACCCTCCTCGAGCTGGATGCGAGGGAAAAGCTGAGCATCGTGGTTCACCACCAAAAAGTTTGGCGAGTTCAATCTTTTAACCTGGTGCACCAACATGTGCGATCTCTTGTAGTCGCTGTCATTGGCAATGACAAAACCGGTGGCCGGTTTCTCGGCATCTTTGTTGTGCAAAGCTTCCACGAGCTGCGCCGTCTTAGATCCAGGAGCAGCGCACATATCTAATACCGCATGGTGGGGCTGAACATCCATCAAGAGAGGAGGAATCATGGAAACTGCCTCCTGACGGGAGATGTTGCCCACAGTGGTCTCGAGCACCAAGAAACGCTGAGTCTTGGCAAATTCCGCATTTTTGCGGATGACAGACTTGGGCACGTCCAACTGCCAGCCCAACTGGTCTGGATAGAAGCCAATGTTTTTGGGTGCAAGCTTCATGCCATCAAACTCAGCGTCCTTCAACTTGGACACGTGGTCGTCGATAAACTTCTGGTTCACCTCTTTGGCGTGCGCCTTGGATCCAGTGATACGGAAGGTCAAAGGCAAATCTTTCTGGCAGTGCTTCTTGAAGCTGTCCCACTCGTCTTCGGGGATCAACCCAAGCGATTTGTAGTAAGCCTCCCACTTTTCGTTCTCGCGGTTGACTTCCACCCAGCCTCCACGGCTATCCAATTTGTTGGACTTGGCGCCTTCTCTCTTGCCGAATCCCTTGCCCGATCTGTTATTTTTTCTGCCCATGACGAATCGTTGAAGTATGCTTCTGAGCATGGCGATTTTTTTCGCGATGCCCGCCTGTATATCGAGGTCCCGCTGGCCCATTAGTATGGATACCATGAGGCGTACTAGTAGGGCACCCTCAATCTCCGGCCGGCATTAATTATAGTTTGACTGTTTCGTTAAGCTCCTGTGGTCCGCTTCTCCCGTCTTTGCCTAGGTGAAACTGAAGATTGTGCGATTTATTGGCTTGTAGCGAGAATCTGGCAGCGATCCACGATTGGATTTGTACGTAATCTCTGGATAATTGAATGAGATTCAAATTGAAAACTGGCTTGATACACTGTCTGTTGAATTGTAAAATCGCTACATAGTCCGCCAATCACTCGTCAGAAAATTACGAGTCTACCAATCCGCAAATTGAGTCGTCATATTAAGCCCCTGATCAAGCCCCAATTAAAATTCCCCAATCAGCCGGTCCACATATTGACTATGTCTTAAAAGTTAATTGATTTCTAGTTTTTCTGGGGCCAATTTCTTTGGGCAGAAATTTACTAAACATGCGCTAAGCACCGAATGTGGGATGAATGAGAAGTACACAATTATTAGTTTAATCTGAATACCAGCGCACTCTGAATTGATTGAAATTGGTTTGTTCAGCAATTAGTCTACGGAATAGAAGGTGTTGGGTAGATTTACAAGCAACAAAGCTCGTGTGACCTTTTGCACATTTGGCCAGAGCCACCATTTTGTGGGGAAATTTAATGCTAGCAGGAAAAAAGACTTCTCACGTATTTTGCGTACCCTTCAGAAAAATTCGAAAGAGCGACAAAACACTCAGTCACACAAAACCGGACATCTGGTAACTATCCTCTAACAGCAGAGACCCCCAGAAACCTGAAGTAACCGGTATTCCCAGCAAAAGTCCGAAGTAGTGTGCCAATCATTTTGCACCCATACGTCGCACGAGCCTCACTTAAAGGTAATGGCTATGGTTAATGTCCTTTGCTAGCACATCATGGAAGAAAGTGCTAGGCATGGTATGTGACGAACCGCCAAAGAACCTCTATCTTTTTTTTGCTGCTAACATCAGTTTGGGTCCTCGTTGCCATCACAGAAAGAGGCTATTAGCCCCATCCTTGCATGGAAGTTTAGGGTGGCGCATATCGTTGTGTTTGGGCTCTTTCTCATAGCCAACTTCTTTAAGTGGCTTATATTCGGTGAGCTCACCAACTCGGAAGTGGACATACTTCGAGAAAAAGCGGGCTACACTATTTGGGAGTTTGTTTTTGGGTTTCTCGTGTTCTACTGTAACACCGGAGGCGCACTTGACACTTCAGGCGAGGTGGCGAAGTTCGCCGGGTTATTTCTATGCGTTTGGCTAGTCAAAAGCTTCCACTACCTCATCGCGGCACGGGTGCAGATGGTCTATTCCACCTCTGGCTTTCGGGTGGAGGGCCAGACGCAAGTGCGGTTTCTTCTCTTGCGCGTGGCTCTAGGTATAGTTATGCTCAACGTGGTGGACGGGCTTTTGATCTTCAAGTACATGCGGGACGTGATGGTGACTAACTACATCAAGCACAATGTGCTCATCACGATATTCGGGTTTGAGATCCTCAACCACTACCCGATACTCATGTCCACGTCGCTCCAATTCTGCCTCCACTTGAAGCTGCTGGACAGCGAGGTGTGGAAGCGGAGGCGGCTCTGGATCTTTTTCGTGGCGGAGTTTGCGTTGAATTTTCTTCTGCTTGCAATGTCGTTTATTTTCTCTCTCGTGTTCTTCTACCACTACACCGTGCCCGTATACATGTTGCCGGCAGCATACCGGAGCTTGAAGGTAGCGGTGACCAAGACGCGGGTGCTTATAGAGTTCCACAAGCGCGAACTTATGCTCGAGCGGCTTGTGCTGGCCACTAACGTGAGCGACGAGACCTGTGCCATCTGTTACGAGGAGCTCTGTGTGGCGCAGCGGAACGTGCGGAGCACGCCGTGCTGCGACCGGGGTTTCCATTACACGTGCATCAAGCTGTGGTTGGAGTACTCGCCGTCGTGCCCGTTTTGCCGGAAAAAGATGTGAATACACAAGTGACGATATGCCACGTAGGACGTAGTGATAGCGCGAGCCCGGCTGGAATTGGGGGCTGCTGCTTTGCGCTCATCACTCGCGCGGCCAATTGGTGCCAGCTTCGTACACCCGGCCAGAGCTAGTAGTAGGTGCTTGCGCCGTTGGCCATGCCTGCGGCCAAGTTGCCCATGTCGGCTTCGCCCTCCATCTTCCCCATCTCGTCCATGGGCGCGTTCTTGTCCTTGTCGTCGTGGATGTAGTGGTTGTAGGCATAGGGCTCCTTGTCGTCCAACGCCACGTGCACGCCGTCCATGTGCATGGGCCCCGAGGCTGCGGAGCCGGCGCCGTCGTACGGCTGGAAGTAGTCCGGCGACCGCACGTCCTTCACCGACGGCGTGGCCAGGTATCCTAGCAGGTCGAGCGACTGCTCAGTCTCTGCGCCCGGGCCGTCGTCGAGGCCGTGCCGGCTGTCCACGAGCTCGTTCTTCATGTACAGGTCGGCGAGGTCCGGGTGGCCCGGGAGGTCGTGGTGGGCGGGCTTGTCCGGGCGCTTCTTGGGCTTCTTCGCCGAGCGGCTCTCGCCGCGCTCCTGCTTCAACGCCTGCTGCTCGCGGTACTTGGCCAAGTAGATCTTCAACACCTCGGCGTAGTTCTCGAAGCCCAAGTCGTGCATCGAGTACAAGATGTCCTCGCCGTTGATGGTCTTGCGCTTCTCGCGCACGCACTTGTCGCTGGCCTCGCTCGTGATGAACGATATGAACTCAGACACACACTCTTGCATGCATTCCTTGGCGTCCTTGCTGACCTTGGCGGTGCCGGGTAAGGTGTTCTTCATGAGCCGCGCCACGTTGGCAATGGGGAGCCATCTGTCCTGCTCTCTGAGCTCCATGTCGGGGTTTCCCACCACGTTGTGGTTTCCCGTGTCTTTTCCGATCGGGAGGTAGCTCATAGTGGGTGAGGCGCTGTGTGGGGGGGCAGAAACGGGCTTCGGGCGGTACTGGCTGATGTGGGCTCCACTCGTGCGTCACGTCTGTGGTGTAGTCGGCAGCCGCGTGGTGGGTTCGCTGACATTATCGGCCTCATGAATGGCTTGTACGCGCAGACCACTTGTGCGGCGCACGCAATGTGGAGACTATCGCGCTGGGGTACGACAACACGTCGGGGCCGCGGGGTATGGGCCCCGGTAGGCTCCGGCCGCAACCCGCCGGCGGCCAACCGTCGCTGCTTTTATCGGGTGGGTGTATTGGAGTGCAGGTGGTGCCCCAGCGGGCACCCATGACTGTGCGGGTCTCTCCGGCAGAGATGGTGCTTTGAGTAGCTCGACTCTCCACCACTTCATCGGTACCCCACTTCATCGGTACCCCACTTCATCGGTACCCCACTTCATCGGTACCCACCTTTTCAGTACTTCAGTACCTCTTCAGTACCTTTCCAGTACCTCTTCAGTACCTCTTCAGTACCTTTACCTTTCTCGCCTCCACGGCTTGAGCCGTCCGGGTCGGGCTGCTTCCTGCAGGACACCACTCTCCACGAGCACTGCAATCTCCACCTTCTCTCACCCACCATGTCAGGCTTGGATGGCGCGTCGTTCTTGATCCTATCCCAGGCAATGACCAAGGCCGTCACCTTCGTGTCCAACCAGCTCCTTGTGCACAACATCTCGCCCGAAATCTTCGGGATCGCTGCCTACTTGGAGTTTGTCGTCAACACCGTGCTCTTCTTCAGCAGAGAGGCCGAGCGCATGGCCGTGCAGCGCGCCAGCACTGGCTCCGAGTCGCAGATCCGCCTCTTGGTCGCCAACTTCGCCACTCTCCCGTTTTTCCTCGCACTCCCCATTTCAGCTGCAGTCTTCCTCCTCCAGCGCTCTTCCGACTTATACCAGCTGGCCCTAGCGCCCTTGCCGTTCAGCGGCTGCACAATTGCCCTCATTGCGGCCCTGATTCTCTTCGAGCTTCTCTGCGAGCCCGCGTACGCCCTAAACCAGTACAGCTTGAACTTTCGCCTGAGATCCAAGATCGAGAGCTCCGCGGTGTTTGCCAAGTGCGTGGTGACCTTCGCCGGCGTGGTTCTCAGCAAAAAAGCAGCACAGGAGAACTTCGAAGGCTTGGCCGTGGCGTCTTTTGCTGCGGGCCAGCTCGCGTATTCGCTGGTCAATTTGTGGGGCTACTCCAGCCTTTCCGGGCTCCACCTCCCCTTCCCCAGGCCGGTGACGCTTCCGGGCACAGAACTGTCGCCTGTTCTCATAGATCCCGCCATCTGGACGGTGTGGAAATCCCTCTTCGTCCAGATGATCTTCAAGCACGTTTTGACCGAGGGCGACACGCTTTTGATGAGCTCTCTCTTCGCTATCGGCGACCAGGGCATTTACTCTGTGGTGAGCAATTATGGCTCGATTATCGCCCGCCTTCTATTCCAGCCCATAGAAGAGTTTTTGCGTGTTTCCTTCACTCGCAACTTCGCGGGCAAAACGCCCGACGTGCGCTCGGCCTACGCCCTCATGGAGAATCTAATTGTGTTTTACTTTGACCTTTCGTTGCTTATCGTGTTAGGTGGTTATACTAATGGAGGCTTTATGCTTCGTTTACTCTTGGGCCGCAGTCCAAAATGGGCTAGCTCGTCTGTGTTCGATGTGTTCCCTCAGTACGTGTTGTACTTGCCCTTTATGGCATTCAACGGGATCCTCGAGGCATTTTTCAGCAGTGCGTCTACCCAAGCAGAGATCTCGCGCTTTTCGATCTTCATGTCCTTCCTGAGCGTATCAGTTTTGGCTCTTCTGTACCTCTTGGTCAAAAAATTGCACTGGGGCTTATCCGGTGTGATCGTTGCTAACATGGTCAACATGGGCCTTCGAGTGGCCTTCTGCCTACACTTTTTTTTCAGGTATTTCCAACAAAAGGGCGTCGCTACCTCTATCAAAGTCATCGGCCGCCGCTTATACGTTCCCTTAGTCACGGTCTGTGCGGTTTTCCTTGGCCAGAGCCAGCTATTTTATCAGTCGAGCACTTGGACTCAATTCGGCATTAGCATTGTCCTCTGCGCGTCCTCTCTTTTAGTCATGGTATTCTGCGAGAGAAAAGTGTGGCTTCCGTATTTCAAACGGTTGTCAAGCGAGAAAACTGATTAGGCTGTTTCATTTGTCGACAACGTACATTTATCGTGTGATCAATTAGAGTTATAGATCGGAAAACGAATACACTACTGCATTACAGATACACCAAGTAGAATTTTCAAGTATGCATGCAAAAAGTAACTGGAGTCGCATCACTAGACCAAATTGTAGAACAGCTAAATGAAGCGTGCCATCCGGTTCGCCTCCCCACGGGCAGGATCCCGTGCTGAATTGCTTCCCTCCGGGGGTGTGCCTGCAGCTTATCGAGAGACAAGACATTGATTACTCGATGCTTGTTTTCTCGGACGCAAGGATCGAACCGGGCACTGCGACTGGGGTGTCACACAATTGGGTGCGGTTAGCGCGCTTCTGCCAAACGCCATCACAGCGAAAAATTTTGCCGAAATGCGGTCTATGACCTAAGTTGGGAGAGGCACGGGTGTAGCAAACCTGGTGTATGGGTCTCTTGAACAAAGTGTATGGGTGTTTTACCCGGGGCGGTACTGATATCTAGGTGGCTTTGTAAACTTCCATCACTTGCAATAATGCTGGCAGAGTGTGTTCTGAAGCAAAATTTTTCTTTCGAACCTGTTTCCAGGCCTCCTTCTTTTTCTCACAGACGTTTCACCTGGCTATAGACAGGTTTTTATTATTATGTAGGTGCTTCACCCATTTTCATTGACACAATACACATCACCGTGGAGGTGGCAGAAAATCTCCTCGAGGGGAAAGCCGATATAGAAGTTTTGGTGCCGGCTAAAAGGACCTTGCCATTTTCGGGGCTTAATGCCCGGATCACAATCACAGAAGCAGTGAACCCGTACACCAGGATGAGGCGATTCAGTAAGTACTACATAGCTCACCTTCCAAATGCTGATTGTGGATGTTTCCAAGACATTGGGAGATTTGGCAGAAGCCATAAATAAAAAATCCGCGACTCTAGATCGCTTGGAACAAGAGTACCGAAGCAAATTAGAGATATTGAATCGGTACATCTCTAAGCTTGAAGTGAATTCTAATGAAATGACGGCAGCTTTAGTTCCCCAAGATGAGATACTAAGTCTCATAGGTACCAAAAGAAGTTGTCCCCATTGTCAAAATATCATTTATGATCCAAAGAATGACAGCGATTACGTTCTAATACCAAAATCGCACGTTGAAATACTACATGATAAAAGGCTTGAGGGAGGAGCAACCAAGGGCAACGGGGAGAAGACGCCAGCAGGGATAGTAGGGAGTGATAAAGCGGAAGAGCAAGCTTCTTCAGCTCTGAGTTCGAGAAAGGGAAAACTGAAAAAAACGTGTTCATATTGTAACAAACCAGGTCATTCACGAGCTAGATGCTTCTCCCGACTCACCACGCCTCTTGAGTCCCACAAAGTCCAGGATACCCCTTGAGTCATGAGCAGGTTATGTGTATCACCATGTCACCCTACAGTCGGTCAGAGTTTTGTTCTTTTGAGATGTATTTGGGATAGTGCCGAACCTTAATATACACAATTGATGAGCCGCTGTCTCATATTGGGTTGCAATTTTATTTGCCAGCTTGGACCATGGCCTCTGTATGGTGTTAGTAGAGTACTCTTTTACCGCGGTCTGTGTAAATAGACATGTTGGATTTCGTGACGATAACATACCTCTTCTGGACGCATCTTGAAGCAAGGTACAATCCACAGAGCTGGCTCTCAAGTGTACATAGCGCACAGTTGAACCTCTCACAAACAAAGTTTTCACTGCCTGCAAGTGTGGATATTTCGTTTCGTTGACGGTGGAGACATTGTATAGCTTTAAGTTCAAATATTGATCGACCGACTTCAAGGTGCCCTTGATTTCGATGTCATTTTTCAATTCAACGACGACTTCCTGATCAACAAGAGTCTTGAAAAAACTGAAGAACAACATGACGGGGAGCGTGCAGGGTTGATTCAGTTGTACTGCTTGGTGGAGGTTTTCTGGTTATCACTTTTCAGAAAAAAGTGCGCCGCACGACTATCGTGCTCCAGAATTACAGGTCGGGAGTGCCGACGCTGAAAGTGATAACACATCCCTCGCTTTAGGAAAGCAGCTCTTGGTCTCCGTCCCTGGAAATCGCTTTAAAACTGCTTCGTTCCCAATCCATGTATTCGTATTCTTTCTCGGTGTTCATTGTCGTGAGAGGGGACAGCAATATCTCGCTCTTGTCGGGAAGCCCCGGGAGCCTGACGGAGCTCCTAAAATTGTTGAGTTTTTCCTTGAACAGAATGAAACTTGAATCATAATTTTCGGAGCAAAGGTCGGCAGAGCTGTAGTTCTTTGGCGATTGTTTGATATGAGGTCTCGGCTTGAATCCATGCTTGCATCGAGGTGTCAGTCGTGTCCTTTTAGGTTTACGGCACGGTGTACTTGCGATGTCCAGGAGATGCCTTATTTGAAGAGGAGTGGAGGATATATGTAGACCGGGAATATCCAGCGGTATGCGCAGCTTCAGGTACCAGGATGCACCGGCAGCAAAGCTGCAGTGTAGAAGGTCCTCTAGGGCTCCTTTGGCGGCCTCATACTTTTTGAGCGCATCTTCGAGCTTGCCCACTGTTGACGAGTCAGTTTTATAGTTATGGTTGATAAGCGGTGCATTGAGAGGTTCTTTGTCCGAGAGCGAGGTGTACGTGACATCTGGGAAGTCTAGTCCTTCCGACCGAGCGGCTGAGTTTAGGGAAGGGCGCGGCACGAGAGACAAGTCTTGCGGAATCACATAGTCTGGTAGTCTCTCTCGCGCGTTCTCTTTGTCGCTGCAAATGACGGGACGATGTGGTGGAGAGGCAGATTTGCGCTTTCGCGTACTATTGAGGAGTTCGGGATCAACCGACACGGCCGAAAAGCTGTTTTCGAGGTTTCTGTTACGGCCTAGAACCGGACGAGGCTCTTCTTTGACCATGCATTGCTTTTGGGGCCGGCTGTTCTCCTCGTTGCGTACAGTGGGCTTCTTTTTCTTCTCATTGGAAGTGTAGTTCGAAGGAGAGCGGCCACGGACAATAAGCGGAGGAGTCTGCGAGTATGCTAGCACTACCTCGTCTTCAGAAGTCACTCCTAATAGTTGTACCTCCAACGTGTAGTACTTATTGTTGGTGGAAGACTGCTTGCGGCCGCCGGCAGCCGAAGACAGGAATTGGATGCGTTCGTAGCGGGCCACGAGCGCCACTTCCTTGCTTTCCGGGTACGTGGCGAGTATACACTCACCACCACAAGAGGCTGCTAACTGACGGCGTTCCAGATGAGGAAGATTGAACAAGCGGTTGCAACGCAGTATTTTGTCGCCGTTGCGAATGTTGGCCACCAGCTTCATCACCTGGTGACCTGGAAGTTTCCCCGGAATGGCATTGTACACGGGAGGCGAGAACTGAGGACCTTTGTCTCGCTTGGCGGTGTGCTGAACGAGCGTGACCAGTGTTGCTGCATCCTCGGGACAGGTAGAAACCAAGCGGAGCTTGAAATAGAGCAACGGGTGGTGGGTATCGTCGGCGGCCACGTACAGCAACGCGGATGTGGAACAGATGTCCAACGGGAGGTCGGAGAAGCAAAAAGCCGCCACCAATGTAAAGTAATTGCGTTTGTAACCAATCCATTGACCCTCTATAAGGTTGAAGCCGCGGTCAAGCCGAGCAGAAATCTTCGGCGTCATTTCGGCGCCGAGAGTTTCGTTGTATATTGGACGCACGGTTGTGGTGGAGACAAACGGCGGTCCGACCCGAAACTGGTTGGACGACCGAGGCGCGAGTTTCTTGTCGGATTCAATGACGGGAGAATCGGGGCCGACATCCGACATTGGCGTTTCAAAGGGGAGATCCATGAAGAAAGCCGCCAGTGGGTGCAAAAACGCGAGTGGTGCACAAAGATCGGTGCGGCTGGAGAATAGTGCTCCAGAGTTCTAGGGACAGGATTTGCATTCAAGCATGGATGGGAGTGTTGGCCAGACGACAAGTCTGCAGGAGTAGTGTGGTGGGGTTTGCTTGGATGTGTTCATGGGTGTATTCGTGGGTGTATTCGTGGGTGTATACTTGCGTGCTTGTGTAGGGTATTACTGGGTATGATGTATGGTGTATGGTGTATAGTGTATAGTGTGTAGTGTATAGTGTATAGTGTATAGTGTATAGTGTATAGTGTATAGTGTATAGTGTATGGTGTATGATGTATGGTGTAGTATGATATGGGTGTAGTATGATATGGGTGTAGTATGTTATAAGTGCAGTATGATATGGGTGTAGTGTGATATGGGTGTAGTGTGATATAAGTGTAGTATGATATGGGTTTAGTATGATATGGGTGTAGGATATGGGTGTAGTATGTTATAAGTGCAGTATGATATGGGTGTAGTGTGATATGGGTGTAGTATGATATGGGTGTAGTATGATATAGAGTCTGCTAAGGTGTGGTCTGGGGTACCGAAGGACTACTGAGCGCAAAGGGTTTATTGGTTCTGAAGACTATAGCTGGAGATTGAAGGATGATAAACACTGAGTTCTAAGGCATATGGGTGTAGCGACATAGGGCGGGCCATTTCGATTCTATAAGCCCTCTGGTGTTGTGGCCTGAGAGACTGTAAGAACGATACAAATAAGCACCCGGTAAACGAGAGCGGGATTTTTATACAGGTTCGAAGGAGCTAATGATGAGATCAAACATAAAGAGACACTCGGGCTCTTCTGCATGCGGACAAACTACGCTCAGAGGCAGTGAGCCGCAACGACTACGCAGACAATCTCCGCTCGCCGGTGGGCCGGGGTTGGTTGCAGGATGTACGGGCGCAAAGAGGGAGGTACTGATGTCTTTAATTTCGTCCCCACAAAACATCAGGCACCGCCCAAGGTAGAGGCGGACGCGGCGGGGCGGGTGGCGGGCGAGAGATCGCCCGCGCGCGCGGGAGGGAAGGGTTGGCCGGGGGAGATCGTGGTGGGGGAGGTACGGGTGGGCGCCCCGGCGGATGGGCAGGAAGAGCGAGCGGTGTCTACACTACCGAGCTCATCTCATTTCTTTTCACCCAACAGCACCACATGGGTAAGAAAGCCATTGATTCGCGGATCCCGGCGTTGATACGCAATGGAGTCCAAGAGAAGCAAAGATCGTTTTTCATCATTGTGGGCGACAAGGCGCGCAACCAGATCCCCAACTTGCACTACTTGATGATGAGCGCCGATCTCAAGATGAACAAGCTGGTGATGTGGGCGTACAAGAAGAAGTTGTTGGGGTTCACGTCGCACCGCAAGAAGCGCGAGACGAAGATCAAGAAGGACATCAAGCGCGGCGTGCGCGAGGCCAACGACCAGGACCCGTTCGAGGCGTTCATCTCCAACCAGAACATCCGGTACGTGTACTACAAGGAGACGGAGAAGATCTTGGGCAACACGTACGGCATGTGCATCTTGCAAGACTTCGAGGGCATCACGCCCAACTTGTTGGCGCGCACGGTGGAGACGGTGGAAGGCGGCGGCATTGTGGTGATGCTCCTCAAGTCGATGACGTCGTTGAAGCAGCTCTACACCATGACCATGGACATCCACGCGCGGTACCGCACGGAGGCGCACGACGACGTGGTGGCGCGCTTCAACGAGCGGTTCCTCCTCCTGCTCGGGCTGTGTGCCACGTGTCTCGTGGTGGACGACGAGTTGAACGTGTTGCCGGTGTCTGGCGGCAAGACGGTGGCGGCGTTGCCGCCCGGCGACGAGCCGGCGGCGCAGCGCGAGTTGGCGCAGTTGAAGCAGTCGTTGGCGGACGTGCAGCCCGCGGGCGCGCTTGTGGGGCTCGCGCGGACGGTGAACCAGGCGCAGGCGGTGTTGACGTTTGTGGACGTGATCTCGGAGAAGCTGTTGCGGCAGACGGTGGCGTTGACGGCCGGGCGCGGGCGCGGCAAGTCTGCGGCGTTGGGCATTGCGGTGGCGGCGGCGGTGGCGCACGGGTACTCCAACATCTTTGTCACGTCGCCGCTGCCGGAGAACTTGCGCACCTTCTTTGAGTTTGTGTTCCGCGGCTTCGACGCCTTGGGCTACACCGAGCACATGGACTACGACATTGTGCAGCTGACGCGGCCGGCGTTGCACCAGGCCGTGGTGCGCGTGGACGTGAAGCGCGGCCACCGCCAGACCATCCAGTACATTGCGCCCGCGGACCACCAGTTGTTGGGCCAGGCGGAGTTGGTGGTGGTGGACGAGGCCGCGGCCATCCCGTTGCCCGTGGTGCGCCGGCTCTTGGGCCCGTACCTCGTGTTCATGGCGTCCACCATCAACGGGTACGAGGGCACCGGCCGCTCCTTGTCGCTCAAGTTGATCCAGCAGTTACGCGAGCAGCAGGGCCGCGCCGACGACACAGAGGTGGTCTCGCGCGACCGCACCGCGGCGGAGCCCGCCGGCCGCACCTTGCGCGAGGTGGTGTTGGACGAGCCCATCCGGTACGCGCCGGGCGACCCGGTGGAGAAGTGGCTCAACCGCCTCTTGTGCCTCGACGCCGCCGTGGGCAAGGCGCGCGCCACCGGCACGCCGCACCCGGACGAGTGCAACCTCTTTGCCGTGAACCGGGACACGCTCTTCCTGTGCCACCCGGTGCTGGAGGCGTTCCTCCAGAAGATGATGGCGCTCTACGTGGCGTCGCACTACAAGAACTCGCCCAACGACTTGCAGTTGATGAGCGACGCGCCCGCGCACCAGCTCTACGTGCTCCTCCCGCCGGTGGCGCCGGGCGACAACCGCATCCCCGACCCGCTCTGTGTGGTGCAGGTGGCGTTGGAGGGCGAGATCTCCAAGGAGAGCGTGCGGCGCGAGTTGCTGCGCGGCGCGCGGGCGGGCGGCGACTTGATTCCGTGGCTCGTGGCGCAGCAGTTCCAGGACGAGGACTTTGCCCTGCTCCTGGGCGCGCGCGTGGTGCGCATTGCCACCAGCCCGCACTACGCGGGCATGGGCTACGGCTCGCGCGCGCTCGCCTTGTTGCAGGACTACTTCGAGGGCCGCTTCACCAGCGTGTCCGAGGCCAACGTGTTGGGCGACCACTCGTTGGCGCGCGTGACGGACGCGGAGTTGGCCGCGGGCTCGCTCGCCGACGAGATCGCGCCGCGCGACGCGCGCGCGTTGCCGCCGTTGTTGTTGCAGTTGGCGGAAAAGCCGCCCTACGCGCTCGACTACTTGGGCGTGTCCTTCGGCTTGACCGCGCCGCTCCACAAGTTCTGGGCGCGCGCGGGCTTCACCCCGGTCTACTTGCGCCAGACCGCCAACGAGCTCACCGGCGAACACACCTGCGTCATGTTGCACCTGTTGCGCCGCTCGCCGGGCGCCTGGCTCCCCGAGTTCGCCCGCGACTTCCACAAGCGCTTCTTGAGCTTGTTGGCGTTCCAGTTCGCGCGCTTCCCGGCGCTGCAGGCGCTCGCGTTGCTCGAGCTGGCGGGCGACCTCGACCCGCGCCCGTTGCACCGCGCGGACGTGGACGCGGTCTTGTCGCCCTTCGACTTGAAGCGCTTGGACTCCTACGCAAACAACTTGTTGGACTACCACGTCATCTTGGACATGCTCCCATTGCTCGCCCACTTGTACTTCTCCCGCCGCATGCCGCTGGTCTCCTTGTCCTCGGTCCAGGCCGCCATCCTCATGGCCATCGGCTTGCAACACAAGGACATGGACGCCGTGGCCCTGGAGTTGGGCCTCCCGCCGTCGCAGGCCATGGCCATGTTTGCCAAGATCGTGCGCAAGGTCGCCACGCACTTCCGCACGGTGCTCAGCTCCGCCATCGAGAGCTCCATGCCGCCGGTAGCTGACGACGCCGTGGCCGAGTTGAACGGCGAGCAAGCCGCCAACTTCGACGGTGCCGAGGCCGAGCGCGCCATGGTCGCGGACTTGGATGCGGCCGGAGACGAGGCGGTGTCTGAGTTGCGCATGAAGCAGAAAGAGTTGATCAACGCGTTGAACTTGGAGAAGTACGCCATTGAGGACGTGGCCGACTTTGACGACAAGGCCGCAGCCAAGGCCGCCGCAAAGCTGGGCGTGGTCAGCGTCAAGAGCAAGAAGGCCAAGCGCAAGGCCGAGAGCGCGGACCAGATCCTCGAGTCGGAAATGAAGACCGCCAAGGCCGCCAAGGCCGTCAAGGCCAAGAAGCCAAAGCGGAAATAGTGCCGCTGTGTATGATAGCTCCCCTCCGCGGTGAGCCTGGAGAGCCCGCTAGGCGGCCGCGGCTCCGATGACTGAGGTTCCTCTCGGACTCGGAAAAAATTGACTGGCCCGCATCGTCCGACCGAGCCCGTCAGCCAGCCAGAGTTGAGGCCTTCTCCGGTGGCTTCGGGCCACGGCGATGGTGTATGTATGGTAAAATAAGTGCACTTACTTGATCGACTGTAGCACTTTCCAGACAGCCGTGCCAATGACGCCGAAGCGCCATCTGGCTGTCACGCGAAAATCTAGGTATGCCAAGTCGATATCTCGTGCAACTCAAGGTTGCCGTGGAGTCAGCTTTACATGGATAATCAGGAAATAGTAAAAGTGGCAAGAAGAGCGTTTCGACTGGGTTCTCCCGGGCACATATTTTCCCTTCTGTCGCTCCGCCTCACCTCTACAGTCCTGCGCCGCTACACCCGAAACCGTAACAGAAACACCATTATGTAATACCCCCATAACGTTCCCCATCTATATTCTTTGCACCTGAGCGGCAATCTCCAGCATCGCCCATACAATGAGATCCATCAAGGTCGTCTCGTTGCCATTCACAATGTCAGCCAACCCTTCGGATCGGGCGTTTCCCGAAAGGCTTTTGCCCACGTCTTGGCCCACAAACAACCGCCGGTGCGACTCCACAAACTCAGGCCACACTATATCGTCGAAGTAGTGGGGCGGGTCCACCCAAAAACCCTCCACCGTATTGTAGCCCAGACGAGCTTCTCTTCTCGCCTTCAAAACCTCATACGGGGCCCTGAAGAATAACTTGACATCAAACAAACGAGTGATTTCATCGCTGTGGAAGATCATGAACCCGTCCACAAACACAAAGTGGTACTCGCTCGCCGAAATCTGGCCACGGGCCAAATCTGAAAGCTTCTGCGTCTCTTGTGCGCTCAACTTCAACAGCGCGTCCATCTCCAAGCTTTCCATGGGCAAAGACGCACCGTTGGACCGGCGAACAGACTCTATGTACTGCTTGAACTTGCTCCAGTCGATGGCTTCGGCACAGTCCCAGTTCTGGACGCCTTTTTCCGGATGAACAGGTATCTGCTCGTCAGGGAAATAAAAGTCATCCAAATGCACCAACGTGGACGCGGGGTAGAGCGAGTGGAGCGCTTTTGCCACCGTGGTCTTCCCAGATGACGACGGACCGCCAATCCCGACAAGCACCAACTTCATGAATCAATCGGCACTGGGTACCGAAAACGGTTGAGTGCAGGCCCCTACTAATGCGGTATCACCACTTGTGCGGCAATGCTACTCGTGCGGATATGAGGAGAATTGGAGCAGATATGCGTGTAATAACTAGGGCAGGTGAAGCGGAGAAGCTGATTGGAGATATGCATGGATTCACCATTCATTTGTACTAAAGATTTTCTGGCATTGCTGGTATTGCAAGCGCACGTGGACCGAGGGCATACGGCTGATTACCGGGAAATTCCTTTCTCGCCTGGGGTCATTCTATTCGCTTCCTCAACGATGATGATGTATGCCACTGAATGGGTGTTCAATGTAGCAATCTCCATCCAACATCGCTGTAGCACCGTCGCAAGAAATGTGATTAGTCAGCTTGAGGCTTGCTTTCTCCCAATTTCATACACACACTCTCAGACCCTTACGCTTCCCTAATTCTGACGGGAGACAACAGCCAAGCCCTCCCAGTTTTCGGCCAAGTCTAGCAAGTGCCTCTTTCTCAATACCCACAGAGAATTGTCCAAAATGGCCATTGATTCTTCTTTCACTTGGTCCCCCGTAAAGCTCTTAAACCTCGAGTCCCTCAAAGTTTTGGTGATCGGAGGCACCGGGGGCTTGGGGAGATCCATAAGTCAACTGCTTGCGGCTGCAGGAGCTTCGGTTACTGTGGTGGGCCAGACGTTTCGTGATGCAGGTGTGGAGAACATTGACTTTGTTCAGTGTGACTTGAGCTCCATTGAAAGTGCAAAGAAGCTTGCACGAAATTTAGATGTTTCCCAGGTAAACATGGTGGTTTTTACTACGGGAATCATCGCCGCTCCCACCCGACAAATCACCGATGAGGGATTGGAGAGGGATATGGCTGTGAGTTATTTGAACCGGTTTATCATGGTGCGGGAAATGGTCCCTCAAATGAAAAAGGCCAAGTCAGCGCTTGGTTTCACGCCAAGGGTATTCTTCATGGCTTACCCAGGCGACGGCCAATTGGGCAATCCAAAAGACCTCAATTCGGAAGAAAATTATAAAGCTATGAAAGCGCACATGAATACAGTGGCTGGAAATGAAGCGTTGGTGTATGATAGTGCTAAACGTTACAAGGGCACCAATTTCTATGGCTTAAACCCCGGCATTGTGCGGACCAATATCAGGAACAACTTTTTGGGCGAAAATTCGTGGAAGTCTAGAGCCGTGGAAACTTTAGTGGGCTGGCTCACTCGCACTCCAGAGAAGTATGCCGAAGGAATAGTACCATTGTTGGTTGCGCCGGAATTGGATCAGCGCAATGGGGCCATTTTCAACAATAATGCTAATGCCCTCGAACCATCGAAGGGAATGTCCAAAGAATATGTCGCCTCGTACATCGAAGCCTCGGAAGAGCTTCTCAAGAAAAAGCATTTGATCTGAATTCGTGCCTATTTCTAGGGGACGTCTGCTTGCTTGTGAACCTTTACTTATCTTCAATTGTTTTAATTCTTCGTTTCATTTATTTGATTCATTTTCCATCGTTCCTTTATTTTTGGTCTTCCATCAATTACGTGAAAGCCGAAAAATTCCTATTTAGTTTCGCTACCAATTTTCCAACATTGTCGCTAATTAAACTATTGTGGAATGGGCTCGTTATAAAGGAACCACTAAGAAATACCGAAATGCACGTTTTTACCTAACTAGGTATATGTTACTGTTCGAGCCGTCATAAGAAGAATTAGTCGTAAATGCATTAGTAGCTGTATGTAGCCTGGAAATATGGATCAAAAAACTCTTCCCTCCTATTATATGTACGTAAGAGGGGCGTAGCTACGGTTTGCGCTAGCCGATGGTGGGTGGTGTACCTGCGAGTGGGATTTTTGCGTTACTAGATTCGGAAGTGCGAATGCAGTCATTCCCGCATTGGGAAATGTTTTGCACCCATTCTGCGAGCACTAAATGTAGGGGCATATGTATGGAAACGATCAAAAAGGAAAAACAAGAAAAGGGAAAAGGTCTGTGTAACTAGTTCCAAATAGGGAGATTCAGCGATGTGGAACTCTACTGCTTTTGGCAATGATACTTGTAAACGGATTCTGTAGAGACAATTTATAAGACGTTGCGGCGGACTCATATGTTGCCCTACTTCCTTACAAATTCTACTTTCAATCGTTTCCTTGTGTTACTTTTCAGGTCAAAGAACCATTAAACTGAGCCGAAATAGCCGTTTATTTACTTTTCATCGTTATCGTTCTAGTTGATAGGAGTAGATCCTGGTGTTTAATGCTCGGTCTCAACTCAAATCTCAACTCATGAAAAGTCTGCCTAGCGTGGCACCTGATAGACATAAAAAAAAGCCTGAAATGGCTACAGTTGAGCATTTGCCACGTTGCACAGAAATACCAAAACACTTAGAATCGCTCTTGCACAATCTGAGTCCTATTGCGTACGGTTCGGCTGTTGAGGTTCCCTCGATATTAAACAATGGAAAAAGGTTCAATCCAGCTACAAATGCGCTTGGCGCAACAGATGACCTTTCAGCGATTGGTGAAAACAATGGTGCAGTATCAAAGAATTCACCTAATATCAGCTCAATCAGTAAAACTGATTTTAAGCCAAGCACCCCTCATCTGACCAACGCAGAGAATACCGTTCCCATCCATGGTTGTAGATTTCCTAATAGCTCAGCAGCATCAATCGGTGCCCGGTCAAGACCAGAAAGTGGCTATCAGTCACCCAATATGCATGAGTATGGATTACGCTACTCATTGCTACAGGAAATGGACCCTGAGCATCGTTTCAGTGACGAAGTTATTGCTGAAGCTCTTCGGTTGCGAACAGAGCAAGAAAAGACACGCCAGATCCTCCATAAGGTGAACTTGAGCCAGATTCTACTCCAACTTGTGCGCGAAGCACCTGAACTTGGCGTTTCCGGAGATTTTATCAGGCTGCTTGTTGACAGTGAGATAGGGGACGCAGAGCGTATGCGACACAAGACAACTGAACGGACCACGCAAACTCCAATTGGTACAAATAAGGTCGATGAACACAATGAAACGCAACTAGAAAAACTGCCGTTAACTCAACACCAACCCCTGCCATCGTCAAATCTGCAAGCGCTGCATAACCTGCTACACAGCCCGCTCCACAACCTGCTGCATAACCTGCTGCACAGCCTGCTGCATCAACTGCCTCTGCATTATCTACCTCAGGCTCATGTAGCATTACCAGCCCCATCTGGAACCCTTAAAACCGGCTCCTCTATATCACGAGTGCAAAAGGCTCGACTGCCTCCCGTGCCATTCCACCCACAAATGTACCCGGTATACTATGCGGTGCCAGAGAATCAAGGACACGAAGATCCGGTTAAAACTGAGGAAAGTGATTTGCACAGCCAGGCTTATTTGGGCAAGAATTACCCCACTGTGCTCTACCAGACGCTGCCGCAGTACGTGGCGGCTCCGATGCTGCATCCCATCCAGCAGCCCCCTTATTTCTATGTGAAATCATCCCGGCAGCCGGTTGGGCATTCGAAGTACACAGCACCAGAATTTTTAGGAAAGTTGGCTAACTTGCTGGCACCGGCGGAGATGAAGGAGGAAGAACAGCCTAAACGGCGCAAGTTGACTAAAAGCATCAACTTTATGATCACCACACCTAAGAACCCACCAGCAAAGAAGTACAATAAGTAGGGAAAAATATTTTAGCATGATCGAGTCAAAGAACAGCAACTGGCGTAGAGAGAAATGAGTTCAAGCGACAGAAAATCGCTTTGACGTAAACATAGCGCGATTGCATTGCAATTTAAAAATTGTAGAGAAATATAGATATTGTACAGCCATTTCAGAACAGAAGATTGATATCCAGCCAGGAGCGAGAGTGCAAAAAAATCCGTATAATTGTATTGATCGTGTGATAAAAAACAATGTCTTCTGTGTATCTAGTCATATGAATATTGTTTTTGCCAATGGGGATTTAAGCCTTGCCGGCTTTTGCTCGACTGTTCTTGCGCTTACTGGGTTAAGCTCTAACACGATAAGACTTTAGTCCAACTTGCAGTCCTCGTAGATTGTTTGTCTTTAAACTGAGCTCTTGTGACGAAATTCGATTAAAATGCATTTGATATAGAATAAATCACAGTCACGATGGCTATCATCCTTGAAAATGATGCTTTATTTGAGTGACAGACCACGTCGAGAGCAACATAATTTATAATTAAAAACCTATTGCAGGCAATAGCAGCTTTTCCATTACATCGAATGTATTTGTCGCTTCGACACGGCACAAGACTTCGAAAGGCCATTCAATAAAATAGGGAACCCGCCTTTCTTTTCGCCTGACTAAGAGGGAATGTAACTATTCGGCATGATTGCGGGTAAAGGATAGTACACGGGGATACCCAGGATTTTGCACTTGTATTTACCATAATCTTTAAAATTTGACTATTAATGAAGAAAATAGTTAATGGTACACTGGAAGCTCAAAATAAATTTTCAGTTCAGCTTGATAGCCTTCGGAGCAAAATAAGCAGTATGAACCTGACTTGTGAAAAATCAATATACCCACTCATTCCATAACTCATTGCGATGATCTTATGTTCCGGCTACTTTTCCGCAACGGAAAAACCCAGTAGATAAGCAGTGGAAATAAAGTGGAACACCATAATCGCTTCCTGAGGCCAAAAACTCAGCTTGCCACCTTTTCCGCCTCTTCAGGCTCGTCGATAAAGGCAGGCAACTTATCAGGAGCCTCACTTAAATAGCTGGGTACACCCATGCCAGCCTCGTTCATTTCCAGCTCAAAGTCCATTTCTTCACCCAACGCGTCCAACTCCGCGTCCAACTCCAGCTCGGAAATGTCATCGGGCGCATCGTAAGACATCAGAAGAGATTCCTGGAGCTCGTTCAGTTTCTCTATCAAGTCGAGCATTTCATCCTGGAGTTGGTCGATCTTGTCGATATCTATTTTGCCGTACTGAGCCTTCAATGCCTTGTTGGTGCTTTTCATTGCATCCATGGTGATCATGGTGTTTTTCAAGTTCTCGGTGGTCATCAGCGCTTGCGACATGTTCCACAGCTGGTTTTCTAGCTGGTCTTTCTGGGCTTCGATCTGCTTCCGCTGACGCAAGAGCTTTAGGGCTTTTTGCTTGAGAGCCGATTTGCCGGGCCCATCCCGAAGACGGGCGATTTTTTGCTGATAAGTGGAAAGTTCGGAATTTATCTTGCAAAGCTTGACATCAAGAGAGCCCACACGCTCCTCGATACCCAGGATGGCATCGTTGAGAGTAGGTTTGGGTACGTTGCTTTTGGTACCGAAGAGGCGGTTCATGACGAGTAGTAATAGTGGAGGCCGAGTGATAAGAAAGGGAGAACTATACAGGAGCCGGCGACCAGCTCTGGGCGTTTAATGAAGTTGCTTGATAGCAGGAGGAGAATAGCGCCGAAATAATAAACTGACGTGTAAACAGCACGAAAAAGAAGGATGTTTAAGAAGTTGAAAAATTTAGAGAGCAATACGTGTGACGGTTCTAATTGAGAGTAGTATAAACTGGCCAAAAACGCAAGGAGCGGTTTGCGGGGCAAATCGTTCTTAATATTTGATGATTACGGCGGCTGTTTCGGAAGACGGGATGATGTACGTACGTGGAATTTCAATGCTGGCATGGGGTTCTTGAACGCAAGTGTGGTCTTTTATGCTGGGCTGGGCTTCTTTAACGTGAGTGAGCAGGGGAAAACCGAGCAATGAGCGTTAACGCGAAACAGCAGCTTTTCTACCCCAAAACCGCACAGGAATCACGTAGAGTCAAGAACAGAAAAGTAGAGCGGCTCAGCCCTCAAATACAAGCTACATGTAAACTTGCCCAAGTTATGACCTCACGAAGTGCTTCACTAGCTCAGTTGGCAGAGCGTCAGTCTCATAGGTTAGCTTGTGAAATCTGAAGGTCGACAGTTCGAACCTGCCGTGGAGCACATTTTTTTGCCGTTGGCGTATATAAGATAGAGCAATCCCGCGATATCCTCACCCACGTATTTTTTATGCCTGAAGTGGCTGAAGTATGTCAGTTCGGACCCTCCCCCCGCCCGACTAACACCAGGTTGCGCATGTGTGCGCTTTGCTTAGGCGAAATATTCTTGGCCACACCATCACGCACGCCCACCTTCGGGCCGACCCGCTCTTGTTGCCGGCGTTGAAGGGCGCGGAAAACGGCGAGGCGGTGTTGGCGCAGTACCGCGCCCGCCTAGAGGGTGCGCGGGTGGAGGCGGTGCGGCGGCACGGAAAGTACTTTTGGGTGTGGGTTGCGCGCGGGGCGGTGCGCACCGCAGTATTGATGCATTTGGGGATGACGGGGCGGGTTCGGCTCCGGGGCGTTCAGTCGCACTTGGTTTTTATGGAGGACGTAGCGGAGCGAGAGAAGGTGGCTTTGAAAAGGGACGCGAAGCTCGAGAGCGTGAACGAAGAGGCAGACCGAGTGAATCTGAAGAGTTTGGAAGGGCACACTATAGTCAACCGCGTGAAAGAAGAACCCGCACTGGAGCGGGAAGTGTCCCACGAAGGAGCCGGCGCGGAGGGCGAGGGATACCGCGCAACAGACAAAAAACTTCGGGCGAAACGGGGGAGAATCGCCGCGAAGGACCAAATCACCGCAAACGAAGACACCGCAAACGAGAAAATCACGGCTCAGCAAAACGAGGCCCACGACGAGCCGTGGCCGCCGCGGTACTCCAAGTTCGAGCTCGAGCTTGAAAAGGACGGCAGCACGATCCAGCTCTCGTTTGCCGACCCGCGGCGGTTGGGGCGCGTCCGCGTGCTCTGGGGCGAGGGTTTTTCTTCGGACACGGAACTCATGGCGCAGGAGCCGTTGGCGCGGCTCGGCCCCGACTACTCCAAGCCCGCGGTGCTGCCGTTTTTTGCGCGCGCAGGCGCGCCGTACACCGCGGGCGACCCAGACCCGGACCCCCACGGGCGGCCGCGGCTCGCGTACGACGAGTTCGCGCGCACGGTGTTGGCGCGCAAGCGTCCCATCAAGGCGCTCCTTCTTGACCAGGCGCATTTTGCGGGCGTAGGAAACTGGGTGGGCGACGAGATTCTTCACCAGGCAAGGCTCCACCCCGCGGACGTTTTGGCGACACACATCCAAGACCCGGCCGACCCCCGGCTCGTGGAGCTCTACCACAGTGTGATCTACGTCATGGAGCACAGCGTTGCAGTGGAGGGCAGCATCGAGCGGTTTCCGCGCCACTGGCTCATGCCGCACCGGTGGGGCAAGCGCGACAAGGCGCGTGCGCGCACGGATTTGGGCGCGGTGGAGTTTGAAACCGTGGGCGGCCGCACCAGTTGCTTCGTACCTGCAGTGCAGAAGCGCATGGGCCCGCGCAGCACGCCGCCTGTCAAACGAACAATGGCGGCGACGGAAGAGGACCATGCGCCTGTCAAAAGCCTCCGGCGGGCGCCGTGACTACCCGGGACACCCGGACTGCACCCAGAGGTGGGTGTGTGCCGCTGTGGCGGGCTTTCAATGCGCTGCGCAAGCGTCAATTTAGATGATATTTGCTGTATAGAGCTACTGATTATACGGGCTACTGATTATGGGCTACTGATTATGGGCTACTGATTATGGGCTACTGATTATGGGCTACTGATTATGGGCTTTTGATTATGGGCTTTTGATTATGAGCTTTTGATTATGAGCTATTGATTATAGGCGACTGGTCATAATGGCTACTGGGAATGAGGAAGCGGCTGTGGTTTCGCCCGGACAGGTGCATCAGGAGGCTGCGTCCGCTATACGCTATGGTGTCTAGTGCGAGCGGTGCAGGCGCGACATCACGTGCGCGCTCACGGCTGGGCCATTGCGCCGGAAAAACTGCGGGAAAACTCGGGTGTGCACCAGGCTACCCCTCACCACGGCATGGGCACAACAGGATCAAAGCAGCGTGCTCGGTCCCCGCGGGCTCAAGCAGCCTGAAGCGGCGAGCTTGAGCAGCCTGGAAAGGCCGAAAATCGGCGGTTTCTCCGATAATGGTGCATACCACGTGATGCACCCGCGCCCGATGCGACTAGCTGTGGCTGCGAAATGCGACGCGGGAAACGCAGCGACAAGCAGCGGTTATGCAGCCAGTAAAGCGGCTTCGCAGCCGCGGCGCCAACCACCAGCGACCAGAAACGGCAGTGCAACGGCATTCCCCAAAACCGGTCGCAAGACCGCCATACGGCGCTGGCCCAACGCGCTAGTAGGCGCACTGGCGCTGAGGGGAAAGTCCTGCGTGTGGTCCGAGGCCCCTCCGACTTCACCCGAAAAAGTCCCATCGCACCCCCGGCGGGAAAATGCCTCCCCCGGAAGTGAGCCCAGTGCCCAGCCTGTCAGAGATGCCACCGAGAGCCCATGCCTCAGCGGCCGGCGCCACCAGTGCCGGCACGATGGTTGGCGGCAACGAGTCCCGCAATGCGCTGTTTCTGCGGCGCAATGCGCGGCGAACGCAGTGGGCGCGTAGCGCGGTCGGAGGTGGATGCAAGTCCGCAATCGGCGCGGGAGATCCGGGGGTCGAATCCACGTCACCGGCCCCAATATATATAACCCCCAGAGCCCCCCAGTCCAGCGCCAAAGATGCTCGCAGGAAAGAACCGTACCTCCACATTCAGAGGCCTCCGTGCCCTCCGTTTCCGCTCGGACGCGCCGGCCCCGTCCCACACCATCAAGACGCCGGTGGGCGTCAAGGCCGCGATCGCCGCGTTGAAGCCGAAAACCACCCGCTTGTCGATCGAGGGCCCGATCGAGTGTGACTTGCACGGGTTCCAGTTGCTCAACTCGCCCATCTTCAACAAGGGCTCTGCGTTCACGCAGGAGGAGCGCCAGGCGTTCAATCTCTCCGGGCTTCTTCCGTCCAAGGTCAACACGTTGGAGGAGCAGGTGGACCGGGCGTACGCGCAGTTCCAGTACCTCAAGACGCCGTTGGCCAAGAACGATTTCCTCACGTCGATGCGGATCCAGAACAAGGTGTTGTACTACGAGTTGGTGCGCAGCCACATCCGCGAGATGTTGCCCATCATCTACACCCCCACCGAGGGCGACGCCATTGCCGCGTACTCGCACCGGTTCCGGAAGCCCGAGGGCTGTTTCTTGGACATCACCGCGCCGGAGGAGATTGACGAGCGGCTCGCGGCGTACGGCGAGGACAAGGACATTGACTACATTGTGTTGAGCGACGGCGAGGGCATCTTGGGCATTGGCGACCAGGGCGTGGGCGGCATCCGCATTGCCATTGCCAAGTTGGGGCTCATGACGCTCTGCGCCGGCATCCACCCGGGGCGGGTGTTGCCGGTGGTGTTCGACGTGGGCACCAACAACAAGGAGTTGCAGCAGGACGACTTGTACATGGGCAACAAGTTTGAGCGCGTGCGCGGCGAGCAGTACTGGGCGTTCGTGGACAAGTTCATCCGCGCGGTCAAGAAGCGCTTCCCGCTGGCCGTGTTGCACTACGAGGACTTTGGCGTGTCCACCGGGCGCACCATGTTGCACCGCTACCGCGCGGACTTGCCCTCGTTCAACGACGACATCCAGGGCACCGGCGCGGTGGTGATGGCGTCCATGACCGCGGCGCTCCAGTTCTCGCAGCGCGACTTGCTCCAGACCAACGTGTTGATCTACGGCGCGGGCTCCGCGGGCTTGGGCGTGGCGGACCAGATCGTCAACCACATGGTGTCGCACGGCCTGACGGTGGCCGACGCGTGCCTGCGCATCACCATCATGGACCGCCGCGGCGTGGTGCTCCAGTCGTACCCGAACTCGCCCGAGGGCCAGCTCCGCTACGCGGACCCCGACGCCAAGTGGGCCGGCGTCGACACCAAGAACCTCCAGCTGGTGGTGGCCAAGGTGCGGCCCACGGTGCTCGTGGGCTGCTCCACGCAGGCCGGCGCCTTCTCCGAGCAGGTGATCAAGGAGATGTACAAGCACAACCCACAGCCCATCGTGTTCCCGCTCCTGAACCCCACGCGCTTGCACGAGGCGTTCCCCGTGGACATCATGCGCTGGACCGACAACAACGCGCTCATTGCCACCGGCTCGCCGTTCGAGCCCGTCGATGGCTACTACATCTCCGAGAACAACAACTGCTTCACCTTCCCCGGCATTGGCTTGGGCGCGGTGCTCTCGCGTTGCACCACCATCACCGACACCATGATCTCCGCGGCTGTGGACCAGTTGGCGCTGATGTCGCCCAAGATGGCAGACCCCAAGAACGGTCTTCTCCCCCGCTTGGAGGAAATCAGCCACGTCTCGTCCCACGTGGCCACCGCCGTCATCTTGCAGAGCTTGAAGGAGGGCACGGCCCGGGTCGAGAGCGAGGAAAAGCCCGACGGCGGCTTTGTCGAGGTGCCCCGCGACTTTGACAAGTGCTTGAAGTGGGTGCAATCGCAAATGTGGAAGCCGGTCTACCGGCCTTTGGTCAAGGTGTCCCACGCCCCGGAGATCCACACCTTCCAGTACTGATGCATATTCGGCCTTGCGCCTCACCTAATAGACATTCATGCCACCGCCTGCCTTGTAGACTGGCCGAGACCTTTACGTATCTCTGAAATTGCTACTCATTGATGACTTGTGAAGATGGAAGACACCCGTGAGACTCACACAGACCCGTTCTCCAATCTGCAACAATAGTGGAACACAATCCAAGAACCACAAGCCGAAAGACGTTTTAGAGGCGATGTTTTTGGGCAATGTTAGCCCAGCGGGTGCTGCAGCCCTATAGTCTCTAGCGCACCCCGGAGATCGCTTGCAAATATTGACCTATTTTGAATCTCACCCGAACCGGGCCACCCACCATGTCAGCCGCTCGCATCTCACCTGTTTGCATCTCAGCCGTTTGCATCTCAGCCGTTCGCATCTCTACCGTTTGCATCTTGGCCATTTCGCGTGATACCGCTTCGGTATAGCGGCTGATGCCTTCGTCGAGCTCAACAAGGAATAAGTCGATTGACACACCTAGACCAGCTAATCTGGCCGGTACGACCCGGCCCAATTTGTACGAAGCCGGCGGAGGGGTTCACAGCTACAAATTCTCATTCAATTTGAAAGCATTTTGGTCACGTATAGAAACCGCAGCCCATACAACGTACTTCAATAGATGCAACGTAATTTAGTATTGCTCCATTGCCTAATCGCAATACAGGGCCGTCTCAGACATCGTACCGCGCCGCAAGAGCTTGAGGCACCCGGAATTACAATGTCTCGTTCAAAAACTTCACTAGCCGGGTTATGCCGAAATATCTCTCGGCATCCACATCCCCTAACTTGGTCCTCTTACCCTTCCTAAGATCGCCTGCGACCCGCAGCGCCAAACCAGCCTCCAACACAAGTGTGGCATCATGAACGCCCCATCGCTCCACATACATAGTAACATTAGCATTACCTTCTTCTCCACGGCGCTCAAACTCAAAGTGCTCGCGGTCATAAAACTCGTGCAGATGCCCGTACCTGAAGCCGTCGCCGTACCACGGAACATTGAGTGCATGCTTGCAAAATTCTAGAATATCATCTCTGAAACTTTCGTCTTCCCCGGCAATGACGAAAACATCGTATTTGGGAGATGAAAAAGTGGGAATATCCAGCCAGTCGCTCCGTTGGCGCGGAACTTTGCTCATCACTCCGTGAACCAAAGAGAAGGGATCGGTCTCACCAAAAATCACTCTTGCTGTCTCACTGGGAGAATGTATAGGCTTGCTAATCATGTCCCGATTGCAATTTTGCGTCCACGAGCTTCCCTCAACAACCTCGGCCTCAGGTATAACAATTTTCACCCATGGGCTAATCAATATTAACTTGGAGGGGTAAATTGCACGCGAGCCCAAGCTCTTCAAGTACTGAGTATACGAGATGGAAAGATGGCCGCCTGCGGAGTCTCCCATAAGGATAATATTAGTGTGCCCTTCTTGCACAAGCTGGCGGTACGTGCCATGGAGTTGCTCTAATTGGGTGGGGAAAGACACTTTTGTCCCGACAAGGTCATAGTCTAATAGCAAAATTGACGTTTTGTCCTTTTTGGAAGGATCCAACAAATGGTATACGGTCAACAATGATCTCAATTGCAGGGTTTGCGTTTGCATGAAATATCCACCGCCGTGAATATAGATGATCACGGGGTCTTCTTTACCGACACCATGCGGCTTTGCTAACCAGTAAGAGCTCTTCTCGTACTTTCTCCCATATCCGGGCGTTTGCATCACAAGGTCCTTATGCATGAGGGGAATAATCTTACGAACCAAAAAGTCGTTGGTGTAAAAGCTAAGAAGCCAAAAATCGTGAATGTTGAGATTGAAGACGTTCCGCACAATGCTCAAGAGCATACAGCTGAACAAGCTCGAGGAATATTTTCGATACTGGCTCATTCCCAAATAGTAGCGGATAATGGTTATGGAAATGACCGCGGGGAGTTTTGCTAACGTCCAAAGTGAGTGAAGTAACATCTTGGAGAGTTTCTGAGGGTGTGATCGAAATCGGGGGTGCCTCTAAAAGTTCTTAGAATTTGGCGAATCCAGGTTCATATTATCTCTTGACCCGGGGAAGAAATATCCGAAAGAAGACATTTTCATGCGGCCCTAATATCCTCGGAAGCCGCAGAAGAACCATTTTTCGCGGGGAGCATAACCGAGATGCAGACGCATATGAAGAAAGAAAATACCCCATTAGGAGTCGTTCAACACTTACATTAATATCTTATCACCTAATTCATATAACTTTAATAGTCAAGAATCTTTGGGATGGCAGTCATATGCGACCCTTTTCCCCCGTTCATAGTTAATCAAACTGCTGCGCCAGCGATAACTCAAGAATGATATAGAGCAAGCCTCAAATTAGTCATGTGAATACAAATTGTTGTAGAACAGAAAGAAACAGTGCACTGATGCTTAGAGGGGAAGCGACAGCCTGGGAATGCATACCGTGGTAGTAATAGCCTCAATGGTAGATTAAGATTTATGCAAAATTTGAATGAAAAAAGAATTTTGGAAAAAGGGTAAGAAGTGGAATTTGAGATCATACTCAAAGACCAACTTTGCAAGGAGTGACTATGTTGGTTCCAACTGGGCTGCTGGATAGATCAGGGGAAGGTACTGATGTTTGATGCATGGTGTATGGGTGTTTGGTTATTGATGTACGGGTTTTCTGGTTACATAATCAAATACAAATGTACGGGTTTTACTCTGAGATGTATGGATGTTTCACTTCCGTGAGGTACGGGCTTACTATTTTGGGTCTTTGTGGCTACATATGCGTTTACCTTTTTGGGTCTTTGTGGCTACACATGCGTTTACCTTTTTGTGTCCTTGTGTTGCAATTTCTCTAAGCGCATGTTGCAGTTTCTTCACAACAGTCCACAGCTGCTCTATATGGCAGAGCACCAGTACCTTTCTCCCAATTGGCTTTAAAACAAATGGGTGGGCCAAGCGGTCGCAGATAATTTGTAACGTGTGAATCTCCTCTGTTGGGCCAAAAATCAGACTTCCCGATTACTTCGCACAAAGGCGTAAGAATATTATTACTGAACTCTACAGAAATAAGTCTCAATTCATTTTGAAATTTTTTTCCTCGAGGACATAAAGGCAATGACATGAATTCTTTGACATAAATCGCAGAATGTATGTTTCAGTACGGCTGATTCCACATGCTTAGAAGATAACCAGTTATAGGAGTATTTAGTGCTATTGAACATATATCTTTTCTTGTTTCTTTACATAGTTCATTCCATTCTTCTTTGCTTAATCCATCGTAATAATTACCAATTACTTGAGTAAAATCCAACACCTTTGGTTAACATGCGAAAGCTTCATAAGTACACAAGCTCTTGCTACGATGCGGTGCTCGTCTCTCTTGGATATGTAAGAGAAATCACTTATCTCCAACCACTAAAGATTTGCCTCTCGAGAAGAACTAAACGATTTTGTGACGCAGAAGAAAAGTTCCTTTTGCTAGATCTATAATTTGTTTATCCGGACCTTCAAATAGGATCATCTTATACAGCATCAGTACCCTTTTACTTATAGCAGTCTACTAAAAATATTAGGGCAATCACGCGCTGCGTGATGCCATGTCCCACCATTTATTGCAAGACAGTAATTGTAGCTCGAGATCTAAGCCTACTCGCACAACTTACCTAGTAAGTGAATAATTCCATTTTTTAATAATTTCAAAAGACACCATCACGTATGACAATTGAATATTTAGGTTGGGCCTTACCAGCCAATGGGTGGGTAACAAAGCAAGGAAGCAGATGATTTTACCCAATCACCGGGATATCTGCATCACGTGCGCCCGTGCCGGATGAAAGGACGTCAATATATCTCCTGCACAATGTCCCCAAAGTCACCCAGGCCAAGTCCAACAGCATTCGTGCCGCCGAGACCATACAGACGGGGTTCGCTGCTACCTAATGCCGCCTACCCGAACTCCGCACCGCACCAAAGGCAAGCTGCAACGTATATTACACGTCCCGGTGTCGTGGTGAGGCATATGCCGGACGTGCGCGCCCGCCAGACAAAATTTTGGAAAAATCTCGGCCAATAAACTTTTCTCCCCACAAAATCTATACCATCAAAATGTCGGTTGAAGACTTGAAATCCGTTGTCGAAAAATTGCAAGACAGAATCCACACTCTTGAGAAGAAGGCGGGTATCATCCCAGCCGTGCCAAAGTCCATCAGAATGGTCTTGATTGGCCCTCCAGGTGCTGGTAAAGGTACTCAAGCACCAAACTTGAAGGAAAAGTTCTGTGCTTGCCACTTGGCCACCGGTGACATGTTGAGAGCCCAAGTTGCCGCCAAGACTGCTTTGGGTGTCGAGGCCAAGAAGATCATGGACAAGGGTGGTTTGGTTTCCGACGAGATTATGGTCAACATGATTCAAAGTGAGTTGGAGAACAACGCTGAGTGCAAGAACGGTTTCATTTTGGACGGTTTCCCAAGAACTATTCCTCAAGCTGAAAAATTGGACTCCATGTTGACCAACAGAAAGACCCCATTGCAAAGCGCCGTTGAGTTGAAGATTGACGATGAGTTGTTGGTTGCCAGAATTACCGGCAGATTGGTCCACCCAGCCAGTGGTAGATCTTACCACAAGTTGTTCAACCCACCAAAGAAGGACATGGTTGATGACATCACCGGCGAGGCTTTGGTCCAAAGATCCGACGACAACGAAGATGCGTTGAAGAAGAGATTGGTGACTTACCACCAACAAACCGAGCCAATTGTGGACTACTACAGAAAGGCCGGTATCTGGAGCGGCATTGACGCTTCTCAAAAGCCAACCAAGGTGTGGGACGACATCTTGAAGTGTTTGGGCCAAAAATAGGTCCGCCGGGCACCTCCATAGGACCAATAAATTGATCCGCTAATCAACCTCCCCCGAATGTAGTGACTTGCAGGCATCAATGTCTCGCATAAACTTTGTATTAAGATGTACCACGCACGAATCCCAATCGTGCTCAATTTCATGCTGAGTCCATATCCGTAGACGACGCTCGTGTGTAGCCTTTGGTGATGTGTCGGTGCCAAAGAGCCCAGTGCCTTTCGGTCGGGCATCCTCACATGTTTCGTGCGCGTTTGCTGGCGTCCGCATCGGATTCCGCAGCGCGTTTTCGACTCGTCTCCTCCAAGCAGGCCGCATGAACGATCTTGCGGCCACTCTTTGTGCCGGGTGCATACGTGCATCCGTCCCATACCCACTCTCCAAGCGTGTCGTTATATGTGGCCTTCACGTGTTCACGACAAATGATACAGACGTTGTCCATGTTGGTGTCGTTTGCAGGCACCACCACGTACTGCTCACGGACCGGGCGCTGTATACCAGCACTATCCGGTTTTGACGGAGCTGCAGCCAGGTATTCCAGAAGCGTTCCCTCATCAAAGCGGGTCCACTCGGTATCATCCAAATACCACGCGCGTGATTGGATGTTTGTCTTATGGTTCGTCTGCCGTTTGTTGATACGAAAGTGCCAATCTAAATGCACTCGCTTGCGGGCTGCGCCAGCGTCGTCGCCAGTAAAACGTTTTCCGCACTGCGCGCATTTGGACAGTTTGGTCTCGTACAACACTTGGACAGTCAGCGCCTCGAGATCACCACTGGACACGAACTGTTGGAGACCAGCATCCGTGACTTTTTTCAGTACCTTCACGAGCTCCTTTACCTTGATCTGCACGTACTGCGATTGACCCCCAACCGCGTCTCGCAAAAGCTGCTCTAGCACATTCGTGGATGGGGTAGCTGCCGCAGACAGATACTTGTTTCTCGGTATTACAAGCGTGTAAACTGGCTTTGAGCCTGGCTTGAGCGACTGGTCAACTAAGACCAACCCAGATGCCACCAAGTCAGAGAAGAGCGCAGCTGCTCGCGGAACCACCACTGGGGCTGGCGTCGAGGCCACGCCCGCGGCCGTAGACGAAACCAGAGGCGTAGTGGGAACGCCATCACTGACGCCTGACAGGGATTCCGAGGAAGCAGCTACCGCAGCCGCCTCCTGGCGTTGCATAGCTACTAATTTCTCCTGAACTCCAACCAAATCAGCCGGGGAAAGTGCCTGGCTTTGCAAGAGCTGACGCAATTCAGAGAGAGCAGAGCAACGTGCCTGGAGGGTGGCATCACCGCCCAGTGCGCGGCGTTCCAAAGCCGGCAACAATTCGTCGATAGCGGCCACCAACAGCGCAGCCGAAGGAGCCAAGACTGGTGGAGGCGGATCAGCACGGAATCCAGCCTGCTGCAAAAATCCCTGGATGCGGTCCATCTCAGCCAGCGGGAAAAGCGGCAACGTGCCGCCCTTGACGCGGAACACCCTCCACAGGTGATACATCTTGACTAGACGAGTGCGAGTGCCAGAGTCCACGAGCAAAAACACGTGGGAAAATAGCTTGAAAATGTCATCGCCAATGAGCACGTTGTAGGGCGCGCCGACAGTCTTGCAGATCAGATCGAGCAAGTAGAGCGCAAATAGCTTGTGTTCGGGAATGCAGTGGTATATGCGGTGCGTGATTGCGGCGAGAATTCCATCAGCCAGTTCAGTGTTCTCTTTCGCAATGGTGGTGAGATTCACAATGATAGGGCGTGAGTTGAACGTGAGCTCTTTGAGCGACGCCGAGTAATCCTCAACTAGGGGAGAATACACCATAGGGCCTAAGCAGATCAGTAGAGGTGCGATGGTGATAATACCGAGCAAACGCTCATGTGACGTAGAACACGTGACGCGACTCACGTGCGCTATGTTTCCAGCCGTCGATCTGTGGCGAAGGCAAGGGCAACAATGACGGATAGCAGAATATGAGTTTCGCCTGAAACATTCCAAAAAGGAACAGCCCGATGGCTCATTCTAATGCCATCAAGGGTTTTCGCAACATCAAGGCTAAACGCCGGACTTTATATAGCCGTACTAATCAGTGGATAGTTTTACAGCCATCGCGGTTATGGCAGATCTCGTACCACTTGACAAGCAAACGTTTTCTTACCTCTTTTTTGAACAAAATGGCCGAATAAGAAATGGTCTAAGAAGTAACGGCCAAATACAAATTGAACGTGAAGTGCTGCTTCATTCACTAAATTTGTCGATAGAGTCAAACCAAAATTGATTGCTGAATGATTCTGGGATTCAAACACTCTATTACTGGTGAATGCCAAACTGGCGCGTTGTCCACGTCTTTTTGTGTACGCACAATTAGGCAATCCTTCTGGAGGCTGGTTCCAGGCCTTGATAACTACACCCGTACCCTCACGCAGTGAGGCTTCAGGGAAGGTGACAGCCTCATAACTACACCCGTACCCCTAAAAAGGGTCTGGCCCCAACCAGGAGGGCCCGTAGGTGGCTGCGGACAAAGCAACCCCACAGAAGTTTGCCGTAGCCGGAATATCACAGGCAATTTGCTTGAGACTTATTGCAAAACACCGAGACCGATTCTGCCATTAGCACGTGACTCATCCCATTCAGGCAATTATTCTCTGCCGCGGTGACTCAGAAAATCTTTTCACCCACCCTTTTCCCATGTCTCCTCCAACCGACAAGAAGCAAAGTGGAATTGCCCGTATTCTCGGCTCGGCTGCCGCAGGAATCTGCGAGATCGCTGTTTTCCACCCCGTGGACACCGTGTCCAAGCGTCTTATGTCCAACCAGACCAAAATCGGGTCCGCGGCTCAGTTGAACCAGGTGATCTTCAGAGAGCACGCCCAAAAGGCGCTTGGCTCAAGACTTTTCACCTTGTTTCCCGGTTTGGGTTACGCTGCATGCTACAAGATCTTGCAGAGAGTGTACAAATACGGTGGCCAGCCATTTGCCAACGAGTTTTTGACCTCCAACTTCAAGGACCTGTACGAGCTGATGTTCGGCAAGAAGACCGGTAAGGCGCTTATGTCTGCTACCGCTGGTTCTTTGATCGGTATTGGAGAGGTTGTGTTGTTGCCCTTGGACGTGTTGAAGATCAAGAGACAAACCAACCCGGAGTCGTTCAAGGGCCGTGGTTTCCTCAAGATCATCAAGGATGAAGGTTTCGGCTTGTACCGTGGCTGGGGCTGGACTGCGGCCAGAAATGCTCCGGGCTCGTTTGCGTTGTTCGGTGGTAACTCGTTTGCTAAGGAGTACATTTTCGGTTTGTCGGACTACTCTTCGGCCACCTGGTCGCAGAACTTTGTCACTTCGATTTTCGGTGCTTCCGCCTCTTTGATTGTGTCTGCTCCATTGGATGTGATCAAGACCAGAATCCAAAACAAAAACTTTGACAATCCTGAATCCGGTTTTACCATCTTGAAGAACATGGCCAAAAACGAGGGTTTCACCTCGTTCTTCAAGGGATTGACGCCCAAGTTGTTGACCACCGGTCCAAAGTTGGTGTTTTCTTTCGCTTTGGCCCAGTCTTTGATCCCGGCCTTTGACCAACTCTTGAAGTAAGCTTGTACATAGTGGGGAATACACCCGTACCTTCCGTAATTCGAGACAACCGGCCTCCGTACCTCCAGTGACTGCGGCATCCCCACGGGATCTGCAACTCTTTATTATTAGCGGTCTGCTTCAGCACTTCCCAAGCGGCCACGATGCGGTTTGTGACGTTTCTCGTCTTTTCGTTGAAAGTCAATGTGCTCAATGTGTTTGTGCAAAACTCACGATCACATCTGACGGAAACGCTTCTAATTCACAGTTCAGCGGTCTTTCCCGCATCCGTGTCTACGCCACCGCCCGATGAATTTCCGGATCCGTGTTTCACCAACAATTTCACTGGGATTATGTACGAGTTGTGATGACTTGAGATGGGCAGGCTTAAATAGGAATAAATGTATTATGTATGGGATTTTTGCCCAAAGGATGTATGCTACAGCACGCATGCTCCGTATTGATGTATGCTACAAATCCGTTTCGGGCACGCTACGTAAGATGTACGTTGCTTAGGATGTATGTTACGTCTGTATGTTGCTTAGGACGTATATGTCTGTATGTTGCGTAGGATGTATGTGATGAACGGTAAGCGCTGGGGTTTGCGAAGGAGAAGGAGTTGCCGCAAGAAACAGTGGGGTCACTGCGAGTGCTTTCAAGTTAGGGAGTGAGCCACGCAGTTATCCACAGAAATTCCGGGTACGACAAACAAAGGCCCTATGCCTAAGACAAAGAGTGCTCCAGGATATCTTGAAAGACGGCCTACCCAGGCAAATAGGATCTGTGTGGCTGTTGATAAGAGCCGAGTAGCTGATAAGAGCTGTTTAGCTGTTGATAGAGCTGCGTAACTGTTGATGGAGCTCACATCGACGGTCAATATAGACGATTATGAGTCGCACCAGCCCTAGGTAGGTTGCAACGAGCTATAGCCACCATGAGGAGCACTCTTCGACTGCCAGTCGGCGCCAGATCGAGCGCAATGCCTAAGGGTTGTGGGATGCGGTTTTCCAGGCCAGAAGTTGCCACGCCGAGAAGAAAACGGAACATTGACTCACATTAATCCCATATTCGGCCTCATTGCCTCTAGCGCGTCAAAAGAGAAACCTAAGCGTCACCGCCACACGTGCTCCAACCACGCGCCAAAATACCAGAGCGAGCGGCACTCGGCAAGATCGGAGTTCCAGTCGCGCGCGCCCACCTCGGGCGCCACTTCTGTCGCGCGGTGCTCCAACACCGCAAGGCGCACCTTCGCCTCGCACCACCGG
The DNA here is from genome assembly GCA_030581635.1 of Clavispora carvajalis. Taxonomy (NCBI): domain Eukaryota; kingdom Fungi; phylum Ascomycota; class Pichiomycetes; order Serinales; family Metschnikowiaceae; genus Clavispora; species Clavispora carvajalis. The sequence continues at coordinate 205,319 of JAKTTV010000008.1, read as the reverse complement.
CGCCGGCGCAGCGCGCGCTCCGTCGCGGTCTCGCGCAACCCGCCCCCCGTGCGGGCGAATGCACTGGCGTTGGTCAAAAACGCGCGGGCGTTTTTCTCAAGCACCGCCGCGTGTGTGCGTGCCGTGTCGAGGTCGAGTTGGCTGCGCTGGAGGTCCACGTCGGCGCGTGCAATGTAAACCTTGCACAACTGGGCAATGCGCGCGCCCGCGCCTGGGCCCGCGCCGGTGCGCCCCAAGTCTGTTTGGCGCGCGGCAACAAGCATTTCCTGGGCCCGCTTGAGGTGAGTGTTCATGGAACTGAGCGCGGCCCAGCACGCAGGCGGGTCGGCCGACGCCGTGGCATTGATGCCAAGGCGCAGCATCACCGAGTCAATGCAGTCTGCCGCCAGCATGTGGCACTCTGCCGAGTCTGGGAGGCCGGGCAGGTCCCATACCGCGCACGCGGCCGCGATGGTTTCGCACGAAAGCGACTCGACCAACGCGCGCGCCACCGCGTATTCCGCGGCGGCTGGGTCCAGGGTATTTTGCAGGAGCGCGTCGCCCACCGACGCCACCGGGCGTGCGAACGGCGCGACTAGCACCACGGCCTCGCGGAAGTGCGTATTTTCGAGCACCGCGCGCGCCACGCCGAGGCCCGCGACCGCGGTTTCAAGGAGCACTTCCGGCGCAGCGCCATCGGCGATTTGCGCCGCCCACACCGCGGACATTAACTCCACTGCGCGCGCGGCCGCGGCCCGCAGTTCGCCCGGGCGCGCTGTGCCACCAGTGTGGACGTTGCCGGTGTGGAAGCCGAAGCCGCCGCCGACACTGAAGTCGCCCACACTTACGCCGCCACCAAAGCCACCGCCCGCGCCGTGGCGGTCGAAGCCGCCGTCTCCGCCCAAGCCACCGCCTACGCGCACGCCGCCCACGGTGACCCCGCCGCCCGCGCCCGCGCCTCCGCCTGCACTGATGCTGCGGCCCGCACTAAAACCGGCGCCGCCGCCCGCGCCAAAATTGCCTGAGGCCCCGTGGCCACGAAAGTCCCCGTCCACGCCCGCGCCCGCGCCAGCCCCCACGGGGCCCAAAGTTCCGTCCACCGGGCGCACTCCGCCGCCAGCATTGCCGCTGAGGTGGAGCACCGTCATGCCCGCCTCTTGAGGCTCACCGCGGTCTCCAGAGGCATCGCGCGCGTCGTTAGCGGAGGCCGCGAGCCCGTCGCTTTCGGAAGCATCGAGCCAGTCGCCGTAGGCAACCGCCGCATTAAACATAAGGTCGATCGGGGCGTCTGCCCCACACGCCGCCAACGCCGCCTCGTGGGCCTGCACCACGACAGCTATATCCTGGCATACCCCGCGCATGCCTCCCGCTAGCGCCTCCGCCACATTCTCGAGCAGCGCTACATCGACGTCACCCGCGACATACTGGGTGTAGACCGAAAGCATGAGACGCACCGCGTTGTAGTAGGCGTCGGGCATGTCTGGGTCTCCCGGAGCCGCGCGCTCCACCGCCTGCTGGTAGTAGGCGAAAGCGCGCTGGTAGAACCGGAGCGACTTGGCGAGATCCAGCGCAAGCCAGCGGTCGCCGGACTCCTCCTCCATCGCTCCCTGCTCGAGAAAGTCGGCGGTGGTTTCCGGAACCACGACATTCTTTTTCGGGATTTTCACGTGTTCTGTTGTTAGCGGCCGGGCTGTGCGTGGCTAGGGGCGATACATACTCTTCATGTTTCACGACGCAGACGATCACAACAGGTCCGGCTGGATGGGATAGTAAGTCTGTCTCGCGCGTTGATGTGTCGCGAGTCGTGATGCAGTGCCGCGAGTCGTTGCTCGGAGGAGCCCTGGTGTTCGCGCCGACTGCACTTCTCACCATACCGGTCTGCATGCGGCCGCAGCTCCACATCGTTGCCCACTCACCGCGCCATCTACGCTCCAATGTCCGCAGAGACTCTTCCCCAGTCAATTGCGGAGCTTCAGAAGTTGACCGAGGTACGTTCCTCGATGATGGTGAAGTTGCCGGTGGTGGTGTTGGGCATGGTGCGCAACCCCAACTGGGGGTTTGGCTTTCTTCTCGTGACAGACTTCACCGACCTTCACTGCAGTCTCTACAACCGCAACGTGTCGGTGCCTGTGTCGTTGCGCCAGGACATCTCTGTGGGCGGAAAGAAGCTCCGCGACTCGCAGATCATGTCTATCAGCATCAAGGCCGATGCGTTGGATGGGATCTGGAACAGCCTTGCGGGCTTCTCACCCAAATTGGCGGCGTACAACTACACCGACGAAAATCTCGGCATGTTTCCCTCGGAAGGCGTCATAGCCAACGTCAGTTTCCGAGCGAAGACCTTTCGCGGGTGCGTAGACGGCCTCCTATCGTACGTGCGTGTGGCCACGCGGGCCACTTTAGGACTGCCTTCGATCGCAAAGGAATTCGACGCCAAGCTCGGCAACCTTATGCTGCGATACGCAGAATACATGGACCCGCCCCTCTATAACCGCCTCTTGCCCGTTTTTCCCGTGGAAAAGTATATGCGGTACCCTGGAGCGAAGCGAGTGAAAACGGATTACGGCGTTGAGCTGCGGGCGCAAATGGAAAGAGCGCGCGCTCAGGTCGAGCGGCGCCCGCAACCGGCGGCGCCCAGGTCCAGTCGCACCGGCGGCACCAGCGCCTTGCCGCCCGCTTCCCGTGCGCCCCCCACTGCGCCCACTGCGCCTGCCCTTGCACCGGCCTCCGGCCCCTCATCCGCCCCACCCGCAACCGGCAAACCACTCACTGCCCGTGCACCCCAGTCATCCAGCTCTGCACCAGCACCAGCAGCAGCAGTTCCAACCGTCGTAGCCCCGGCATCATCTCGCTCTCCGGCTACTGAGGCTGCCGGGGAACCCATGCATCGCTCTGCGTCGCTCGCCCCGCCCGCGCCCTCAACCCTCTCGCTCACCGCGCGCGGCCATACTGCCGACGCCCCGTTCGCCTCGTGGTGCGCGCTCGAGCCCGCGGTTGTTGCCGAGGGCGCGCGCTTCCGCGTCAGGGCCCGCATTGCATCCCTCGACCCTGACGGGCGCGTTTTTGTCAAGCCGTTCCGCCGAACCTTGAAACTCGCGCCACTCCGCCTCGTGATGACTGACCAGTCCTCCCTGTCTTCCAGGGCCTGCGCGGAAATCAGCCTTGAGAGCGAGTGGTGTGCATTTCTCGCCATGGACGAAATTGAAGAATCCCTCGCCCAATTGCTGCACTTGTCAGCCTTGATACAGCTGCTTCCAGGACGTGATGTACTTCTTGTAGTGGAGCGCCGTCTGTTTTCTTTCGATTTCGGTTACTCTCGCCCTTATTGGGGATTGGTATCGACCCTCAACGATCTTGTACAAACATGACCCGAGGCAAGCATGGACAGAAGTAGCCGGCAAAGAAACTCTGCTACAGCATAAAACTACTGATCTATTTCTGAACCATGGTTGATCTATCTCTGAACCATGGTTGATCTATCTCTGAACCATGGTTGATCTATCTCTGAACCATGGTGATCCATCTCTGAACCATGGTTGATCTATCTCTGAACCATGGTTATCTATCTCTGAACCATGGCTGATCTAGTTTGTGAACCATGGCTGATCAAATTCCAAGCCGCGGCTGATCTATCTCAAAACCTTGGCTGATCCAGTTCTGAACCAGGGCTGGTCTACTTTCCAAACCAGGACCGGCCATTTTTTTGTGGTGGCCGAGAGGGATGTTTTATGCTTGCCCGAAGTGCGGAGGCTGGCATTAGCAGCCGTTGTCACATACAGGATTGCATCGCCGGTGGTGTCACGTGGGTAGCACCGGTAAAAGCGTGTCGCGTCCAAATCGCTTGCAGCGTGCGCCCCGCCTGCGCCCCGTCATGCTTCGCTCAACATATTTCCACGCATGCGACTTGTGCCATTCGTGCATTTGTCCCACTTGCATGCATCCTCCCCGGTTTGGGCGCCGCCCCTGATGCCATCATCAGCCCCTCCATGACCAGCCGCAGAGAAACACGAACGGCTAAAAAAAGATCGTCACAACGCGCATCTCGTGCAGGGCCCTCCTATAAGACGGCCGCTGGCTGCTGATTTGAAAACCAACCCCTGTTTTCTTCTTCAATCTCCCGTACCTATCTCAGTCCGGTTCTCCGTCAGCTCGTGCCACACATTGACGACTCTTCCTACAGCCACAAGCCCTTCACTTTTGCGTCTTCCTCAACTTTTCCATTTGTGTCATGTACCTTCCCCAATCTCCAACAGCCACGGTATCTCTTTTTGCCAGAGATGTTGAGTCCACCGCCAAATCATTTCGCAGCTGGAACACCTGCAAGCAAAACACCACATGCCACATTGTACTGATAGTTGGAATTGTTCTCGCTGCACTCCTCCTACTCTGGGTCATCTGCTCTTTCGTGCGTTGCCTCTGTATGGGCGTGGGGTGCTTGGAAGCGCTTTGCTGCTGCTGCTGCAGAACCGTGCATCGCGACAGATATGTCGAACAGCCGCAGCCATACCACAACACCGTTTATCATGCGCCTCCAATGCCACCCGCAGAACCCGCATATCAGCCCATGTCCCAGGGCCCGTACACCCTGAACGGATACTATAACCGTTATGATGGCGGTTATAAGGCTTAACGCTTTGAGCCGGTTCATTTGACGCTCTCTTTTCTGTTTTATGGAGTTCTTGCTTTTGTGTCTTGGCCTCACCTTCAATTTATCACGTTTCTCATGAAAGTAGCTTTTGTACGATCAGGCAATTGGTCATTGTAGATTAAGCACAGTGCAAGACCCACTGGGTCAGGTATGGTCACCTCAAACCACCATTTGCAAGAGTGCAGAATGCTCCCGTGATATAGTTTTGCATGCCAGTTTATTAAATCACTTTTAGCAAGCCAAGGTTTTAACCGAAGTCTCGTGCACTTATCCTACGACATGGCTGGATAGCACCAAAACAGACATAATTGGGTAGCACCAAAACAGAATAACATCGAACAAAACATTTAGGCGCGTGGAGCATTCGCTCGGCTTGGATTTGCAACAGCCTTATACGCGCAGATCTTTGACGCCAACGCATGTAAAAGTCACTGCGCTTTTCTCCCTTTTCCATAGCCGGTGTTCATATTCTTTTTCAACTCAAGCTTCATTTGGTCAATTTCTTTGAATATTGTCCCTTTGACGCAATTGGCTCACACTATTCGCATAATCTTCTCGGCAATCTGTTCATTGTGCGCTTTCACACCCATACATTGAACCTTTAGCCTCAGTCAGAAAATTCAGCAGTTTCAGCAGATTCTACACATCTCGTAAACTTCTGGCTTGTCAGTGTAACTTGAATTGCTTTCTTGCGGTTAGATTCATTCAAATCGCAGCCACCGGCAACAACCGACGCATTTTGCACCCAAGAGAGCCTTTGAACACAAAAAAAAAAAACAGGTTGCTTGTGTGTGTGCGACATTTTGCAACTTGTAAGCCGTTCTCTCCCTGCGTTCCTCCGGTGGATTTGCTGGTGTTGCCTAAAGACGGCGCATCTAGATTTGTGGCATTATCCGTTTCCGCATGAAGCAAATCGTCCTCTGCCTCGACGGAACAAATACCACATTTGGGTCTGGTCCACCCACAAATGTGCTTCTTCTTTTCCGTCTTCTTGACCGATCCAACGTATGTTATTATCAACCCGGCGTCGGAACCCTGTTCACCGGCAAACCGGACATTATGCCCCACACCAGCCTCTACACCAACTGGCAGGCGGCTCAATCACTAGTCGACGCGGCACTGGGCTACTCTCTCTCCACGCATGTCCAAGCTGCGTACCTTTTTCTTGTCCGCTTCTACTCTCCGGGCGACAAAATCATAATTTTTGGGTTTTCAAGGGGTAGCTTCACCGCCAGAGTACTCGCAGGTATGATAGAGCTCGCGGGTTTGCTTCGCCGCGGCCTGGAAGACATGGTTCACACGGCGTGGGAGCTCTACGCGGGCTGGGAAGTGGCAGGCCAGCCCATAGGATCTCGACGCCAGCGACTACTGGAGGAGTTTCGCCGGACTTTCTGCCGTCCCGCGCATATCCATTTTATGGGTCTCTGGGATACGGTGTCTCTGGTGGGATTTACGCGCGAGCGTGAATTCCCTTTTTCCAGTCGCAGTTCAGTGGTATCGCACTTGCGCCATGCCGTCAGCATTGATGAGCGTCGGTGCAAGTACCGTCTGGAACCGTTTGAGCAGATTGAAGCGCCCCGTGACCCTTTATCATGGTGGCGACACATATTTGGCCCTCGAGCTGAGTCAGGGTCTTCAAAGGACCTCATAGAACTTTGGTTCCCGGGAAATCATTCCGATGTCGGCGGGGGTTGGAGTGAAGACGCCACCGGCCATAAAATTTCCGCAATTCCGTTTCAGTGGATTGTGGCTGAGGCAATTAAGCACGGTGTCCAGTTTCTGCCTGGGGCCGTGGCTACGATCAGGCGCGAGTGCCCAGTAAAGCCTTCCATGTTGCTGCTCCACCACGATATGTTATCTCTTCGAACACCAGTTTACAAAGCAAAGGATAGCAATAGTAGAGGTTCCGAGATGCCTAATTCGGCAGTTGTCGAGAATGGAGCGGATAAGAGGCCACTCGCACCTGAGGAGGCATCAGAACGAAGATTCACACGCGGCCTTCTTTCCTCGCGCTACCAACCTGTCTCGCAGCATGCATCCAATTCGGGCACTCCTCACCAATCCGAAGGTTCAAGCAAACATACTATCCTTCCAGGAAACCATAAGAAATACTTCTTCGACTCTGATCTGTCAAACCGTCCTTCAGTTGATACCGAAAGACCCTGGACATCAGAATTATTGCCGTTGTTACATGACTCGACTGGCGCGGCTTTTGCACCCATTTCAGCCGCACAAAACGAGGCAGGGCGCGCACACAATCGATTTGGCTCCAGCCGCCGATCGGAGCTGGCCAAGCCTCCCCGCTCACAACCCATCGTCGTTCCCAAAAGGCCAAACTCAACCGGGAGTACATGGGTTCCATCCAGAAATCGCGGCAATCCTGATCGCAAGGGCGTATACACCTGGCCGTCAGCTAAATTCACCCGGCTTCCGTCTATTTCGTCCCTAACCGGCATTGCTTCCAGACGAAGAGTTTCTTGGCCCAGGCATGAGCCTGAGATCTCACCAGTGAAACGATTCAACGGGAGGGGTAATACCGCCTTCTTTGAACCTCTTCTCTGGTGGCTCGTGGAGACTTTTCCCTTTTCCACAGATGTAGAGCGTGCAGATGGAGCTTGGAGGCGGCAGGTGCTCCCGAACTTCGGGGCGCCGCGACCAATTCCAAAACACGCCAAGTTCCACTGGAGTGTGTTTTATCGACTTCGGATGGTGAGTGATTACAATCCGGCGAACCTTCCGCACGAAATTGGAACACAATTCTTGGAACTGGTAGAAAGAGCGATGCCTGTCCCCGAAGATCTACGTGCCGGCATCTTGGAAATTAACACCGAGAACATACGGGCGAGTCTTAGCCCCGTATGGAACGTAATACCTGATGATCTCGCCCAGATTGAGAGATGACAAGCATCGTATATATTAGCGCGAAGGTTATAGGAAGTCAGTTGGGCAACCGTTACGGTACAGGAATAAAAAGGCTACAGCAGGCAATGCACACGACTATATTGTTTTGATGACACATCACCCCAGATGCATAGGAGGGATAATAGTACAGGTATCGACGTCACCACGTCAAAATATGAAGGGAAGAAGCGGTCGGTTTAACCAATAAGCAAGGTCTCGTCATCGGAGAACTCGTATTGTGGGATCTCCAAGTTCAAAGGAGCAGGACCTCTTCTGATTCTACCAGAGATATCGTAGTGGGAACCGTGACATGGACAGAACCAACCACCAAAGTCACCAGCCTCACCGATAGGAACACAACCCAAGTGGGTACAGATTCCCAACATAACCAACCATTCTGGCTTTTGCACACGTTGGTCATCAGTTTGAGGATCTCTCAAGCTCGAGACATCCACAGTGTTGGCCTCGTCGATTTCATCTTGTGTTCTGTGTCTGATGAAAACCGGCTTACCTTGCCACTTCACGATGACGTTGCTACCCTCTGGGATCGCACCCAACTTGACCTCAGCCTTAGCCATAGCCAAAACATCAGCAGAAGCAGACATCGAGGAAAGGAAAGCCTCCACAGTCGACTTGGCACCGGCAGCAGACAACAAACCCATGGAGCCAACCATGAAGTAGGTGAAGTTCTTGGTCTTTTGCTCACCTCTGTTGTTGAGGTACGAGGAGAAGTCTGGCTGCTTGTAAGTGGAGAGAACCTTAGAAGAGGAAGACAAGGCTCTGACGGACGCCAAACCGCTTCTCATTGATCTGAATGCAAGCGACATTTCTGAATAGATGGATGGGGTGTGGATAGTGAAACCAGAACGGTTGTAGTTTTTCGCGACTATGTAAAATTCGCGCCTCGTTCATTGGTCAATTTTATGCCGGGTAACACCTGTACCCTCTGAGGTATGTTCCCGTCATCTTGAGCACACGCCGATAAAATTCGAAAGCCAGGTAACGGGGATTGTCTTGGTTAGAAAATACTCTAGCCATTAACATAGAGGATGATTCCCGGAGTTGCACGTGTTGCCACTCACGTGATGCGTGTAACGCCAACGGCGTTGCAGGTTGAGAAGTCACGTTTATTTTTTGGCGTGGGTGCAATTGTTACCAGTGTGAGGTGCTAATCGATGTACGCTATGAAGTTATATTATATTACTTAATACCAAATCCTGCCAGCATGTTCACCGCCTTAGAAAGCTTGTCCACCAATTTTTCTTTACTGCTGTACTCGTAAATAGCAAGCTCGTTGAAGCACGTATGTGCCACCGGCATTCGATCACTGTCCTCTCCACTACCCAAGCGGGAAATTTTGAGAGTAAGATTTTGCACTCCAGTAGCCGGTACACGATCCGAGCCGGTGATGAAAAGGAGAAGTTTTTTTTGCTGGTCAAAGGTCAACTCAGCCACGTACTGCCAAAACCAGTGAATGAATTGCGAAGCAAGCGCTTCCTCTTTGGATTCCCATCCACTGTACTGGGTGATGGACTTGAGCGTCTCCACGTCAAATCTCTTTTCATTGCTGCCACAGAGAAGTAACTGGATCTCTTCCGGCAGGAACAAGGATAATGAATTTCCGTCAACAACCGAGGAGAATCCCGATTTGAACAGGTCAATTTGGCGGTGCATTCCATCAGTCAAAAAAAACCTAGCGTACTTGTCGATATACTGCTCTCTGTTCTCAACGGTGACGGCATTATTTTTTCCTCCCGGAACTAACTCACGAAAGTGAAGCCGGCCAAATGCATCGTGAAACGTGACTTCAAACGTAAGCTCGAGCGAGTCCAAATCTTGTTTAGAAAAATCACGAATCTTAAATAAGTTGGTCGCAGCTTCTGGGAAAATGTCGTGATAATCGGCCAAGCCTACCGGAAGGCCTAACAATATCTTATACAAAGCAGCTGGAAATTTTAGGTCAAGGATGGTGGAGTTGTAAATGGCCAACCCGAGAACTGCGCCAAAAAGGTAGTACATCTCTAAATTTTCCACCGGGATGACGTTGAACCACAAGTAGTTCGAGTCTTCTACGTTGCATAACATTCCGGCCAGCGGGCTGAACAATGCACGAGCGAGAAGAAGAAACCACTCTTTTTTTAGCCCTCCAGCGTCGACCCCCGGCTCATTGATGAACTGGACCTTAAGAGACTTTTTCAAATTTCCCGGATTGAGCTGAATGCACCGAAGCAGGTCTTGTACAATGTATTCACGGCGAATGCGTACCTTGAAATACACGTCAAGCGCCACACGACGGTCAAGCAGATTGATGAAAGCCTCCTCAGCCTTGCGCTCCATCAGCCTCCGCGCCTCATACTCTAAAATGGATATTTTTCCTCCCAACGTGATGAGAAACGGGTATTGGCAAAAGTAAAACGACAGAAAGGATGAAGTCGCATCCGGTAGCATCGCGTCAGATCCGCTGTGGATGTATTCCATTAAGGTCTGAAGCGCGGGAGCTGCCACAGATTCCAGAACCAGAGCAGCTTTGCGTTTACTCAGCCACGAATCGAAATCAAGTCTCACATTGATATAGTCGGCCATGGAGTTGTAGAAGGCATGTGCCGGCAACTGCGAATCCCCACGGCGGATGTAATTGGCCTTGACAAACACACCTATAGCACTGGCAGCAGTACGGAGGTGGTAATTGCCACAGTATTGGTGGATTCTGATTTTGGCATTTGGCCGAGCACTCCGCCGGGCGGCAAGTGCAAGATTGGCCCACGACGAATTCTGTAATTGCATTTCCTCCACCTCGTCTTTGAGGTACGAGTACTCGAAATATTCCGCGGCGCCGATGCATGCGGCCTCGGCCATGGAAAATCTTTCACCACCTACACAGTTAAGCGAGCTTGTGTTCGGTTGAGTGGCTCCGTTAATTTTGCCAGTTTCAGGCTGCTGAGTGGCCCCGTCAAGGTGGAGACCGCTGCGGCTAGCACCTAGGTGATTAGAAACAGCCTGATTTGCCAGGTTTCGGCGCAACCCTCCGGATTTTCTATCAGAGCTCAGGCGGCCAGGCACCAGCTGACGAGGCCGTTCGGCTGACCCGGCCAGTGCACGTCGCCCCAACTCGGGATTGTTGGCAAAGTAAAAGTGCTTGCGCAAGTGGAATGTGATGTATAAGTTAATGAGATTCACCTTCGCGAGAAAGTCTGCGGTTTCTCTTTTGGAGAACCACGAGGCAAGATAGTTGCCTGCGGGGGAAGCCTCAGCCGCACTAAGAAGAGACAAGATCCGCTTGAGAATCTCGTAGCAGAGAGCTTGTATTTCCGGGACTTCCGCAGCATTGAGGGGCTTGGACGTGGGTCTCTTATCACTATTGGTCAATGCCCGGGAAAGAAACGGAATTTCGAAGAGAACAATTACCCAGTACAAGTTGCGCGGGTTGTCGGCGATAGTTGCGGGAAGCCGCCTAAGGCATTCGCTAGCGCCAGAAAGTGCGCAGAAAAGTGGCCTTCGAGAAGGAAGAGATGCCAAGAGATGGAAAACCTTTCTTACCTGACGACAGTCTATGTTTTCCAGCGAGTAGTGGGCACGACGGGACCGGCGGAGGTGGAAAGACTGATTGAGGCATGATATAGACGAGAATGCTGCGTAAACGTAATCCAGAAGCGGTTTGAGTCTGAGGTGGAGCGCGTGGCGGTCCGGAAAGGGCTCTGTGGTTCTCGTTTGGTTTGGGCCTGTGGTGACATTAGTGGAAATGCTGGTGCTTTCGGAGCTAGGGAGGAAGGTAGAAGCATTTTTACGATTAGTGACATGCGTTGCATCTTCACCGTGACCTTCAGTGGGCCGCGTTCCCACCGTGGGACGGTCTTGTTGATGTATAGTTTCCGACTCAGCTAGTTCCGGTGTAAAAGCCAGGGTGTTTCTTTCTTGCTGTTCAACTCGATTTTGAATATGCTTGGCGTTCTGATCAGAATCTGGCCTCGCCTTATCGTTTGGGTCGGAGCTCGCCCTTGCACGTTGGTAAGGCGTCGTTTCATTTGACGTTTCTCCAGTCTCAATGCCCCGGGGCCCTTTATCCTTGCTAGTCATGCCTTCTCCCTTGTGGTGTTCCGGATTTTTTGTGGGAAGGTCTTGGAGCCACTCTTTCCCTAAACACTCTTCCACTCTGTGCTTCACCTCTGCGTACGAAAGAAATGGAACGGGCAGTGGAGCCTCCACATCAAAATCCTCCAACAACGTCGTGGTGTGGCACACAGAACATTGGAACTTGGTGGCTTCTGCCACAAGGAGCGCTGCGCCACAACATATGCATCTGACAACAGAGCGGTCCTTCTGGATGTTGGTACTGCTGGGACTTCGAGACGGCTTAGGCAGTGCCTGTATTTTGAGAAGATCAAGGATCCGCCACTGTTTCTGCGACATGGCGTGGACTTCAGTGAGCTAGTGTAGTGGTGAGTGGATCTGTGGTTGAGCTGATGTGTACCCGAGCGAGTTGGTGTGATCAGATTGATTCTGTTTGATCTCCAGGCTAAGATAGATTCCACGCTCTGCTCAATGGGTTATTCCAGGATTTCTGCTCAATGGGTTGATTCCAGGATTATTGGTCTTCAAGTTGATTCCAGAAATAATGATCTTCCGGTTGATTTCCAGGATCTCTGCTCTAAAGGTTGATTTCCAGGATCTCTGCTCTCCAGGTCAAAGCCTTCTCTTCAGATTGATCACCAGCCTGCAGCCTCCTGATCAAGGTCAAAACAGAGCCTCTAGATTGCGCTTTCCGTCAAGCTCGTGATACCCTATTCAGCACTTGATTCACCAGACGTACTTGATATACCGGACGATCCAGTACTTAATTCCCTCCGCTTGCAGCCTTTTGCCAGATCAGTTCTGTTATCAAGCGTGCCCCACTCGAAGAATCGCAAGATGAACGCAATTGGCTCAGGTAGTTGGTTTAGGGAAACGGCCAGCTGGCAAAAGTACCACAGACACTGCTGCGGCACAAACCGATACTCCTGCACCGTGCCCCGAGCCCCAGATTCCGGCGCACCCGCACCTCCCATCGCACCACCCACTTCTTCCTCTTCCAGAAACCTCACCCACACCACCTGAATTGCGTCCGGATGCACGTTGTTCATTCTGTTCGCAGGCCTGCGGCGGCCCACTTGGCTGTGGCCGCGCGCTTGGCGCCGGAAAGCCGCCACTTGGCGGTGGCGCGCCATTGCACGGTGGATACCTACCTATTTGCACCCGAAACACCGCCATACTTGATCAGTCCGGCCAAGATGGTGTTTCCCGCCCGTGTCGATGCCATTGCCGTTGTCGAGGGCAAGCAAACCGACACGCTTGTGGTTTTGGCGGGCGGAACGCTCCATTTCGTGCAACGGCAGGCCCCGGGGCTCCAGGTAGTCCACCGGGCGGAGGTGGGGCACCCCACAGGCCCAGTCACTATGGTTGTGGTCCAGGCGCAAACCGCATACGTGGTGCTCCACCAGTGCCAGGGCTTTGTCACTGTCGTGGACGCCTCCTGCATCATAGACAAGGCGGAGCGTGGAGGCCAACAACAGCAGACTACGGGTGGGCGTAAGCGCCAGTGGAAACGGGCCCGCGGTGCCCCGACCTCCCGCACCTACGCCCTTGGGCACATATCGGTGATTTCAATTGTCCCGCTCCCAAATGCGCCGCTTTCGTTTGCGGTTCTCTACCGCGACGTGCAATTCACCTACTCTCTCCGGCTCTACGCCTTTTCCGGCCTAGACTCGCCTCTTCGCGTGGCACACCAGATGCGGGACTTCCACGAGGCGCCGCTGCTTGCGTTTGCGGCCGCTGGGGGAGTGGTGGTGGCGAGCGACTTGCGGTGCTACTACTTCCCCTCTCCCGGCGTCCAGGCGGTGGTGCAGACCGAACTCGAGCATGTAACCAGAAACAGTGCGGGCGACGTGGTTACGCTAGATCTTCTGGCCGCGGGCAGCGTGGTTCGGGCGCGATCCCGAGGGAAGGCGACCCTGAATAGTGTTACTCGAGAGCCCGCCGCTCTCTTGGGTGCCTCTTTTCTTTCTCACGCGCAAATCTCTCCCTCCGAACACATAATCGTGTCTGACATGGGCCACACGCTCAAAGTCGTACTAGAAAGCTCTTCCTCCGCTGCGGTCGCGACCGTCGGTCGTTTTGCAGTCGAGGACCTCGGCTGGTCGACGGTGGCATCGTCGATCGTGCATCTTTCGCACAACGTGTTGTTTGCCGCCTCGCGGCTCTCGCGCTCCGTGTTACTCGAACTCGTTCCCTGCGTCAGTGTTCTTGCCTTCTTCCAGTCGTCGCCCCCAGTGTTGGATTTTGCTGACGGTGCGGCGCACACAGATGACTTGGTGGTGGTCCAGGGCGGCTTCTACGCAGGCGAATTGGTCGTAAGGTCACTGCAACAGTATCAGGCAGTGTGTGTCTTGGCCGGCTCTGTTCCTGCCGATGCCTCTGGTTTACGGATGGATAAGGGGAAGGGAATTGCGTTTTTTGTCTCGGGGCCCGGCTGGAATCAACGGGGCACAGTCACCCCAGGCGCCTCTCCCAAAGAAGACACCATAGCATTCGAATGCCTCGCCCTTCCAGAAGGATCTCAAGGGGACTCGGAATTCCAGCAGGCTTCGTTTGGCAAAGCACTGGCGTCCGGAAAAATTTACCTCGACGACTCGCTGGTCATTGTCGAAACCAATATCGTCCGCCGTTTACTGCTACCCCATTTTTCCCAGCCCACGTCTCTCGAAGTTTACGAGGATGATGATGCTCTGCACGTGGTGGTGCTGACGTGGTCTGGCTGGACATACTGGGTTACGGTTAAGGAAGATCTTCAGCTTTGCGCCAAAACCCAGATGCCCTTACTGGGCAACATTAGTGCACAACTTCACCCACTCTCTGATGAAAAGACATTGCTCGTTGCAGTCGATAGTTCGGGAAATCTAGCCCAGCAATTATTTATCCAAGGAAAGGCCGTGAATACCGTTCATACCACGCTCTCTTTGGGAACCGGCCCGTATGTGTTGTTTGGTACGGGGAAAATGTTGTTTTTGCATTCGGAAAACAAAATTTGCCTACTTTCCCCCTTAAAGAATAGCCCTTTTCTCGGGGTTTCTAAGATCACGACTACAAAATGGCACATTTTGGAATGTCACAGCGCGGGAAAAGACAGGATGATTGTGCTTCATCCACGCGGAATCGTGAATGTCATCACATACTCTAAAGTGCCCACGAACAACAATACTTACTTCTCGGACAAGTTGATGCTAAAGGTATTGAAGCAAAAGGACTTCATTGTGGCGGTGCAACTAAAACTTGAGCCCAACAGAATTGCTGGTCGAATGGACCGTATCACCACTCTCTCCCTTTTTGACCGCAAAACACTAACAATCAGAGATAACTTCGTTCATGAAGTCGCTAGCATTTGCTGGCTCGGGGATAATGATGCCGGTTTGGGCCCAAACCATTTTGTGACGGCAGGCCGTACTGATGACCCAAACAAGGTATTGACTATCTTCGAAATACGCAAAGGCAAGATTGTGCGGGTAAGCGAACCGAAAATGGTTGGAAGCCACCCCAAACCTTTTACGGTCTCCTGCGTGAGAAACATTGGCAAAGAGTTGCATGCGGTGGGCAACGCCTATGTAGTTTTGACTCTTGAAGTGGAGCATGGCTCTTTTGTGTGGAGAAGCAAAGTGAAGGGCTTGAACACGCCATTGGGTTTATTTTACGGCACAGATGTGTGCAAAGTTGGGAATCAGATATTTGTGGCAGATGCACAACGGGGTGTTTTGGCATACAATGAGGATGCAAAGGACGTCTTCGAGCTGATCCGACTACCATTTTCTCCTTGTTTTGTCACTGCCATAGCTGCGTGGAAGAACTTGCTAGTGTATGGCGACTCTGCTGGCAATTTGGGTGCCTTTTCGGTTGAAGGGAGATACATGGGGGCAAAGTCGATGGGACTGCTCAGCGACAGCTTTGCCCACGAACAAGTTTTCGGGTGCAACATCGGTGATGCGGTCAATACCATTTGCGTTCGCAACGGTGCCGTGTTTGTTGGCACCAGCGGAGGCGGCATTTTCCGAATCGATGATATTTCTGTGAGCGATGAGTTCCAATCGGAATGCGAGCTGATTCTTCAAGACGGGCAAGTGTTTGACAATGCATTACTGGCCGCTGAAGGAATTCTTGACGGCGACTTGATAAAAAAAATGGCGACGGCGGAGGCCGAGCGGATTCTGTACCAGCTATTAACTGAATAGATTTTTATTGGTAGAGCGAAATATAGAAAAGGGGTTTGAACCCAAACGCCATTGAGGTTCAGACATATTTTAGGGCAGCAAAATGGGGTTGTTGATTTCGCGATATGTGGGATATTTTGTAGTAGTATTGTGAACAGCAAGAAAACACAGCTGAGGCTGAGTATAAATGAAGTGAGAGCAATTGAAGGTTAGGAGTATTTGAAGGCGAGGAGTATTTGAAGGTGAAGAGTGGTTGAAGTATGGGTATATAAGTAAGAGGAAAGGAAGTAAGATATGGAGTAAGGTATGCCGTAAGAGTAAATAAAGCAAGAGTATACGAAGTAAGGGTACACGCAGTAAGAGGAAAAGAAGTAAGTAAATGATCAAGATTAAATGTAGCAAGAGTAAATGAAGTGGTTTCGGTGAAGATTAGAAAGCAACGGCGAATAAGGAAATACAGTAGCTCAGAGGTGAGACTCAGTGGAATAGGCACAAAGTATCGTACCGGAGCGTTTTGGAGCGCACTGGCCTCCCCCAATCTTGCACCCAAATCTTCCACCTAAGATGGCCGTCCGAAATATCCACCAAAATACGCACCCAAATCACTCACCCCGAATACCTATGCAAATACTCACACAAAATATGCAAATAATCCCACAAATATCTAAATACTCACACAAAATACCCACCCAAATCACCCAAGTTACCATTCAGCCCACGCTAACTCACCACCCCCGCCAATGCCCTCCGGCATATAACCCAGGGTATATCGCGCTCATAATGCTACCTTGCAAGACTACACCATCATGCCGTTTGCCGAGATTGACATGCTCGAGCTTCCCGAGTCGGAGCTGCTGATGTCGCCGCAGATGACGCCGGCCGAGGCGCCGGGCGCCACGTACCCCACGCTCCGCCAGTGGTTGGGCGGGGCCGAGCAGGAGTTCCAGTGGGATGGAGAACACGAGCTTTCTTCCGCGGCCGCAGCGCACGTGGAGCGGCTCTACAAGGCGGTGGCGCAGCTTCCGGACGCCGCGGACATTGGCGTTGTGGCGGATCCGGGGTTGAATGCGGCGTTTGCGGCCGTGGTGGCCAGCGCGGTGCAGTATGCGGAGGATGACGAGAGAGACGAGGAAGAGACCAGCAGCGACAGCAACAACAACAACGACAACGACAACGACAACAACGACAACAACAACAACAACAGCGAGGACCTCGCCGAGCTCTGCGTGCTCTTGGAGGCGATCCACGCACACCTCTTCAGCGCGGGCGAGCCGCAGCGCGCCGACCGCATTGTCCACTGGATCAACAGCTGGGACCCCCGCCCCGACAACGCCACCGTGGACGCCGTCATGTACTCTACGCCCACGCCCTACGCGCACACGCAGTTCTGGCCCTACATGACCGACTTGGTGGTGCGGGGCATGCACGCGGCGGCCGCCCAGTCGCTCCGCGCCCTGAAGTACGAGGAGGCCGCCGCGCGCAGCCCCGCGGCCGTCGCGCTCGTGGAGGACCTCGCCACGCTCCTCGACGCCTACAGCGGCATGGCGCACACCGGCCGCTTTGCCCAGTGGAAGCTCACCGTGTGCGAGCTCCGCGACAGCGCCGCGCGCACCGCGGCGCAGCCCGAGGACGCCGGCATGGTGGCCGCCGCGCACGGTCTCCTCCGCGTGGTCCTGGGGCTCCCCAAGACCATAGCCGCGCACACCGAGGCGTGGTATGACATGTACGGCGCGTTGGCGTTGTACGTGGTGCGGGACGCGGCCGACGCGGACTACGCGCAGTGGTTCCAGCTCGCGGCGGCCGAGAAGGGCACGGCCCCGGCGCTGCGCACGGAGCAGGCGGTGTGCGACCTCTTGCGCGGGAACTACCTCCGGGTGGTGCTGGCGGTGGACCGCCTCGACCCGCCGACCGCGGCGTACGTGGCGCGCCTCATGGAGCGCCGCGGCTGCTTCGCGCGCGACTACGCCGACATGCAGACCCCGCCCGGCCGCCTCGTGTCGGACTACCTCTTGACGCGCCACGCGCACGCCTGCCTCGCGGCGCCCGCGCTCGTGCCGGTGGGCGCGGGGCTTCTCCTCGAGGTGGTGCGTGCGCCCGACGCGCGCGCCACGCTCGAGCGCTTCCTCCCGCACTACCGCAGCCGCACCAACGACGACTTGGAGTGGGCCTTGACGCTCTGCGCCAAACTCCGCCTCCCGGAGACCGCCAAGACGTTGTACGTGCGCCAGGCCGAGGCCTCGTTGGCCCAGGGCCTCGTGTACGAGGCCTTGGCCATGCTCGCGCGCTGCTACGACGACTCCGCGTCGCCCGAAACCGCCGCGGCCATGCGCCTCGTGCACGAGATCGCCTGGGACTCGGTGTTCCTGACCCTGGTGCTCTCGTGCGCTCCGGTCGACGACCCGTTGATCGCCAATGTCGTGGCCCACCGCGTAGACATGGAGGTGCACCCGGTGGTCCGCCAGTGCTTGGCGCCGTACGCGGTGTGGGCAGAGTACTTGGCGGCCGCTGCGGCCGGGCCCTCGCCCAAAAACTTGTCGCGCTTGTTCCACCTCCTCCGCTTCTCCCACCTCCCGCGCAAGTTTGCTCCCTTGTTGTTCGCCCACTTGTTGCCCATGTTTGCCTCAGACCCATTTACCTTGCCGGACTTGATTGTGGTGGTGGAGTTGCTTGACGCCTTCGAGCGCCGCCTCAGCGACGAGGGGCCCGACCCGGACGTCGAAGAGTTGTACGCCTACGCGCTCGAATCTCCGCCCCTGCTGCCGCTCGACTGGCGCTCTCTCTTGGAGGCGCAACGTGCCCCGGTGCCGCCCACCGTGCCTGCGTTGGTGCATCTGTTGCGCGAGCACATCGTGGGACAGGTGGCGAAGGTCTACGTGCGGACTGCCGCCGTCTAGCTTCCTCGCCAATTCCCCTCTGGCCCCCGAGAGTCACCGACAGACCCATCAACTGCGGGCTTGTCTTAGACTCTGGCCGATGTTCCACTGCTCAAAATTAGGAGCCTTTGATCGAAAGATCTACACGTCACGGAGGCTGGAAATGTATGCGAAATCCGGGACCAGTGCTCTATATACTTAATTGAGCCAGCTCCAAGAACATCTACAGCGACGAACAGACCCACTGTTTTCCAAATCGTCACTTGACTGCTCCGGAATCATTGCTGAGGCAATTCAACGGGAAACCCACAGACCCACCATCGACCATACATCAAATAAACCGTTAGTATTTTATGTTTCGTAGTGTTAATGCGAGTTGTTTCGTAGCCTGGGCTCAATCCGATGGACAAGCATATCTGTGCGTGATACGGATCTGCCACCTACACACTCTAAAAGGGCATTTTTTTCTATACTCAAGTAGTCAAGAAATAGATAGTTCATCTGACTTTTCAGCCGGTGCGGTCGACTAAGAAATGAAGGTTAAATGTACGGGCCTGGCGAGCGCACGTCTCGCGGCAGCGACTCCACTTAACAAGTGACGTCTTGCACGGCTCTGGAGTTCAACAACAACGCCACAATCAAACCGTACAAACCCAACACTTCGGCGAAAATCAAAATCAAAAGCATACCAACGAACAATCTTGGTTGTTGAGCAGTACCTCTGACACCAGCGTCACCAACAATACCAATGGCAAAACCAGCTGCCAAACCGGACAAACCGACCGACAAACCGGCACCCAATTGGATGAAACCGGTGTACAAGGCTTGTTGTTGCTTCAAGCCGTCAGACACCAAAACGGCCACAACCAAACCGTAAATAGCAATGATACCAGCCAAAATGACTGGCACAATGTTCTTGAACAACAAGTCCGGTCTCAAGACACAGGTGGCACACACACCGACACCAGACTTAGCAGTACCGTAAGAGGCACCGAAACAGGTGAAGACAATGGCGGCAGTACAACCAATGGCACCAAAGAAAGGAGCGTAAACTGGGCTAGATGGGGTTAGTAGGAGTTCAGACGTGCCGTCACCAACACCAGCAGCAACATCAACGCCACTGCCTGTCTATCACGAATCGCCCCCAAAGTAAGGTAACATTGGTTTCTTGAGGCAATCCCCGTGTCGCTCATGTCGCATTGCGAACCCGAGGCATGTCGCTGCGGTTGTGAGGGTGCACTCACCCAATTAGTCGACAATCTCAGAAAGGGCGATAGATAACCGGCGGGAAGAATTGGGGTAGGTAACGATTCCCGTTTTGGGGAAGAGGAGGAAACGCTGATTAGAAAACATACCATAAGTCAGACATCGTTAAAGCTGAAGAGATTGATTGGCGTCGAGGAAAGCAAACTCAGCAAAGAGGCTAGATAGAGATAAACCAACGTTGGCGCTTGTAATTTTTTCTCGGTGAATCCCTGGCCCCGGGTGCAGGTTTATTAGTATTTGGGATTACGCGCGCTCAGTATATTTCAGTACGGCCCTACCGTCCCAGCACTCAGGTGCCCGGGGACGGGTAAAGAGGGAAGTGAAAGACGGTATGAGTACAAGGGGGTGGTAAGTCGTTGGGGTCGTGTTTGTTGGCGGAAACCAGCGGATGCTTAGCCCCAGTCACGTGCCGCGACCATTTCGAGATTCACCCTGAGGCAAATGGGCAAGTTACACTGTTATACTGCAAGAAATTATATGAGTGAATGACCGATTGGCTTTCCTGCTTGATCATAAGCTGAAGACATGCACACGGAGGCTATGCTAAAGGTCTCTTATCGGCCAAGTAAGTGGTACAGAACTACTCACGGGAGGTACGGGTCAAAACGAATGCCCTCTGGGGCACGCCCTGGAAGCTGTACCAAGCAAGAGACGAATTGTGGTTCAAAAGCGTCTGTTTCAGTTGCTGCCAACAATAAAGCAGCTGCTTGACCAATATAGGTGTGTGCTAGGAGTCAGAGGGGGAACAGACGCAATGTCGCAACCGGCCAAGAATAGTCTCCGGCATTTTTGTGGCCGAAAATGCTACTCAGTTGAATGCCACTAATGGCCGTTTTACCTTCTGATCAGAATCCAACGTCATATCATGGTTCCCCCGTGCCCACCAATACTCGAGGCCGGTCGTGCGCGGGCGATTTCTCCGATGCGACATAGATGCGCCATCGCACTCGCACAAATTTTCTTTCCTCATCTTCTGGTGAGCTAAACGCAAGGAACCCCTACTATGTCTGTCAACCCTAAAGCCTTCCCATTGGCCGACTCGGCCTTGTCCCAACAAATCTTGGATGTCGTTCAACAATCTCAAAACTTGAGACAATTGAAGAAGGGTGCTAACGAGGCCACCAAGACCTTGAACAGAGGTATTTCCGAGTTCATCGTGATGGCCGCTGACACCGAGCCTATTGAGATTTTGTTGCACTTGCCATTGTTGTGTGAGGACAAGAACGTGCCATACGTGTTTGTTCCTTCCAAGGCTGCTTTGGGTAGAGCCTGTGGTGTTTCCAGACCCGTGATCGCTGCTTCTGTCACCACCAACGACGCTTCTTCCATGAAGAACCAGATCTACGCCATCAAGGACAAGATCGAGACCTTGTTGATCTAGATATCTTTTAATGCATATTTCGTTATTCAGTGTAGGCCCATGGGGCGCAGCCACGATAACTGATCTCCCAGACTGAAGCTACAACCAGTGTAGTTCAGGGCCGTATCGAGCACAGACCTACCCTGGTGGACCCTGAGTGCCAGGCCTCAGAATGTAGTGTTGATGAGATGTAGAATCCTGGCTCTTTGTTGCAGTGTTGGAGAGGCCGAAGTAGAGCCAAGCAAATAGGCCTTTATTGAAAGCGGCACCGGCCATTGACTACAGCGGAGCACCGGTCACTGAGTATAGCAGAGCAGACAAAGTTACAAAAGGTAGTGAACGTAAAGGCCAGAGAAAGAAAGTGCCAAAGATAAGATGGATTCAATGCGAGAGGCCACTAGAATGGAAATGCGTCACTGTTAGTGTAGGCACTGGGTAGTACATCACTGAAATAGTTATGACGGTATCTGGATTTTAACGGGATAAGACCGCGCAAGACTACAAGGTGATAGAGGCTAGGAAGGGGTCAGATCTGCGAATCAATGGGCCGAGGAGAATGCAACAAGTTTATTTGACAAGCGCAGAGACGTCGCATGACAAGCGCAGAGACGTCGCATAAAGCTGGGAATAATGGCATCGGTGCGAGTGCATCCAAGAGACGTGTGCCCAAAGATGTTGGGACAAATCGAATTGTACTCTCCCATGCTCCCACATTTTCCTCATGACCAACCCGACCGGCGAGTGGATCTAGGCCCCACCAATTCTGCGCACAGCTTCTCTCGGAAATCTTCCTCGCTCCACCATCGCGATGTGCATGCAGATCGCATCGCAAAATCAACTCTTCCACGCTATGGACTCTCTTACCACCGCTGAAGCAGTCACCCGGCTTCTTCGTGGAAAAGACACGACAGTGAGCAGGGCCGTCGATGTGGGCCGGGCGCTTCTTGCCCACCAGGTGCCGGTGTTCCTCCCGAACGCGCCGCTTTTTGTGTTTGAGTTGGTGTGCGACCGCGTTGGCGACTTGACGGGCCGTTTCCGGCACTGGAAGCTGGACGCCGGGCTCTGGCGGCTCTGGATGCAGCTATGGCGCGAGTTGGGCGCCAGTGACTCCCGGGCGGCGGTGTTCCGCCGGGTCAAGGTGGTGGCGGTGATTCTGGCGGCGTTGGCGCAGTTCCCGGAGCCAGACACTTTGGACGCCATGTGCGAGTGTATCGACGAGTTGAGAGCCACGGGATACATCGATGTGGATGAGCACAGTGCGGTGGTTTTACTTGAGAGCTACGTGGGGCTCTTGCAGAAGTGGAGCGCGGCGTGCGCAGAAGCGGCCGCTCCACAAAAGAACAAAACCGCGAAGGGCGACAATGCCAAGGGCGACAATGCCAAGGGCGACAATGCCAAGGGCGGAAAAGCTAAGGGCGGCAAAGCAAAGGGCGGCAAAGCAAAGGGGAACACCGGATCGGCCAACACCCTGGACAAACCGCCCCTCCAAGCGCAAGCACAGGGACCAACAGCACAAGGCGGGCAAGGGACGGGCGAAAACCCCCGGGCGGCCGCGGCGCCCGAGGGCGTTGTGCGCTGGACCGAGGCGGTGGCTGCCATTGCCACGCTCGCGCGCACCGCGCACCGCGCCACGAAAAAGAGCCAGGCGCGCTTCTTGACCCACGTCGTGCCTCCGCTCGCGGACCTTCTCGCACGCGACGCGCTCCCGCCCGCGGCCGCCGCGCAGTTGCAAGCGCTCCTTGTCCAGGCCGCGTTTGGCGCGGACGCCGCGCCGCACCTTGCGGCGCACCTCGACGCCGCACAAATCTCGTCTGCGGCCGCGCGCTTTCTCTTCCGCCTCACCGTGACCCACGTCGCCCGCGACATGTCCGTGTGCGAGGCGGTGTTTGCCGCGCTCACCGCCGGCCCGCTCGCGCCTTTGGCCGAGCCGCTCCTCGCGCAGCTCGCCGCGGTCAACCGCGCGCTCCTGCCGGAGTTTTTCCTGCGCCTCTACACCGCGGAGTGCGCCAAGCCGGCGCCCGACTGGCGCTTGGTCGGCCACCTCGTGCGCCTCGACCCTTCGCTCGCGCTCGCGCTGTGGGAGCATATCTTTGCCGCCCCCACCCTCGCGCCTGAACTTGCGCCGACCGTGGCCGCCGACTTGGCCCGCGGCTTCATTGCCGCGCGCGAATGGCCCCGCTTCTTGGCCGAGGCGTATCCGGCCGCGCTCGCGCACGCCGCCCACTGGGGCGCGCCCGAGGTGGTGGCCCAGTTGGCTCCGCTCGTGCGCGACTTGGCGCCGCCGCAGGCCGCGGCCCTCGCCCGCACCTACGTGGCTTCCGGTGCTCGCCGCCCGTTGGCGCTTCTTCTCGAGGGCCTTCTCCAGTGCCCGCCCGCCACCCGTGCCGCGTGCTTGCCCGAAGTGGTGGCAGCAAAGTTGCCCTGGGCCGACGTGGCCTATCTCGCCTTGTGCGTGTACGGCGACGACATCGCCGTGGGCGCGCCTAAGGGCGGCCAGGATGGCGCCGTGCTGCTACGCCTTCGTGCCGCTGAGTTGAGCGGCGACGTGTCGGAGGTGGCGGACGCCGACGTGGCGGCGCACCTTAGCGCGCTCGCGCCGCGCGCGGTGGCTGACTTTGCGCGCCGCTGGCTTGTGCTCCTCGACCACTTGCCGCAAGCGCGCGCCGCCCTAGCGCGCCGCCTTCTCGCGCTCCCGGCCCAAGACTTGGTCGCGTTCGTCAACGCCCACGCAGTGGTGTTCTTCGAGCGCCGCGCGTTGTTGGCCGAAATGCTGGCCAGCGCACCCACCGGTGCCGCGCTCGACCCGTTGCTCGCGGCCATGCCCGCCGCCGTGTTCCGCCGCTTCTTCGCTGCCCACGCTCCGCTGCTCTGGGCCCGCGCCGCGTCCGACCCGGCCGCCGCCCGCGCCTTGCGCCACGTGCTGCTTCCCGCGACCCTCGCGCTTGCGCCCGAGCGCGACTTCGCCTGCCTCCGCCGCCTAGTGCGTGCAGACTGCGCCGACGCGCTAGAGGTTGCCCGTGACGTGTGGGCCGCGCACCTCCGCAGCTTCAACGACGCGCCGTCCGCCCGCTATGTGCTCGCCGCGTTGGACACCATGTTCTCTGCCCTCGAGCGCGCCTCCGCGGCCGACCGGGCGCTCGCGGGCGTCATTGTGGCCCTGGCCGGCGTGTCCGACGAAAACTACGCCGCACGCCATGCTGCGCTCTGCACTCGTTTTGTGGAGCAGGTGGTGGCCGCGGCGGCCGCGCACAGTGACCCGCACACCGCGGTGCGCGAGCTCGCGCAACTTCCACCGCGAGTGCCCGACGCGCTGCGAGCCGCGGTGCGCACCGCCATCCGCGACTTGGGCGCGCGCGCCACCGACCCCGCGTCGCGCGCGCTCCTCTTCACCTTGGCGGCGCGCGTGGCCCGCGCGCCCGATGCTCGCTACGTCACCGCGTTGTACGTGGCCTTGGCCCAACAAGAGCCGCTGTTTGCGGCGCACACGTGCGACCCGTTGGCAGCGCTCTCGACTTTCTACGCCACCCTCAGCGCGGAGGAGTTTGAAACGGTGTTCCAGCACGTGCTCGCAGCCGCTTCCTCTGCGTCGCCTTTTGCCGGCCCGTTGGTCGATGTGCTCACGCGTTTGCTCCCGCTCCTCTCCAAGGACCGCGCGCGCCCTCACGCGCGCCTCTTTGTCGGCTCCATCTCCGCAGTGGCCCTGCACCCCGCCGCGGACCTCCCCGCGCCCTCCGCGCTCCGTTTTGTGCGCGCCGCCACCGCCATGCTCTCCGACCACATTTGGGCCTGCTCCCAGTACGCGGTCGAGGCGCTCCTCGTGTGGGCAGCGGCAGCGGCAGCACGGCCCGAGATCTACACCGCGGCCGTCAACCTTGTGGCCCATATCGTGTTGTTCCACCGCTTCCGGCTCTCCAGCCGTTACCATTTGGTGGTTGGAACGGCGCTGCGCATGATGCTCCCCTTGCCGCACGCGCTGCCGGTAGCAGCCGCGGCGTACGCGCGCCTCTTGTCTGCGCTCTGCGACCCACCCACACAGGCCCTGGCGCGCGATGCGGACGCCCTCACCTCCGAGGCCAATGTCTACAAAAAGGCGGTGCGGCGCCACGCCCACGTCTTGCTCGTGAACTACATCCACGCGCAATTGGCTACACCCATGCCGGGGCCCATCACTGCTGCGTTGGTGCCTGGCATATACAGCGTGTTTGGCCTCCTTTCTGCCGCTGAGTTGAACTTGGTCAACCGATGTTTGGACTCGCTGGGCAGAGCGTACTACCGCACGTTGTACAGCAGCTACAAGGATCACGGTAAGTGGAAGGACTCGTGATGTGTGTACATATATACCTATTATACTCGATGGAACCCAGCAGTGTAGGACGCACACGCCACTGTGTGTATGATTGGTGGACACCGGCCCGCTATGCCCCAATTCTATGCTCGATCTCGCCCACTTCTTTTTGCTCTATTCTTGAGTCCTGCGTCGTGCCGCCTATTTGCCGACTGCGCTCCCTGCGCTGCAGTGGTCTACACGTATCGCGTGGCCATGCCAAGTCCCACCCGAGAGAGCATAGCCCTCAACCGCACACCAACAGCCTCAAAGTATTGCCACGCTCGCGCATCCAATCCATCGTCTTCGTGAGGATGCTCGAGCTCGTGCATCGTATGCTCGTACCGCAAAACATCTTTTCTGGTGACGATTCCGGCCAACCGCATGTCCTTCTCCACTAGCACATGATGCGGACCCACCCGGATAAAGAGATCCCGTACGTACTCGAGGCGAGTAGTTACATTGACCACAAGGGGCGCCTCGTTAACAAGACCACCCAAGCTTCGTTCGCCCGCTCCAAAGCGGTACTCGCCGTTATCAGTATGCGTGAGAAACTCCTCTAGGTCAACTCGCAGCACATAGCCCACAATGGCCGGTGCTGCCTCTGACGTCACCACTGGAAAACCGTTGTAGGCCGTCTCCTGCAACACGTGGCGAATATCTGCGGCAGTGTATGTCCCCTCCTGGGTGAACACGGTAGTTAAAGTGCCCATCGCTGAGACTACGGTCGTGCCAAATTTTGGCTCTTCCTTCGGATCGAGGAACGGAAGTCCGTTGAACACAATCATTTGGTCGGCAATGCCCCCGTCTCCCCAATTATCGTTAATCCATTTGGTCACGGCCACCGCCACCATGGTCGGCACAATGTACCGAAGCGCTCCTGTAAGCTCGAACATTATCATGGCTACGGTCACCGTCAAATGAGTGATCCCCGAAAGCGCCGCTCCCGCCCCTAAAAAGGCATACGTACCTGGAATGATACAGCGCCCCTCTTCAGGACAAGACGAAAAAAATGCCAGGTCGGGGTATTTGGCGTGAAGCTGTTCCACCACAATGCCCACAGCGCGTCCGAAAGTGGCGCCTGCTGCCATTGACGGCACAAAAATCCCTGCTGGCACTTTGCATCCGTAGGTGACAATAGTGAGCGTCAGACGAATGACCGTGGCGACAAGAAGGGACACAACGAGTCGACCCGGGTGAGAAGGTTTGCATATGTTGGACTCTTCGTCCGCGCTGCACTCGGCAAAGAGTGTCTGCATTGCTTCCGTCATGTCCACCCGCAAGAAATCGCTGTGATAGCACACAAGCGCCAGAATGACCGCCAAGAGCACTGCTTCGCGCACTGCGTAGTTGGCCAAATACTTTTTGCGGAACCCGGTGACTCGTTTGTTCAACCGTGACACGACGATTCCGTAGCCGCCACCGAAGGCGCCTAGCACCGCGTAGAACGGGAGCTCAAAGTAGTGCCACGGAGTGTTGTAGCTGACTTCAAATAACACAAGCTGCCCGGTACGGAATGGATTGAGCGCCGCAAGCGTCGCCACGCCAATCAATGCGCATACATATGCCTTCCAGAGAGTGGGCCAATGGTGCCTCAGAGCAATCTCCTCCATGGCGAAAAGCACGCCGCCAATAGGCAGACCGAATGCCACCGCCACACCTGCCGCAGCCGCCGCCGTGAGAAACTCGCTCCCTTTGGATGCTCGTTGGCGATATCGTCCCACGCCCCGCGCCACGCAGTTGCCTACTGCCACCGCATAGTGCACCGAAGGTCCCTCCTTCCCAAGCAGGAGACCCAGTGCGATCGCCAACGGGAGACAGAGACTTTTGAGCGCCAAGGTGGCGCCTCCCAAAAACCCCGGCATGGCGAAGCCGCCAACAATGCACTTGATCTCGGAAATACCGGAGCCGGCTGCAGTGGGGGCATAGCGCCGCACCAAAGACGCTGCAATGGCCGCAAAAATGCCCAGCCATATAACGTAAATTAAGTAAGCGCCGACGCCGCTCAGCCACGGCTGCCACGCGGCGCACCCGTCGTCGTTCCAGCAGCAGAATTCCTTATTGAGATAAAACTTGTTGCACCGTCCTAGCCGGAGCCACGCAAGCCATGCAGTCACAATGTTAAGCAGAGCGGCGATCGTGCCGATGGCCACGCCACACACACCTAAAAGAAGCCAGGTTTGAGTAGCCCAAAGCACGCCTTGAGCGCGGCGACGGTGCTTGTGTTCGGCGACGGCGTCGTCCGTCCAGTCCACAGTCTTGAAAGCGGGAAAACGTGCCACCGCACGCACACGTGCTTGGTGGAGCCATTGCCCGTCTTCGCCCCGAAGTTGCATGGGTATATATGTAGCAGAAGTTGTATGGAGGGAAAGGTATGATGCAGTGCCATAGGCTTCGGGTGCGACTTTTCAGTGCGACTTCTTTTAACAGCTATGTAGAGCGACTTGGCTGCGAGCGCCTACTTTCATGCACTCGCAGGCGCGGATAGCTAGGGCGGCTTTGCGGAGGTCTTGGCGTGTATCGCTCAGGTCTGGCATTGACACGATCACAAATTCAGTCGAAAAATACGGCTGCAAAAGAGCGCAGTATAGTTTTGGTACAATTTGCTGCTGCGGTGCAATCTATTTTTCGTAATAGCATAGGAGTGTCTTTTACCTTGCAAATCAGTATTCACCTTGTTCCCCTCATTGTACTGATGTTGTTCATTAGATTACGTCTGAGATCTGCTAAGATTTTCTTGGTCATCCGAAATGATCTCTGTCTGCTAAAAGATGTAAGCTTCCCCTATGACGATTAACGGGAAAGTAAAATCGTTGCAAAAAGAATGTGGTGGAAATATGAAATTCTTCAAGTCGCGGACGCTTGTGGCAAGAAATAGTAAAAAAGCACTCTAGCGATATATCCTTCTGAACTGATCTTGTATTTAAAATTGCGAATCTGAAGTGTGACCACTCTACCTAGAAACTTACTGTTTTATGATCATTGATCTGAATGTCTATAAATCCCATGAAGATGATTTTAGTAGTGTGTGATTGGGGATCGAAGTGTCATCACAAACTGTTCTTAATTATCACGTCGCGCAAAATGTCGGCGTAGTTGTCCAAATTCTGGTTATGGTTGTAGTAAGACCACACCAAAGTAAGTCCACCTTCTTTACACGAAATGATACTGAAAGTAAACTCTGAGGCAGCAGGTGCCAAGTGCTGGGCAAACACCACATCCGTGACAGTCCATGGTTTTTTGCCTTCCACTTCGTAAAGCGGGAAGTTCACATAGCCCAAGTTGGAAAGCTTGAGCGCCTCGCTCTTATTCTTAGATATCGCCAGGGAGAAAAACTCTTCGTTGGGGTCCAAATCATCAGCAATGCTCAAAAATGGAGTCATGAGGTTGAGCACTTTATCATTCTTGGTGCTGATGCCCATGTTGCCATTGATTTCCTTCACCTGATCCCAAGAAAACTCCGATGCAGGGTCCAAGATTTGTGGAACTCCCATGTGAGCAAAGTTACCCATCATGTGGTACCGCTTGTTACGAACAATGTCTTTGTACTCAGGATCGACTTTGTCTTCGGTTATGAACCAGCGAAGAGTCATGGCTGGAGTCATCAGGATGTAGTGGTTCCCATACAATGGTTGGAAGGCCACTGAGTGCGCATGGATCATGTAACTAGTGAGGGTAACGCCATGCTCTTTACACTTGGCCAACAATCTCTTCAACTCCTCGGGCGAAAGTCGAAGAAGCTTGTAGGCTAATGAGTACTCACGCGTAGCAGGACCGAACCCCGGCCATTTGGTTAGGTTTTCTGGCTTTCTTTTGGAGAAATGTGTTGGATCGTTGTCGGTGTAATCGATCGATGGGTCTTGCATGCACATTTCTGCTGGAGGGGGCAAAGAAAAGCGCAAGCGAGCCTCGTCCTCGGTCAAATCAAAGAGCACAGTGTCCATGTCAATAGTAGCTGGAGGAGTGCCATAAAGCAGCTGGTATTCAGCATCATTGGCGGCAGAGTCACAATACGCTAAAGCCTCTAGGAAAGCTTCATGGAACAAACGGGCAACCACACCGTCGGAAAGAGTGTGCTCGAAAGTCACCGTCAAATCGTGGTTTCCGCTAAAGATCAAGCGGAAGAGCGGCTTGTGCACGAAAAGGTCAAAGTACTTGCGCTCACACATCTCCGCCATGAATTCCTCAGGCACATCAGGCAACACCGCATCGGGACGAAACTCTACAACATCGCCCCACGTCAACTTATTCACAGGTAAAACTTCACAGTGCCCTGCTTCGAAATTCTTGAACACATTGCACGCCAAAATGTGGTAGTCAAGAACTGTTTTGCGCAACGCACGAAAAGTCAACGGTAAGTCGGCAGTAAGAGACCGATTGTATCTAGCCACAGCGAAGAAGTTGCGGTAGTAGTCGATTTCAGTTCTAGAGCGGAAGAAGTTTTCCGCAGAGCCAAGCCGACGGGAAATAACGGGCTTGGAAGACATTTCGCTTGCACTCGGGGAATAAAGAAAGCGACGGATTGATATGAATTTATAGTTTCTGGAGATATGACTAGGCACCGGAAGAACGCCGCACTCCAAAGTGTGGTACGCAATTTTCCGGTACACAGGATGCGGTATGCCGCACTTCTCGGCTCAAGAGATGCAGCTATATATCCGGACTGCAGCTCTATAACGAGACTCCCGATCCCCCAACATTTGGAAAAGGACCTATTGTCCCAAATTATAAAGTCTCGGTACAAATGAAACAGGGAAGCGGTTGTTAAAACTGGAAAGAGATTTGAACCGAAATCGCCATGAGTTGTTCCGAACCAGAAAAAAAGGCATATTTCGCGCAGGACCATCTTGAACGCCGTTCGTCTTATCTCCATCAGTATCGTAGAGGCCTTAATTGATAGAATACAAGTATAAGTTGAGCCTCAAGATTCAAAATCGCAAAATCTGCCACAATATTTTGCTTTCGCATTGGCACAACTTGGGTGAAACAAATTATTGCATTAATAGAGCCCGAGATTCGGCCTTTCACAGTAACTCTCCTCCATCTCTAACTTCAGACTGCATCACGCCAATACTGCAAGAACCACCACCAATACAAACACGCAGAGAAATACAAGAAGAATACAGCTCCAACGACCTCGTTTCTTCTGGTACTCATGTGCTTTGTTGAGTTCGCGAGATGCTTGCTGTGTGTTACCGTGCATCAGTAAGATATTGTCTTCTATTGTGTCCAATTGTTCGCCCTGGGAGTTGACCAATTGTCCCAAATCCTTAAAGATCGAATTGACTTCACGGATTCCTTCACTCACGCGCGCAATCTCGCGCTGTCTCTCTTCACTGAGTAAAATGTGGTATTGGAGTTCTGTCGCCTCAATATCGTCTTCTTGCACTTGTGTTTGAACCAATGGAGTGGTCTCGTCGAGTTTTTTAGCTTCGACGGAGGCGAGAGGAGTTTTCACAGGAATGTTTCGCTTGGCATCGGCATAATGCCGACTCGAAGCTACAAAAACGCCAGAAAGCTCACGAAACTCAGCGGCCAAGCGTTCTTTGGCTACGATCTGTCTGTTTGACACTTCGAGTTTTCCGCCCATTGCTGCGTTGATGTTCATAAGCAAAGATTGAATTGCGGATGCTAGGGCTGATATACGCACTTCCAAGGCATCGATAGTGTCTCTGAACTGAATGTTATCCCGCCGGCTGCCCAAGTGTCTGCGCTGAGAGTTGAACTGCGAAATAAGAACACCAAATGTCTGGATCTGCTCAGATGTATCGCTGATGATGTTATCGAGCTCAGACCCTGGGTTGGAGGGTACAGGCTGTGCCTCAAGGTCGACGGCAAAAGACATTGGTGATAGATATAAATTGAGTGCGTGGCTCGCCGAATTGATCCGATGAAGACTTAAGGGAGCTCGAGTGTTAAGTGGAGCCTAAAGACTGCAATGAATAATA
The DNA here is from genome assembly GCA_030581635.1 of Clavispora carvajalis. Taxonomy (NCBI): domain Eukaryota; kingdom Fungi; phylum Ascomycota; class Pichiomycetes; order Serinales; family Metschnikowiaceae; genus Clavispora; species Clavispora carvajalis. The sequence continues at coordinate 173,789 of JAKTTV010000008.1, read as the reverse complement.
TCTTGTCCGTCAGGAAGATTTCTTCGGCCCTTCAACTGTGTGGAGAGATTATTGGACGCTGGCAACAACAATTCACTGTGAGTAGCTTTTTCTCCTGTGCTGCTATGACTTCTGCTTTGAGAATCGGCCGAACAGGTTCTGGTTCAGATGTCGGAACTGGAAATAGAGCAAAATGTCACTGGAAACAGAGCAAGTTGTGTAAGGAAATAATGATATCTGTATGCCAGGCCGCGCAATATGGGGTAGATAATTTAAAGTGCACTATTTAATTGAGAACGTAATGTGCTTCGCTTAGGTTGCGGTACCACAAAAACATGCAGCAGCATAGTAAGAAAAATCTATTTGCTGTCTTTTCTGGCTCAATTATATATAGATTGGTATTAGTCTGGCTTGGGTCATTCTGCTATAGGCGTAGCAAGATGGCGTATCACGCATGCAGTAGGGGAATAGATTGTAAGCCGTACCGTGCTCTATATCGAAGTAGAACACCGAGCCATATGTCTGTATACCAATGTGCATGACTTACATGGCCAGGTGAGGCTGAAGCCATTTTTTCGGCGACAAGATATTAGCACAGTCCACAGTTAATACGGTCACTTGTGCGTTCTAACTACAAATAAGATGTTATAACTATTGGCTTTTGAGATGTCATCAACTAAATGACTGGGAAACACAAGTGGCTTGAATGGCCAGAAGCTCTAGACAGTCTGACTTGACTGAGGTAAGAGTAGCCGGAATGACCAGCTCAATGTCTTACACAGTATCCTAGCACGAGGTCTCACGCACGTATACCGTTTCAGGCACTACACAACCATTACACATTGCGCAACCATCAAACCATAGAAATGTCACACCTGGTACACCTGTCTAAAACCACAAAATCACCAACATGATCATCTTGTACATTGCTTTACGCATTGCATGTCAACTGCCGTTGCGGTCGGGATATTCCAATGCGTCGGAAGCAGTGTGTCAGTAAACCTTTTGCACCACATCACATAAACACCGCAAAGACATAACCAAGCCCTTAACTCGATGGGGCCAACCCGTACCGCCGATCACCTCAACAAAGTCTGCTTCACCACTGTCACTTACGCGCAGCTGTGCAGTACCCACCTACGCGCGACGCGACATCGCGACACGCGGACGCGCTTTTCACCTCTCACATTTGATTCCACTCACTATCGAACCCAGCGCTCCTTCTACCAGGTCACATGCTGTCGCGGTCAACCAAATTGGACAAGCTCAAGCGGCTCCGAGAAGCGCGTCGGACTGGTCGGATTGCCGATTCCGACGATGAGGATATGGCCATCTACGACGAAGTGGACGAAGACACGTTCCGTCAACACAAACGTGACCAGCTCATGAACGACGACTTCATTGTCGACGACAACGGCGAGGGATATGTTGATAACGGTGTGGACGAGTGGGACGACGCCACGCGCCCCAATTACTACTCTGACGAAGAAGATCAGCCGCGCAAGCGCCTGAAGCCCCAAAAGAAGGTAGCCAAGGTTGCTAAAGTGGCGCGGACAGCAGAAATCGACAGTTTCTTTGCTCCGGCGCAGGCGGGCCCGGCGGCGGCGCCCAAGGCCGCCACGCTGGTGGACGACATTCTTGACGACTTCGATGTGGCCCCCAGGAAGAAGCCTCGGCAGTTCGCGACCAAGGCATTCAGTTTCGCTACGAGCGCCAGAAAAGTCGGACGCGCCAATCCCACCGCGGTCAAGAGGGAAAACGTCGAGGCAGATGAGCCGCTCGATACCCTCACAGGCACCCCCGCGGATGCTCTTTCGGAAACCGTTCCAGAAGCGGAGGCAGCAAAAGATACGGATGAGGCCATCAAAGAGGAACCGGCTGCTGTAAAAGACGATTTGGCAGCCCAAGACGACGACAGCAGCGACGATGAGCTAGTGGTGCGGCGCCGTCGTCTTGCTGCTCCCGCCCGTGCACCTGCCGCGTCGGTGTCCGCAGTCAAGGCACAAGCGCTTCCTTCGTCCCCCGCCGTTACCAGCTCCCCTGTGCGCTCTCCAATTCCGTCATCGCCGGTACGCTTTCCTGCGGGCGCAAAGACCGATCTTGCGGCTGTCGTGGGCCCCGGCGATTCGTTCAAGATGTTCTGGCTCGACTATGCGGAGGCTGACGGCTCGTTGCTTCTTTTTGGCAAGGTTCTCACGGCTAGTGGCGCGCTTGTCTCCGGTATGGTTCAGATCAACGATATGTGCCGTGAACTCTACGTGTTGCCCCGTGCTACCCGCTTGACCGGGGACGAGGACTCGGGCGAACCCGTCACAGCCATGGATGTCCATGATGAGCTTGCACCGATTCTTTTGGAGCAGTTTGGGCTTGACCGGCTCCGGGCTAAGCCAGAAACGATGAAATATGCTTTCGAACTTCCGAACGTGCCCAAAAGCACCGAATATTTGAAGGTGCTCTTGCCCTTCCGGACCAAGAAGAACCAACATTTGATAATGCCAGCTGACATCGAAGGTGAAACGTTTCACCACATCTTTGGCTCGAATACCAATGTATTCGAGTCTTTTGTCATGCAGCGCAACGTCATGGGGCCCTGTTGGTTAGAGATCCGCTCTTCTGAATTTCTGGAAATCCACAATGCGTCTCACTGCCAGTTTGAAGTGGCCGTACCGTCTCCCGCCTCCATTACGCCGATTGTGAACGCGCCTGCTTCTCCTAACTTGACTACAATGTCAATCTCGGTCCAGACCATCATGAACGTCAAGGCAAATCGCCAGGAAGTGGTCTCTGTGTCGCTTTCAACATATCGCGATCTTCCACAAGATTCACCTATTGACGAGAACTCAAAGCCTGATGAATTGGTGACATTGGTGCGCCCTGTGGGAACCGCTAACTTTCCTCCAGGTCTACAAAAATTGGCCGAAAGTCAAAAGGTCAATTTGCGGTTGCTCCCCAACGAAAAGGCACTTCTCAGTCTTTTGTCTGCTTTGATCAAAAAGGCAGATCCCGACATTTTTGTTGGCCATCGGTTGGAAAACATTTCTTTGGACGTGTTGGTTCACCGTATGCACGATTTGAAGATTCCAACCTGGTCTGCCATGGGTCGCAGAAACAGAAAGGCTTGGCCAGATAAGTATGGACGCGCTGGATCATTTAACAATAACTTGCTTATTCGGGAGATTTTCCAGGGACGCCTTTTGTGTGATATTGCGAACGAGTTAGGTCAATCTTTGACACCCAAATGCCAATCATGGGATTTGCCGGAAATGTATAGTGTGGTTTGTCATCAAAATCACGCGGCAATCGAAATTAACTTCCTGAACCCTCGCTACGCTGAAGATGCTACTTTCTGGATGATTCCAATAAAGGAGAATATCAGTCAAGTGTTGATTTCGGCACAAATCTCCTTTGCTTTGCAAATTTTGTCGCTCTCGAAACAGCTTACCAATTTGGCAGGTAATGCTTGGTCCCACACCTTGAGCGGTACCAGGGCCGGGCGTAACGAGTACATTTTGTTGCATGAGTTCAGGAAAAACAATTACATTTTGCCTGATAAAGAATCAAGATTTCAAAAGAACAATAATCAACAACAAGATGCTCGTGTGGAAGCCACAGAAGATGATGCAACGACCGCTACTTCGAACAAGAAGCCAAAGTACCAAGGTGGCTTAGTTTTTGAGCCAGAGAAAGGTTTACACAAGAATTACATCTTGGTTATGGACTTCAATTCCTTGTACCCTAGTATTATTCAGGAGTATAATATTTGCTTTACCACTGTGGAGAGGGACGCATACAATATTTCTCACGATGAAGAGAGGGATCTTCCAATTATACCCGAGCAAGATTCAGATCAAGGTGTGTTGCCTCGTTTGCTTAACACATTAGTCTCTAGACGTCGTGAGGTGAAGAAATTGTTAAAGGACCCAAAGATTTCTGCCTCTGAGCGTGCCCAGTATGATATCAAACAACAAGCATTGAAGTTAACTGCTAATTCTATGTACGGTTGTTTGGGTTATGTCAACTCTAGATTCTACGCCAAGCCTTTGGCTATGCTAGTCACAAACAAGGGCAGAGAGATCTTGATGGACACCAGACAATTGGCTGAACTGATCGGACTCCGTGTTGTTTATGGTGATACAGATTCGGTAATGATTGACACAGGAGCTAATAGCTTGGCCGAAGCAATGAAGATTGGTGAGGAATTCAAAGTTCAAGTCAACGAACGGTACAAATTGTTGGAAATCGACACAGATAATGTTTTCAAGCGCTTGCTTTTGCATGCAAAGAAGAAATATGCTGCTATGAATGTGTCAATCGATAGAAAGACTGGAAAAGAAGTCAGCACTTTGGAAGTCAAGGGTCTCGATATGCGCCGTCGTGAATATTGTCCCTTGTCGAAGGAAATTTCGACATTCGTTTTACAGAAATTGCTTTCTGACCTAGATCCGGAAGAGGCGCTTTCTGAAGTTTACGGATATTTAGAAACTTCTAGTGCCAAGATTAGAGGAAATGAGTTTTCTGTTGACAAGTATCTGATGAACACAAGGTTGTCGAAAGATCCCAACAGTTATCCGAACGGTAAAACTATGCCTCCCGTTCAGGTTGCTCTTCGCCTCCGAAAACAAGGAAAAGTCGTCAAAGCCGGAAGTGTTATGACTTTTGTCATATCTGCTCCAACTGAAGAAAATGATGCTAGTGGTCCGGCTGATAGAGCCCGTTCAATTCAAGAGGCGATGGCCGACAGGGCTAACTTCAAGCCAGATATTGAATATTATTTGGAAAAGCAAATCTATGCACCAGTTGAAAGACTTGTTAACAAAATTGAAGGTGTCGACATGCTTAGAATTGCAACATCTTTGGGAATTGATGGCAAGAAATATGCTATGCGCCTCAGAAACACTGAAGGAAGCGATCATGATATAGTCCCGCTAGAATCGAATATTTCGGATGTTGATAGGTTCAGACAAGCTAGCTTTTTGGTTTTATCTTGCAAGTGCGGTTCTAAGTTCAGATTTGGGGGAATTATGCCATCTCCAGATTATAATGTTACATTTAATGGAGTTAGCTGCTCAAAGTGTGACTTTACCTTTTCTACATTGAGATTGACTTCTCAACTTGAGGTCGCCATCAGGAAGCATTTGGCGTTATACTACGCAGGCTGGCTTGTTTGTGATGATTCTGCTTGTGGAATCAAGACTAGGCAGATATCTGTCTATGGAAAAAGATGCATCGGAGCTTCAGGAAAAGCCCATGGCTGTAAAGGAGTTATGAGATACAAATATTCGGACAAAGCCCTCTACAACCAATTGCTTTACTTTGATGCAATTTTTGATGTGGTAAAAGCACAAAAGAAACAGTTGCGCCCTATTTCGTTTGATGAAACCCAGAAGACCATGAGCGAAGGACAGTTGAATGCTTTGGCAGAACAGAACAGAAACAATTTTGGTTATTGCAGAGAAATTGTTGACCTGTACTTGAAAGTTTGTGGTCGGAGATACGTGAATATGAGAGCTATCTTTGACTTCTTGGTCTAGGGAGAACAAAGAGATGCTATCAGGGCTTTTGTCGGTGATTATTTACAGGTATTTAATACAGGGGAATTATGTGAACTTTAGGGAGAGATTAGTAAAAAGGTATATCTACCACTTCTGACAGGGAACTAGCGTGCCTCTGAGACGCTGTTGATTTTCAATAGTCTCAAACAAGCCTTTGAAAGTGCCCTTTCCAAATCCGTTATGGTGACGGCGTTGGATAATTTCGAAGAAAAAGGTGGGCCTATCGTGCAATGGTTTGGTGAAGATCTGTAGAATGTAGTTGCAACCAAAAGAGCCATCTTTTCTGGGAAATTTGGACTCTGGGTCGAAATCGACTAGGATGTTGTTTGCCATCAATTGATCCATGTCTTCGTGTAGTCTTATTCGATCGCTTGCCAATCTTTTGCCTAGATCATGGTAATAACTGTATGATATGTCATTGAATTCCACTCCACGGGTACGCAACGAAACAACAGTGTCAATGATATTTCTTGTTCTCAAAGCAATGTGCTGAATTCCCGGGCCGCCGAAAAATTCAATGTATTCTTGAATTTGGCCAACCAACCTTGTTTCCGCTGGTTCGTTTATGGGCATTTTCACTTTTCCATTTGTGCTAGCCATGACTAACGAACGGAGTGCAGTGTTTCCCGTCGATATGTCAGCCTCGTCAACAGACCAGTACTTGTGGAGTCCGAATGCAGCAGCATAAAATCTGGCATACCTTTGCATTTCGTTCCACGAATAATTCTGAACACAGTGATCAATTTCACAAAAGGAAATCCGCAGCATATCATGGTACAATTCCAATGGCTTGTATCCGGGCAAGTAGGCTCCTCTATATTCAAGCCGCTGCACTAATGTATGATGCAAATCTGTGTCTGGGACTCTCACCTTTGCCAATTTAACCAGGCCGTAGCGGTCGTGAAAAGTCAGAGGAGGTTGAATCAGGATGGCACCATTGGTGACCGCAAGGGAATAAACTAAATCCACATCGGTAACTTCCAAAGATACATCCAACACGCCCATTCCATGACGAGAAATGAATTGATCCGCCGTATTCGCCAAAATAGCATCGTATGCTAGTTCTCTACTCATGTCGTGGTGCACCTCATGGTAATGCGAGGCAATCAGTGCCAAATGGGGCCCAAGATTTCCGGGGAAATATTTCAACAACTTTTCTGCCACCTCTGGTTGGGAATTTTGCGGAGTAGATTTGAGGGAGGTGACCACTTCCACCACCACATTTCCATTTTTTAGGACGTGCCCAGCTATCAACCGGGAACCTGTTTCTAAATTCCGATAGGCGACATATTCAAATCCCATTGCGTTTTGAAGATAAGTAGCCATTTCTTTGGCATTGGAAGTTGCAAATTGCACAGCGTAAAAACAAACGATACCGTCGAGTGGAAATTTGCAATTGACATGTCCGTCTCGGAACAAGTCAGAAACATCGTCCTGAATATCTAAAGCAAATGGGAGTTCCCAATCAGACATCATTGAATAAGCTAGTAGGTAGCAATGTGTAAAAATTAGAGTAAAAAATGGGTGCAAATGTACAAACGCGAGCTAATGCGAACATTTACAAAACTGAAGAGATTTTGACACTATCCTACCAATATATCTCCTTTCGATTGCCGAAATTTAATGATCCTAGCTAGGTAAGGAGCAACTAAAAGACAAATTATTTTCAAAGGATTGTTCCAAAAAATGAGAAAACAATACTGTCGTTAGACATACACACTGACATAGTGGGTGCTTCGTAGACACCGCGGCACACCCGTACACCAACTATACTCTCGCAACTCATAACACTAATCGCTCTTACCTTTCGATAACCCTTATGAATTACAACGGGCAGCAAGGGCAGACCCCCTCACAGTATGAGCAGCGAAAGATGATGCTTCCGCCGCAATTCCAGAACTACACTCCGCAGCAACTTGCTGAATTGAAAAACCAACCGCAGTTCCAAAATATGCTTCGCCAGTATTACCAACGACAACAACTTATACAACAACAGGCTATGCAACAGAAGATGGCGCTTCAAAGCCGTGGACGGCCAAATATAAACGCAAACTCCCAGGGCCTCAATCTGGTCTCGAGCGCTGGCCAAAACCTTCAAACCATGAGTCAAACTATGGGCCAGAACATGGGCCAGAACATGGGCCAGAACATGGGCCAGAACATGAGTCAGAACATGAGTCAGAACATGAGTCAGAACATGATTCAGAGCCTCGGGAAAATGCCAGACCAGAGCGCGGCTAATCTTGTGGCAGCAAACATGGGCCAGAACCCTCAGTTGCATGCGCAAAACGTTGGCCAGAACCACCCTGCCAACATGAGTGCTAGGCCATTCCCTGCGGGGCAGGCCACGACAAATGCGTATTTGCTGCAACAAAAAAATGGCCAGGGTACAGTTCCAACGATGGGCTCTTACGGTCACCGCGACCTGCAAAGTATGGGCGCAGCATATGGTCGCCAGGGATCAGTCCCAGGAGTTACGGGGGCAGGCGTAGTGCCTGTGCCCGTGAACCTGCCTGCGAGCAGGCTCATAAAGGAGAAGGTAAAGTTTGCGCCCGGATTTACCGCGAGCTCAGTGGACCGGATGCCGTTGAAGTCAGTGGCGCCTTCTGAATGGTCGACCAAATTGAAGAACGCGGGCGAGGACGTGCCATTGGACGTGAAGGTGTACGAGGACATTGTGCAGAGAGACCTGGAGTATCTCCGCCAGTCAGCGATCCAAGGTCAAAAATACCAGGCAATGGTAGAAAAGATGGCACTCGACATAAAAACATACAACCTCATTAAGCAGCAGCGAATGAACGCCATCAGTGCGGCGGCGAAAAACCAGTACAACAACAGCATCTGGGGTGATGGGTACCAGGGCTACGGCAACGGGTCCAGCAATACTGCGACACAGGTGATATTGCCTGCGCAGGCGAAGAGGTACACAAAAGTACCGGACCTCGACATGACGGAGCGGGAGATCCGGCGCAAAGTGGCTGACTCGAAACCTCGCCAGTTGGTGCCTATCCGGCTTGATTTTGATCAGGAGCGCGACCGGTTCAAGCTCCGTGATACATTTTTGTGGAACATGGCCGATGAGACCTATCCGCTCGACAAATTTGTCCGTACACTTATCGAGGACTACAAGTTTATTTTGGAGCAAAACCTACACACGGTGCTTGCGTCGGTAGCGGAGCAGATCAAAGATTTTCGCAAGATCCCGGACAAGGTGGTGGGCGAGATTCGTGTCCCCATCAAGATCGATCTCGTGATAAACAACACCCAGTTTGTCGACCAGTTCGAATGGGATATCTTGAACGCTGGCGATAGCGACCCCGAAGACTTTGCGAACGTTCTATGCGATGAGATGTGTCTCCCTGGGGAGTTCGCCACCGCCGTGGCCTTTTCCATCCGCGAGCAAACCCAGCTTTATCACAAGGCGCTTTTCTTGGTGGGGTATAATTTTGACGGTTCCCCTATACGCGAAGACGAGATTCGCTCCCACATTCTTCCGGTCTTGAGGGTTCTTAATCCTGATGCTGGGGATGGCGCGGTCGAGGACTTTGTTAGTACTTTACGAAACCCAGCAATTGTGGCTGATTACTCCCCGTCTTTAAACAAACTAACACAACTGGAGGTGGAGAAGATCGACAAGGAGATGGAGCGCGAGTCGCGTCGTCGCAGAAGGCATTTCAACACAGAAAGTAACTTCAGCTACAACGAAAACGGCAACGGACAATTCACTGCGCCCAGCCGCGGAACAGCATCGCGCAGAAACGCTCTGCACGCCGGTAGGGGTGTGAAGACAACGCTACCTGATCTTTCAGAAATCCCGAAAACATTCCGCACGCCTATGCCATCAAGTGTGTTACCGGGTGGGATTGACTTGGGCGTTCCCGACATATTTGGCTATAATGAGCTCATCGTGAATCGTACACAAATCAAAAACCCCGACTATAAGCAACCTGCTCCACCTGGCCTGGTTACCTCGTATCGGGATAGCACGGGGTCGTTTTACGTGAAAATCCTACTTCCCAGACGTCGTTAAGAGGCGCAATGTACATTATTCGAACGATAGATTGTAGCTTACTTGGTGGGCATAATAGCGAGTCGTCACCTCAACTGGCGAGAGACGCAAATTTAACTGCTATAGCTAAGAGATCCCTTTACACTTACGCTGTCAGTTTGAGAGCATTGGACAAGTCTTCGATCAAATCATCAGCATCCTCGAGACCCACACTAACACGCAACAAGGTGCGTGACGTGTGAGGATCAGTCAAGCATCTCCACTCGATCAAAGATTCTGCTCCGCCTAAAGAGGTGGCGTGCACGAAGTACTTCAAGCGATTTGGCAAGGTTTTGGCAAACTCCGCAGTGGAAACTTCTATAGAAAAGGTGGGCGAGTGAACACCGTTGAGCTGCGTTTCCACAAATGCGTCCTTTTGCAAAGACGAATGGTATACTTTGCTCAAATTAGGAATATTGTTGATGTTATCGTGCAAGTAGGCAACCAACTTGATTGCATTTGAACTCTGTTTCTTCACACGCAATTCGAAAGTCTTCAAACTTCTTAACAAAAGAGAGCTTTCTAAGCTTCCAATATTGGTTCCCAAGTGGAGCCGGTCCTCATACAATTGGTAGGCCACATCTTTGCTCTTGGTCAACAAGAGTCCCGACAACAAATCAGAGTGCCCACCGAAATACTTGGTGGCCGAGTGCATCACCATATCCGCGCCAAAAGCCAAGGGATCTTGTAATGGAGCAAACGTGGAATCCACAAGGAGAAATGCACCTGCAGCATGAGCTTTATCGGCGTAATGTTGGATGTCAAACACATTTGATAAAGGGTTTACTGGGGTCTCCAAATGGATTACATCCCCCGGCTGCAACTTCTTCAAGTCCTCATCTGACAAAGAGAACTGCTTCATGCCATAGTTGCGGGCCCAAATTTTGGCGATACCAAGGCAACCGTGGTACGCCTGGGCAATGAAGAGTTGCCTCGGATTGAAGTAAGTCAATGCGGCAGAGAATGCACTCAACCCAGACGAATAAACTGTGGCGTGAGAATTAGTCAATTTTCCCACAATGGCTTCTATCCGCTCACCATTGGGATGCGTCCAACGGGAGTAGACGAGAACCTTGGGGTATTCCTCTTCATTACCCCGAGCTCCGAAGGGAACAAGATCGTCGGGGTTGGAGGAGTACTTGTAAGTGGTGGTGACATGAATTGGAGGAATGACATCAAGCCCTTCATTGACGCCGTCGGCACCGTGGATCCCTGTGGTAGCAAGTTTGGTCATTGCAAGCTCTGTCGGAAGCAAAAGAAAGCTGTTTGAGGAGAGCTAAGGAAGACGGAGTGTATAAGTTGATCAGTAGATTGGGTTGCATAGGAATCAATTAGACTGTGGCAACGCACAAGAGAGGTGTGGAGGGAATGCGACATTATCCGGATAAAGAGGGTGGCCACACCTCGGACTGAAGAACACAAGTCAACAGGCAACAAGCCTTGGCAGAAGAGCTGATAAGAGTAAATAGAGAGTGATAACGGTCTAGTTGAGACCAGGCGCGAACGGGGATTCGCATATGAGATATTGCGTTAACGAGGTGGGGGAAGTCACGCCTCAGGGCTTCTATCAACAAGCACAGGCATGTGTACTAATTTCCAAAAGGCATATACCGACACTTTGCATCCTCTCAAATCGTAATCGGTAGAGGGTCCGAGAGTGAGGCATTTTCCGGGTATGATAGGGGCTTGGGCCGGGTTCATGAGGATGACACTTCTTTCGCCAGCCTGAAGGCAATCCGATTTGGAGTGAGCAAAAGCTTCACCGGCAGGTTCGGTTCTGATGTCACAAGCGGTTCTCACAGGGGAGGCACAAGTGGTGCTCCCAATGGCCGGCGATATTTCAGGCTGGGTTTCTTCGATGATCCGAGGTTTGTCACACCTCTGAATTTCCGCATTCTGGGGCGACTTCTTTTCCTCATTCGGCAGGTTCGACGGCCTCCCGATAAAATCACTATCAGGGGCGTTAGAGCTATTCTCAGACGTGTTTGCTGCATCCTGGGGCTGTGCCACGACTTTCACTGCAGTGAGGTGCACGCCCAACGGCGCGGACGCGACAACAACCACCCGCGCGGAATCTGGGTCGCGCGCGCGCTTCTGGGCGGCAGACAGGGCGGAGGGCGCAGGCGAGCTAAGGCGAGCGAGGCGAACGCGCGCCGCGTACGCGCGCACTGCGCGATTGCTCGCGGCAACCGTGCGCGAGTAATCAGTGAAGTCGAACAACGCCGCTCCCATCCGTGAATGCGGACTTTTAGAAGAATTAGCTATGCGCCGGCTAGAGAGTTGCTGAGAGAGCGATGGGATACTTTGTCGTTGAACAACCGCACTTTTGCTCTCGCTGGTGAATGGTGGGGTGGTAGCGATCTGCTGCGACGTCCGGAATTTTGCGCTCAAGGAATTTTTCCGAAAATTTGGTAGTTTGGAGTTTTCTCTGGCTAGATGCTTGGCTGTAGTATCCATTAACGGGCGCCGGGCCCGCCTTTGGTGGTATAGATCGAAATCATCTTTCATGTTGTTTACCGTGGTTGATCGCGTTGCCTGTGCAGGGATCATCCTCAATGCGAAGATTCATTTTTGGCTGGCGCAGTAGCGCACCTAAAAGGTGCGAATTGAAGGCGGGTACTTTGAAGAGCAATTGAGTTTTGCTTTCGCAATCTCATCAAGCTTGAGATCTAAACAACAATCGCTTAGTCAAATACAGGAGGAGGAATCGATTGGGTTACATGAGGAAGACTTTCGTAAGGTGAGATTCGGCCGAAAATCTTGCAGAAATGACATTTCAGGTGTATAGAAGGATCCCGTGGTGAGCACAGTGCTTCTTGCTAAATTTGTAGCTTCTTGTCGGCGATAAAGTTTGTTCAGGTGTGCCAATATGGATCCAACTATATGATGAAACTCATGGGTGCCCAATTGAGGCTAGGCCCGCTGTACTTTTCACAGTTGAACACTAGGTAGTTACTATAGGATGTGCTGGCTTTACCAAGGTCCCCATCGCTGGGTTGTTAATGCTCGCCAGGGGTTACGAATAGCACAATCAATATAAATCCTTATTCTCGATGAGAAGCTATAAACTTGATAAAGAGCAGCGATAGAATACTCGCACTTGTGGCAAATGCTTGTGAGGATATTCGCTTGTAGTCAGCAACGAAAGCATGGAACAGTGTTCTCATTCCAGCAAGACCCCGTCCGTGGCCCGAGTGACTTTCACGTCAGTAGGCGGTCCAGCTGCCTCACAACTTGGCAGTGTTTCTGCCCACAGTACACTTGATCAAACCGTTTGGGTCGGGCAGCGGGTAGAATAAAACATTGTCGTTGTCAAGACCCTTCCACTTTAAGTCGAAAAGAACGTAGTGCTTGTTGGGTAATTCGTATGTGACCTGCGACACAAAGGGTGCTTTGGTCAAGATCAAAGATGCCATGTTGTACATGGTGGCTTGAACTGAAGGCGAGTTCTCTTTGGCGAACAAATCCAAGGTGACCTGGCGCGCGATCTCGTAGGTCTGGTCAAAAACGCCCTTGTCAGCGAGCGCAAGTACGTTGTCAAGCGATCCCAAACGCTTACTGCAGAATTGCCATGACGCAGAGACATCAGTTGACAAAATGCGGTCTTCAGTTGGCTTCAAAGTGGTGTAGTCACACAAGTGGTAGCCGTAGAACATTGAGCCAGTAGACTTCAACACAGTCAAGTCCTTGATCGAGGAGAAAATTTGCAAAGCACCCGAGGTCTTATCGTACTGCAAAAAAGTTCTTCTGGTCTCTGGGCCCTCGTGACGGAAAGAGTGATCGTGTAAGCGGCCATCCACCTCAAACTTGGACCAGCGGGTCTGCACGATGGAAATCTCGACTCCCGAGACATGAGAATATTTACCGGTAAAGTGCTTGGCCAAGTGAGCCGCGAAACGCTCAATGGGCCAAACCTCGGTCTTTCTGGCTTCCACCAAAATGGTGTTTTTGACAGTGTCTGTAGGGACGACTGGAGAGTTGTCTGCTTCAGTGTAAGACACATCAAAATTGCCCTTCAACAATACTTGACAGTTGGCTTCCAACACATCTTGGACCTTGGGGTTTTTGGGGTCCTTCTTGACCTTCAAGAACTTGACGTTTCCTTTTCCGTAGGCAGAATCAATTAGCTTGGACATGGCAGAGTGGCTAGATAACTTGGTGATGAGAGAATGATGGATGGGCCACATGGGGGCTGATAGGATCTTTTATATAGGCCCGCTGGTCTGGGGTCCTGCAGGAAAGCAAGCCCGGAGATCACCGAAATTTCCTGTTGCGGAGTTACCGGCCTGCCGCTTAGATAAGACTTAACATCACGCCAGGCGAACAGTAGACGCAGCTGCAAGCAATGTCAGATATGTTTTACTTGTGGCCTAATTCGTAAATGGGCCCATTTCAGTTCCAGCCTTGGTTGGTTCCCCCTCGACTGCGGCGGTTGCTTTGTCGCGCATTCTCTTATCAATGCAACCTGTAGACAACTAGAGGCTTCGGGAATTTCCGAATCGCCAGTTCGAGGATGGGCAACATCGACACACCACCTGACGTGGAAGCGTCACGACACCCAATTAAAAAAAGTTCTAGACATGGGCAGGACATCTTTCGATGAGCAAAAATGACGCACATTTCTCATTCAAAACGGCACCAGCCTTCGACACATTGACGTGCACGCCAATGTGTTACAGAGGATCATAATTAGCGCTGTTTCGACACAATGTACCTTTCAGACTAACAGCTCGAAGGGAATGAAGGTCCAATTTCACGAGAAGAGATTAAGGATATTATAGTCAGGAACATTCACGATAGATATGGCCTGGATTTAAACTGCACAGGTGCGTGGTCGAAACATTTGCGATAGATATAGGCTGGGTCCAAAGCTGCACATATAAGTGTGTTTGATTATACTGCAGATTTTTCCAGTTTCAACGCACCCGTGACAGTGGAAACCGCCGAATATAAACTGCTTATTTCGGCATAAAACAAAGAGACGGGTTGGCTGAGTTTCTTCACCTAAGTGCCGTATAGAATTGTGTCGTAAAATCTTACAGGTCAACGAGCTGGACCGGTCTTTCTCCGTAAATGCCGAGGGCCAGGTCGAAGCTCCAATTGTAAATTCAATTATAGTAATCCGTCATGCAGGAAAACATAACCGTCCTCTTGATCTCGCGGTGTGTACACGACCGAGTAAGTCATCTCGTGTCTTCCTTTTTAAATGCTTGCAATATCTGCGCGAAGGGCGCTCCGAACTTCGCCATCCGGCTCTCTACGCTGCTTAAGTTACAGCATTTCTGCAAAGGCACAGAAAACCAGCCCTTTGCCTTTTCTTTCCGATGCTCGCCAGTTGGTCACTCCATTTGAATTCTCGATTCCCCGGACTCTGAATGCCCTCAAAGAAACACAAAAGATAGTGCTGCACACAAAGAAGACATACTTCGATCCATCTAATGTGACTCTTGACTTTTCCCAGTCAAACAATACGCTTTTTAATAAAATCCAGGCTGATAGTAAAACGCGAACCAGAAAGCGAATTGTCGAACCTGCAGCAGCATGGCTAAAAGAGCATGACCCAAAGATGGCCCAGATCTTCCGAAAAATGCAACGTCATCTTTTTTATGGACGCGTATCTTTAAACGATAATCTAAGCCCACTTCAAGTGGGGGATTTGGTACTTTTGGATACCCACAGTACGCTTCTTCATATAGTGGTTGCGGCGCCAGCCAATCTCAACTCGAATATCTACACCTTCGTAAACAACGAGGGCGAAATCACATACGGAACAAAGCATTTTGTGCGCTTTCGCGTGCCACAAGTGGTACCTAAGCAGTTTCTCTCTACTTTGGGGTTAGTTGTGTTAGAGAAAAAACATCATGGTATTGCCCCTGTTGGAATGCCCGACAGCCACTTCTCCCGCTCCAAGAATGCGCTACCTAAGGAATTGCAGAAGAAAGAAGAAGAGAAGAATGCCAGCACAACATCGGAGGCATCATTTTCGAATACTGGGGACGATTTCATTGTCGCCCAAGCTGCATCACTGCTTCTTACTGACACTGATGTGAAAACTTACGTTGTTCCTAGTAGTGCTAGAAAAGTATTTTCCGAGTTTTTAACCAGTGTATCTATCGTCTCTTTCGAAAAGATTACCGCATTTAGCAACAAGTTGGAGTACTTCCATAAAGTGCTTCAATATGACGAGAACAATAACCTAATTGATGCAGCGCGGACAATTCCTCTTTTCGAGTTGTTTGGCCTCGTGTCAAACTTTGCAGAGACTTTGACCAAGATCGAGAACGTTAAGGGTTTTCCAGATGAGTTACGGATCATGAACTCATTTGTGCGCAAGATTCGCCACGAAAGCGCCACCTCTTTTGGTAAACGGCTACCAGTAAACTCAAAGACGGATTTTGCAGAGTCAAGTCACTCCATCAGCTCCTACATCGCTTTCGTGATTGCTTTGAGTCGGAGCAGCAGAATGTGGAAGATAAATATTCAAAAGTCAACCAAAACTCCGATTAGTGTGGATATCTTACCACTCATGAAATCTTCACTGTTGGAGTCCGCTTTAGAGTATTTGAAAAAAGAAGGTACAGACGAGTTTGTCAAATATTTTGTTCGTCGTCATACTGCCAAATCAACGCCGCCTCGCCCGCCTCATTATGATTCCATATTGCAGATGCTAAAAGATTTTGTCGTATTTAATGTCACTAATGATCACACAATGGAAAGTGTGTTGGGAAATCTCATTCGAAAAATTGACATTACCTTTGAGAAGAAGGGAATTCATTGGTTACATCATATCCCTTATTCATACGAGTACTCCAAAAGTAGAGCATTCGACATCGTAATGGATCTTGAAAAGAATGGTTTGACAAACCCAGTCCTTTGGTCTGACGCTTTAAAGCTTCCCAATACGGGAACTAGTATTGAGTCAGATTTGTTCGATGATTACTATCTGTACGTGGATTCAAAGTTCACTTGCAAAGAAGATCTACATAAGTTGATTTGTTCACTGATCGAACCTTCAATTCCAGAAGATACTTCGAATACATTTGATGAGTCCCTAGCTACATCAAATGACGCCGCGATTGCCAACTGGATTCGAAAAGATTTCTATACCAATGACCCCCTTCTCTCTATTCGTGAAAACTTTGGTCAAATACCAGTGTATTGCATCGATTCTAAGACGGCTCACGAAATTGATGACGGAATCTCAATTCATGAGCAAGGGAATGACTATGTGATCACTGTACATGTTGCGAATCCTACTTCTTTCCTCAAACCAACATCCACATTGAGCGAAATCGCATTTAGAAAGGGTACAACAGTCTACTTACCCGAGGGCCCCACAATGATGTTACCTCACATTGTGTCTCAAATGTGCGGTTTGAATGGAGACGGTAGAACGAGGACATTTGCTATTGAATACCGCTTAAAGAAAAAAGACATTGATGGGTATTTACAGACAGTCCAGCTGAACCCTAATAAGCAACCAATGTCTTCGCTATCTAAAAAAGTGATGAAATCGTTGACTTCTTCTGCCAGTATCAAGTTTTTCAACGTGGAAAATTTTCCAAAGGGATTCACTTACGAAAGAGTGAACAGGGTATTGAACGACCCCGAAACCATCGAAAAGTTCTCACACAATCAGTTGAAGGAAGGTTCACATGAATCCAATTTATTCAAGTTGTATCACATTTCCGCAATACTTAGGCACATTAGAGTTGGACTAGGCAAGGGGTTGGAAATGGATTCCAACGGGTGCAAGATAAATGTGGAATATACCGATGAGGATGTTGCCATGTCTGAACGGTTCCAGCATATTCAAAACGGATATAAGTTGACTGTACCAAAGAAGGACCATTCGAAAACACCTGTCATCACTATCACTAAAGTTGTTGATCAAGACAGTAAATCGAAATCCCAGCAATTGGTATCTAACTTCATGATTGCTGCAAACTATGCGGGTCTGGTTTACGCCCACAGAAACAAAATACCAATTGTTCACCGGACGCAAGAGTTGGGATTAGAACCTTCCCTAGAGCAAGAGCTTTGGCGTTTGAGTCGCAGCATATACGAAGGAGGAAAGAGTCTTTCAGTGGAGCAAAAGTCGCAAATATTATCGGTCATAACATCAGCTAATTATGAAGTATCACGCAAGAAGCATGAGAGTTTGGGGCTTGACAGTTATCTGAACTTTACGTCTCCTTTACGAAGATATGTTGACATGGTTAACCACTGGAAGTTGGAAGAACATATTCTACAACTTCATGGAAAGAAGCAAAATGGTGAAACCCACAAACCAGATACCGGTGATCTTGACTACATTGCCAGCCATCTTCAGAGCTGCGAATTTACGAATAAAGGGGCACAAAAATTTTCTGATTGGTTTTGGCAAGCTACATTTCTTCGCAACTACTTTGAAATGTTAGAAAGTGGCAATATCGAGAAAGAAATGGAATTCAACTTCCTCCTTCGGAGCGATGGGAAATTTGGGGACGTTTCCGCCGAAATGACAGGCTTCAACAATCTCCACACCACCATAGTACAAAATGCGATGTTGAAAGCAAAGTTTGCGGACGGTGATTACAAGGTGGGTCAGGTGATCTGCAATCCACGATTCAGGGTGGTAAAGTTGGATTGCATTGAACAAGAGTTTGCAATTGAGCTCTACTGATATAGCACGGATTTGACGCAAGCAGCGTCAATCGTGGACAAAACGAATTGTAAATAGATTTAAATTTCTTGATCATGTATATGTTACACGATTCTGCGTGGACATCTTTGAAATACAGACAGAAAGGCTGTGGTGAATTAAGCGCTATGCAGAAGTGCGGAATGGTGTGCGTCATAAAATTGTTTTCGGTATATAGCCGTTCCATCACATGCATAAGCAGTGTTGAGACAGATACCTTTAGCCCCACATTACGTGGCTAATGCAACATCTATATTAGGGTCATCATGAGGGGCACAAGTACTAAACATTTCTTTTTGTGGTATAAACGCTAGAAATTATACCCTCTAATTTGCGATGCTTCTGTTTGTTATGATTTGCGCGCAACGCACCTGTCCTGTCATGTACATGAATAGCAAAACAATCTGTGACAAAATTTTTCCCTCTCGTCACCTGGATACAAAGCGATTTTCCTGTTCGACTTGATTCCATACATCGTTAACTTATCCCTGTTGTTTGTGTCCCAAGCCATCCACAATGACAAGTGCTCAGGGTACTTCCACGTCTGCAGTCCTTTCATCTTTGGTAGCTAACCTGATTCTCTTGGGATGCTTTGTGGGTGCTTTTCTTATTCTCAGATTGAAGTACAAGAGAATATACTCTCCAAAGTCTTCCTATGACTTAGTCCCAGAAGACAAGAAACCCAATCCCTTGCCCAAGGATCCGATCCGTTGGATTTTCATTCTTCTTACAAGGCCGCAGGCTTTCATTATTCAACAATGTGGTATCGACGGTTACTTTTTCTTGCGTTACTTGTTCATATTTTGTTGCACCTTTTTGGTAGGCATGTTGTCGTGGATCATCTTGCTTCCTGTTAATGCTACCAACGGAGCGGGAAATACAGGGTTGGATCAGTTGTCCATCGCTAATGTTAAGCATCCCAAAAGATACTATGCACATGCTTTTATGTCATGGATTTACTACGGTGGAGTGATTTTTGTTATCTATAGAGAATTGTTCTTCTACAATTCCTTCAGAGCTGCTATGTTGTCTTCGCCAAAATATGCCCAGAAGTTGTCCTCCAGAACCGTCTTGTTCCAGTCGGTACCCGACTCCTGGTTGGATGAAAAACAGTTCTTCAAGTTGTTCAAAGGTGTTAAGAGAATCTACGTGACAAAAAATGTGCGGAGATTGGCCTACAAGGTTCAGGTCAGAGAAAAGTTGGCGCTCAGATTGGAAGCTGCCACCCATAAGTTGTTGCGTACGGCCATGAAGGCTAAATTGAAGGCAGAAAAGAAAAACATACATGTCGAAAACCCAGAAGATATCAATCTGTGGGTTCCAGAAGACAAAAGACCGCGCCACCGTCAAAATGGTATGTTTTCCAAAAAAGTGGACACTATTACCTACTGTCGCGAACAACTTTTGATTCTTGATAAAGAAGTGAAACATTTGCAAAAGTACTACAAGAAAAACACGAATAAAAACTCCATTTTCGTGGAGTTCGATGATCAGTACCATGCACAGTTGGCTCGACAAGCTGTGGTGCACCACATGCCATTAAAAATGATCCCATCACATATGGGAATCGAACCCTCTGATGTGATTTGGAGCAATATGCGTCTCTTCTGGTGGGAAAAAATCGTCAGAAATGCTCTTGCTATTGCTGCTATGGTGGCCTTGATCGTCTTTTGGGCCATCCCTGTTGCGTTTGTCGGTGTTATTTCGAACATCAATTACTTAACCAATAAAATCCATTGGTTAAGATGGATCGAAGACATTCCATCTTGGATTTTAGGTGTTATTACAGGTGTTTTGCCTACTGCAATGTTGTCCATCTTGACCACAGTCTTACCGATCTTCATCAGAGCTCTTGGTAAAATTGCGGGATGCGTTTCGGCACAAGAAGTTGAATTGTTCACTCAAACTTCTTACTTCTCATTTTTGATCGTTAATAACTTCCTTGTCACTGCGCTCGCATCTTCTGCCACTGCCACCGTCACCAAAATTGTCAATAACCCGTCGTCAGCCTTGTCCATTTTAGCAAACAGTTTACCAAAGTCTTGCAACTTTTACATCTCTTACATCATCTTGCAGGGCATGACTGTTGCTGGTGGTGCATTGCTTCAAATTGTCGGTCTCTTCTTGTACTTCATTTTGGGTGCTATTTTTGACAGAACGCTCAGAAAGAAGTATGCCAGATTTAGTGGTTTGGGAACTCTCGCATGGGGTACAACATTCCCTCCATTCACGCTTCTTGTGTGTGTTTCCCTTGCGTTCTCTATACTTGCTCCGATGATCTTGTTGTTCTCATTTGCTGCATTTGTTCTCATCTTCATTGCTTACTGCCACAATATGACGTATGTCTTCGTTGAAGGTTCCGATTCTAGAGGAGCTCACTACCCTGTGGCGATCATGCAAACTTTCACTGGTCTTTACATTGGTCAAGTTTGTTTGTTGGGTCTTTTCATTGTTGGAAAGGGATATGGGCCAATTGTCATTCAAGCAATTGGACTTGGAGCAACTATCTTTGCTCACATCAACCTCCAAAGAGCCTTTGGGTACTTGGGCAACGTGGTTTCCATCGATCTGATGATTCCATTAGATGGTGTCTCGAAAACGCCTTCATTCAATGGCGAGACTGATTATCGCTACAGAGTATTGAACGAGAAGGTCGACTTGAAAGAAGAGAAAGAAGAGGAAGATGTTAAACGCAACTTACAAGATAACGTCAAGAACGGACTGTCACTTGTTCCTTTATTGGCTGACCGTGAATCCAAACAGGTTTACTCGAACAATCCTTTGGTGAAATGGATTCGGGCAGATTACTTTAAGGACTATAGTCATGTCAAACAGTTGGTCCCTGCATCATACAACGTTGACTCAACGGAGGCCGATAACAAGCACGCGTACGATCAGCCATTCATCTCGACCAAAATGCCAGTTCTCTGGATTCCAAAAGACCCTATGGGTTGGTCTAAAGAGCAAATCAAACAGAACTCTTCTGTCTTGACTATGCTGGATGAAAATTCTGGCTTCACCCCCAGTGGTAAAATCTATTTTGAAGGAGAACCGCCATACTAATAGGAGAGGCGAGAAACCTGTGGCGGCATGGGTCTGCTCCAGGATATAGACAAGCTCAGCTGCGTAATAAATTGCATTATAGGAAGCCATGTCTCAAACGGACAAAAATCATCAGAGTAAAACTGTAAATAGGATTAGAGCGTCCACTTAGGCACGACTTTGTTTCATTCTATTGTATACCTGGCCTATATCCACGAACGGAAAATATATTCAATTACGAATGCCAACAATGAGTGCTACTTTTTGATTCGCTTTGAATTAACACAATCAATGTCAAGCTGAAGAGCGCGGCTTCAGTATTTGTAGTATCAGCTTTGCGATCAGCAGAAACAATTTACGATCGCGCGCCGACACACTCACCACGGTTCTTCAAATTTACTTACACGTGACTACCCCGCTATTAAAGCCATGGTCTGTATCACTTCCCGCTTTATGGCTCGTTTATCTGCTCATAATAGGCTCCGGCTTACGGCTGGCCATCTTTCGGCAAAACTTCCAACAGCAGCTTCTCGTTCTCTCTCTCAAACAACACAATTAGGAGAATACGGCTCAGCACAAGTGGGGTCCCGGTTCTCGGAGTCGTACAAACAATTTGCAGTGAAGGAGAATAAGGTGGTGTCGTTCTTCCACGATATTCCACTCTCACTTGATGCGGCAAACCGAACCGTGTCGATGGTGGTGGAGGTATCTCGGTGGTCGAATGCCAAGTTCGAAATCAGCACTACAATTGAAGGTAACCCTATAGTTCAGGACACCAAGAAAGGGAAAGTGCGGTTCGTACGTAACATTTTCCCCTATCATGGCTACATTCACAATTACGGTGCTTTACCACAAACGTGGGAAGACCCCACCGTGAAACATGAAGTGGACGGGTTATTTGGGGATGGTGATCCGTTAGATGTGTGTGAAATTGGTTCTGCAGTCCACACAACAGGGTCTATCCGCCAGGTGAAGGTGCTCGGCTCTTTGGCTTTGGTGGACGATGGGGAGTTGGACTGGAAAGTTATAGCCATTGACACGTCCGACCCATTGGCACAAGAACTCCAAGATATCCATGACGTCTTTGTTGTATGCCCTGGACTTTTGGAGTCAACCCGTGAGTGGTTCAGGGATTACAAGATACCGGATGGGAAAGGGAAAAACGCCTTCGCCTTGGGCGGAAAGTACCGGTCTGCCTCGGAGACCATGGACATAATCGTGGACTGCCACGAGGCTTGGAAGCGGTTAATTTCGGGAAAAGTCGAGTGCGATGTTGCAGTGTCCAATGTGGGAGTCACTGGATCGGTGGGGAATATTGAAAGCTTCTCGTTCAACGATGCGATATTGGGCGGTGTTGTTGAACCTGATTCTGCCATTCCATCTGAAGTCGACAAGACTTTCTATGTATCAAAATGATGAGTAATTTGCCGGAGAATTGAGCAGGGCTTGCGAACAACTTGAAAACCTGGTTCATTCTGGTTGTACTTTGTCGATTGACGAAGCATATCATTAGTGTTGACTCAAAAGGAGCTGTCCAAGACTAGGTTGTACGAACGTTAGCATCTTATGTTCTCGTAAATTGAAACTGAGTCTAGTTAGATTTGCTATTACATTTACCCAGACACAACTAGAAGGTCTTCCCAAAACACGTGTAGTTGTTCAATGACAACGTACGTCGCACAATCGACACATGCCGCCTCGTCCATAACAACCGAGAAAGTGGCACTTGGTGTAAAGGGACCAGCATCATTGCTTTTCTTTTTTCCACTCAGCCCGCGCTTTACATGTCTTCTACTGTTTCCTCCATTCCCTTCCAATTTTCAACTTACCACCGGAAGGACTGCACCGTGTCCGAGCAAAGCATGAAAACATCTCAGTATTCCAACTCTTCTCTAGACATGGACAACCCGTCGTCACTCGTTAAAAAGGTGTTGCGTCCTATGGAGCAGACGTCTCTGTGGACGTTTTCTTCCGCCTTAGCGTTGTTGAAGTCGGTTCCCGAGGACTACATCTCTGATGCGCTAGACGACTTTTTGATCCACAATAACGAAGTCTTGAATTCGCCATTGCCATTCTGCAACAACGATCCTCAATCGCTCGAAAACACTACCAAAGATTTCACATTGAGAGGCGTTTTGTTTTCCGGTGCCACTCCTAGTATTGTGGCATTGGCCAACACTATTTCAAAAGCATGCAAAACCGACCCTTATGAAACCCTTAGGGTTATCTTGCAAACTACCACCCGCGTACCAGAGCCTCAGGAGCCACCCCAAAGCAAAGAGTCGCTCAAGTCTCGTTTGCCAAGCGAAGACTCGACTGAGGCCGAACAAGACCGGTTGGTACATTTTGCTGAAGTTTTACTCAACGAAAGAAGAACTGTACTTCGCGTGACTTCCGAATGCTTTAACAACAGATTCAACGAACATTACTCGTCTACTGTGCGTAACTTGGGTAAGTCGCTTGCGGTGGGGCCAGATTTCGCTGTGAGTTTAGTCGAAGCAGCTCAATCCATCATCTTGCAGATATCCAATGAAGAAGACTCTGATTTGCATGACCTCATATCCACCTCCAATCTTCTTGTTTTGGAGGACATATTGAAACTTCTCTACGAGCTTCTTGTTTCCACCCCAGCCGCGGATAAATCTGTGGTTGCTTCGTGGTTTACTTTCATGGACAAGTCGAACTTTGCCCACGTATTGGGTGCCTATCTCGCAGATAAAGAGGTTTTTACATTGGTGCAAGCACTAAGCACTGTGATTACTTTACAATTGCTCGATATGGCCTACTCTCAAGGCCGCTCTGTCTCAAATCTGTATTTTATTGATGGGAGAGTGTTCGCTCAGGTCGACGATATAATCACTCGACGCAAATCTAATGATATAGTGCAATACGCTTGGCTCATCATGCTTTACAAAAAGTCGATACTCATCGAAGAGTTTCCACAGCAAGAGCGGGACTTCCAGGCTGGTTTCACGCTCTCTCAAGTCCAGCATAGTATGGCCCTCCTCCAACAAAATATTGACGGTGCAAAGGTATTTGAGGAAGTGCGGGCACTAAATGACTTTCTCAAATTCGATAATGTGTTTGCCATAAGTTTGTCCACCTTGGTGATCACCGCATTGCCCTTGGTTACTATGACTCCTCAATTTGCCTCTTGTGTCAGTGAGGTTTTAAAAAATGCTCCTAATAGCACAATCGAAAACTTCTTCGAGGACCCACAAGCAATCAATGCTTTAATCTTGGCGAGGGCCAAGTTCCCAATCTCCCTCATTCCATATCTTAAATTGGCCTCTATTAACGGCAATTTTGCCTCGCAGGAATTCCTGGAACTCAAATCCTACATGGCCTTATTTGACAAAAATGAATTTGGGCTGATGTATGACATCGACTCGGAGAACACTGACCTTGTGAAAACGTCTCAACTCATAAATCTATATCCGCCGTTTGAGGTGAACAAGAAACTATCTTTCTTGATGAGCTATGACACAAAGGCCAAGATTGTGAGCACCTCTGATGATTCAAAGGTGTTAGTAACTTTCCTCCACAAATACAATGGCTGGGCCTTCCTAGGAAGAGTTTTACAAAACATTTCGAAGGTGTTCGATATTACTGACGATGACAAGAACACCCTTCTCTATGCATTGATCGACTTGATAACTGCAACTGCAGAGCAAAATAACTCAGAGAGCGTCAACGTTACTTTGGAATACATGTCTGCATATATCGATGATTCTGATATTGTTGATGTCTTTTTCAGACTTCTTGAGCAAGGCTTGCACAACAGAAGCGTGGCTTTACTGGAAAAGTTACTTCGTCTTCTTGCTGCATTGGTACCGGTAATTCCTCATCGGATCTGGCCATATTTGTCCAGCTCTTCGCTTTTGCTGAGCAAAGGAAAAGAAGGTTTTCTATCAATCTTATTCGGTGCAGTTGAGATGGTCAAAGGTGACTATCAATTTACAACTGCAGTCGTTAAATTTGTGTTTTCGCTCTCTCATGATTGCTTCTCTTTGCAAAACAATTATCCTATTGAATCTAAAAGCGATCTCTACGCTAAGTTTATCGATCATCTTCTTTTTGTTTTCGAAAGCTTCTCTGGTTGCAAGTTCAACGATAGCTTTCAAAAGCTCGAAATGGGTGTTTTGATTTTAGATGTCCTTAGGAAAACCTTGGAGGCGACATATCTAATTCAATCAGGCGAGGATGTACAGCAGAAGGCTACTAGAGTATTTGCCACAGCATCTGAGCGTATCATTGAGGTGTTCCTCTCTGCAGATGCCAGATCCGTTCGCTCCGCGACATCCATTTTTCTCATGATTGATTCCGTGGCGGACTCCATCAACTATTATGAGGCGAGAGACTTCTCCGGCTACTTTTCTGATGTTTGGATACAGTCTGCTTTGTCATTTTGTCAGCTCCTTGTAACTATTAGAAGCAACATCAAAGCCGCCCCATCTCAGTTTGAGAAAAAACTATTTTTGAAATTACCGCAACTTGTTACGATTTATTCGCGTGGAGGATATTTCAGAAAACTGTCATTGGATTTGATCACCTCACTTACAAACGGTGTATGGCAAAATGAGCCCATGCCCTCTATGTTATCTCACCTCGGAAGAGAGCATTCTCGAATTCTTTTGCATTCGTTGGCTGCCGATTTGAACAACGCGTTCGATGACTACACGATAAAAATATCCATTTATGACTTTCTTTGCGCGATAATGGAAGCAAATCAGCAAGGACTTTCGATCTTGTTTATCAGTGGAAGGGACATTTTCGGCGAATTTACCAATGTCAAAGCCAAGGGTTCATCATCTATCTCATTGCTCTCTGTCTTGAAAAAAAATGTCAACCTTATCAAATACTATCCACACTCGGTAACAGTACATCTTTTAGATGCTATTGCTTTGGCTTTTAATTCATGGACCACTGAACGTGATGAAGAAAGTGATGTTTCTTTCGTGAACGAGCTTGTTACGATGTTGAGCACCTCTGAAAAACGCAACACCCCTTCAGATGGCTACGAGTTGATCGCCGCGTCGTATGAAAGCAAACTTATCTCCAAGGTTGCAGAAATTTTATCACTAGTCTTATTCACAACCAAGAATGAGAAGTGTATAAACATCATCGTTGACCTTCTCGTAAGTGATAAATTTTTGTCTAAATGCCCGGAAATGTTCCAGATAAAAAGTTTTCAAGTTTCACTTTATGATCAGGTTGCGTCGCAATTTGAGGCGGTCTTCCCTGAATTTAAGCTTTCTCAGTTTTCCGTTGCTATTCCAAAAAGAAACAGATTCGGAATTGGAGCGGTATTCAATCTCCTGTTGATGGACACCCTTTTTCAAAAACATCCAAAGTGGAAGGAACTTATGGACCAGATCATTTACTCAAGTGCCAATATCCAATACTATAACGCGCAAATTGCGCTTGGAAAGTCTCTCGGGGCTCTTATAACGGCATTTTGTCGCAAGAGCACAACAAAACTCTCCAGTGGATATTGGGACTTTGTGCCCAAGTTAATAGGTATCCGTGAGCCTCGCGACAGCTACAGTCAGGCTTACATCAGGCAGCAATGCATGGAGAGAGTAGAACTCGGATTCTTAATTGCCTACAAAATCAATGGAGTGGAAACTATCACCAAATCACCAAGAACTGCATTAGATATAATCGAAGCCTGTGGGGATCTAATGCGTGACTCTGACTTTGCTGATGGCCAAGACGAATTGGAACGGTCTTTGCTTCGCCTTATTTACGTGGCCCTTTCGGTTTTGGCAGGCGAGTACGAGATTCTTATTGCCCGGTTCAGCATTCTCCGTGACCTCTTCGATATGGTAATTGCACGGAGCACCAAGAATATCATTATTGAGCTCCAGAATGATGTTTACTTATCCAAAACACAAAAGAAACATGGGCAGGCAAATATTGAGCAGCGGTTTGCAGACTTGAAATTGATTTTGTCGATAATGAAAAGCTTTTTCCAGTTGAAACTCTCTCCCGCGCTTCACAACGACTTGTGTGAGTATCTTGCGAAAGCAGGTACAGTTGAGTCGTTGCTTGGTCTCTACTCTTTCTCGCACCTTATTTTGTTAAATGAAGAGCCTGTGTGTGCCCAATTGAGTTTGATGTTCATACAGCAGCTATTGTCTGTGGATGCTTTTGCGGAAAGATTTGTTGGAAGCAGCGTTTTCATGGTTATTCGGGAAAGCATGATTTCTCAGGTTCTTCGCAACGGTGGTATCACAGTGACGAATGCGTCTTCGGTTTACAGGACATGGACCAATGGAATATTGCCCATCTTAACCCACTCGCTCGTGCAGACGGCGCAGCTTCAGGAAGTGGTGGCAACTGTTCGTTATTTCAGCAAGCAAATCGAGTTCTGTATCGAGGGTTGGGCGAAAGACTCGTCTTCGCTTCAGTTATCCACTGCCGGCACATGGGAAACCACGCAAATTTTGGTGCTTCAACAAATGCTTCAGAGCATCGTGAAGAAGCATACTGACTGTGCCGATGCGAGTGCTAGCTTGTCAATGCCGGGGCTTGAAAGCCAACAGAAGCGGGATGATTTCATTGACCACATTGACAATTTACTCAAACATCCCAAGTTCCTCTCGTCTCGTGTGGTTTCCAGCGGGGCGGAAGACGCAGCTGTGATTAAGGCGGGGGGAGCCGCAATGAAAGTGCTCGTGGACGGGTTGATTGGGGACATTCGGGAATTGAAGCAGTATATGGCTTAGTGTATAGACGAGGTACATTTGAGATGGGAAGTGTTCAAGACGGAACATGTGCGGGCCTAGACTTGACAGAGTTTGCACTTATGTAATCTTCAGACATTTGAAACAGGATGCGTACGAATTCGAGATAAGAGTGCGGACTTTAATAAAACTGAAGTGTAATGCGTGTGATTGTGGAGCCAGATGGCCTGTGGTGCGTGTGATTATGGAGCCAGATGGCCTGTGGTGCGTATGTTACGGAGCCAGATGGCCTGTGGTGCGTATGTTACGGAGCCAGATGGCCTGGCTGGTGTA
This sequence comes from Clavispora carvajalis, assembly GCA_030581635.1. NCBI lineage: Eukaryota > Fungi > Ascomycota > Pichiomycetes > Serinales > Metschnikowiaceae > Clavispora > Clavispora carvajalis. The sequence goes on along the minus strand of JAKTTV010000008.1, from coordinate 145,463 downwards.
ATTTCCTTGAAACGCAACGGGCTATGGATGGCAGGGCAAAGTAATACAGAATAAGGCGTGGGCCGAAATACCAGTGAAGCACTGGGGGTGGACCGAGTTCAGGGCACTGATAGATCTTAGTGTTCTACACATCTGGCCCACCATTCACGTTTAGCTCTGCCCCAAACTTCCCTTGACGAATTTGACGGATTGACGTTGTCGACAATGCCCATCGTTTCACGCTACATCTCCACCCTCCTCCGCCATCCGCTCTCGCGCCGTCCATCTCCACCACTCTTCCGTGCGCAGTAACCTTTGTGGCCGCGCGCCTACATCCAGTCCGCCCACCACCATGTCTTTCTTTGTCTCGGCCCCCGGCAAAGTCATCCTTTTCGGAGAACACTCCGCGGTCTACGGCAAGCCGGCCATAGCCGCCGCGTTGTCGCTCCGCGCCTACCTCTTTGTGGGCCCCTCGGCCAACGCCGACGACATCGTGCTCGAGTTTCCCGATATTGGCCTAGTGCACACCTGGTCCCGGGCCTCTCTCCCGTGGGACGACATTGCTGCCGTTGTCCCGGCGGAACCCGCCACCACGGAAAATCTCGTGCCCGAGCTCTTGGACGTGTTGACGGACTCGCTCGACATTGCCGACCCGCTCCACTACACCGCGTGCCGCTGCTTCTTGTACTTGTACGCCAACTTGTGCTCGCGGGAAATTGCGGGCCGCCGCTTCATCGTGCGGCTGACGTTGCCCATTGGCGCCGGGCTCGGCTCGCTGGCCGCAACCGCGGTGTGCTTGCTGTCGGCGCTCTCCGTGTTGGGCGGCCATGTGCCCGAGCCGCAGTACGGCGCCCACGACCACGTGCCGCGCAACGACAGCCGGGGCGCCGCGTTCATCGACGCGTGGGCGCTCATGGGCGAGAAGTGTTTCCACGGGAACCCGCTGGGGATCGACAACGCGGTGGCCACGCACGGCGGCGCGGTGATGTACCAGCGCCGTGCGGGCGCGGGCGAGGCGGCGGTGCGCACCAGCGTGCGCAATTTCGCCGAGTTGCCGTTGCTTCTCACCAACACCAAGGTTCCGCGCAGCACCGCGGCGTTGGTGGGCGGCGTGGCGTCCTTGGCCGCGCGGTACGGGCCCACGGTCGAGTCGATCTTGGAGGCCATGGAGCGGTTGGCGGCGCATGCCTACGAGCTCATGGTGCGCCTGCAGTGCGACCGCGCGGCCTTGGCCGAGTTGGTGCGCGTGAACCACGGTCTCCTCGTGGCGTTGGGCGTGCTGCACCCGTGCTTGGAGCAGGTGCGCCTTATCGCCGACCGCCGCGCGCTCGGCGCGACCAAGTTGACGGGCGCGGGCGGCGGCGGATGCGCCATCACGTTGCTCGGCGAAGACGTGGATGCGGCCGCGGTTTCGGCCGCGCGCTCCGAGTTTGCGGCCGCGGGCTTCGAGTGCTTTGACGCCACCTTGGGCGGCCGCGGCGTGGGCATGTTGCGCGACGCGCCCGCACTGGTGTTTGCGCCGGACCAGTTTGCCGCGTGCGCCACGCGCGACCTGATTGAGGCCATGGTGGGCGCCTCGGTCTTGGACGGCTGGAGGTACTGGTAGGCGCGGCCCGCGCCCTCCTTGCGGTGAGGGTTGACTGGTAACTCTGGGGGCTGACTCGCCCGGAACTGGGCCACTTACCTGCTCATTAGTTTGGTTCCTGTCGTTCGTGTCCACGTCGTTCGTGACATCGTTTGTTGCTGACACCGGTCACCGCGGACATCTTTCCTTCGTTGAATCTTTCCATCGATGACATTCCTTTGCGTTCGCTGCGTTATCTCCGTTGTTTCTGCCCGATACCCTGGTATGGCTCTGGTGCCATCTCTTGAAGTTTCCTGGCCGTGCACTGTTTCATCATCTCATTACGCCATTCCCCGCCATCTGCATCATCGATCTTACTTGCAGTCCACTTCGCTGACCCACCTAATAAATGGAACATTGTTCAAGCTGTTTGATGAATATGTTGCTCGAGACTTAATAGACAATTAAAATTGGCGCACAATCACTTCGGGCAGATCCTTTCCGACATTCGTCATGGTGCATTGCCGAACCTCTTAGTCTTCCTCATCAATCACGGCGTGCATTATTTATGAAGGTTGTATAGCATACAGATTTGTAGAGCCTACATATTTGTATTCGGTCAGACTTGTATAGCCTACAGACTTGTATTCGGTCAGACTTGTATAGCCTACAGACTTGTATTCGGTCAGACTTGTATAGCCTATAGATTTGTATTCGGACAGACTTGTATAGCCTATAGATTTGTATTCGGACAGATTTGTAGAGCCTACAGAGTTGTATTCGGACAAACTTGTATAGCCTATAGATTTGTATTCGGACAGACTTGTATAGCCTACAGATTTGTGTACCAGATTACAGCTACCGCCTTATTCCAGGCTCAGTCATACACAGCCTCGATACCAGAGCGCTGCCGCTGTCCTCCAGTCTGCAATGAGCAATGACGTTCTGTCCGTTAAGGGTGGTTCTCGTGCAGAGAGGGCTACAAGTTTCTAAACAGGCCCTGAAATTAAAATAATTGGAAACGTCACAAACTACTAGGCGCCAGCTCTCATACGAGTGTTCCCCAGCCTGAACCCGCGTCAGGCCGAGCATACACCCAGTAAGGAGACGGCAAGTTCACTTTCCGAGCAAGTAATTCTGTTCAGCGCTGCCAATGGTATTAGCACCCTGTCAACGCCGCCGCATCCCCCAGGCGTAGTGGTTATATACATGTTCTGAGAAGTTAGATGCCACGGTTGAACTCCACAAACGACACCGGCTCGCCCTTCTCGTCGGTCAAGTTGTGGAACTTCAGCTCGAGAGCCAGAACCGGCAAGGTGCGGCGTTGCGGGAATACAGCCAATGCAAACGGCAAGGCCACGAGCGACGTGGCAAAAATCAAGCCGATGTTGACCGCGGTCTCCGCCAACTTGGACTTGCCGCGGAGCAAGCGCGAGCGCTGCAACTTCACCAAGAGGAGTGGAGGCACCACCATGATGGGCGTGGCGTTGATGACACGCGAGGCGGCGGTCTCGCCCACGGCGTAGAGCGCGGCGGTCTGCGACAGCCCCAAGTCGCGGCCGTCGCGGTCGAACACGCTGATGCCGTGCTTGAGCTCCTCGGAGCGCATCAAGAACACATTGGCCACGCCCGCCGACACCACCGCGGCAAACGGCACCAAGCGGCCCAAGAGCGTACGCGTGGACGGCTGCAAACGGCGCAAGCGCGGCACAATCAGGTTGAGGCCGAGCGCCACCGAGCACGACGCGGAAACCGCCAACGCGTAGTTGGTGGCGATCTGGCGCGTGGTGAGCGGGTGCGACTTGTTGGCGTTGGAGATGTTGATGGCCACGTTCAACAGCTGGTTGGCGATCTGCCAGAACAACGTGCCGGCCGTGCCCAAGCCGGGCGTGAGCATGCCTGCGGTCACCACCAAGTTGGACAACACACACGAGCTCATGCGGAACGGCAACATCACGGTTTCGCCGGTGTCAGGGTGCAACGCGGAGTCCAACACCTTCTTGGCGCGCCAAAGCTCGGGCGTCATGGCGCCCACCACGCCGTTCTTGTAGTCCCACACTGCTCTCTTGGCATTGTTGATGTCCTTGGAGGTGTTGAGCAACATGGTGGGGTCCGAGATGTCTGCGCAGTGGCGCACGCGACCCCAGTAGGTGGAGAGGTCGTACCGCGATTGGGGGAGGGGAACGGGGCCGGAAACGGACAGAGCCATGAGGAAGAAGTGGTGGTATGAGTCAGGTGCGAAAGTGCTGCGCACGTCGGTGTGGGTGCGAAAGTCTGGCTCTGCTTTTATGGCTGCTCCGTGACTGCTCTATGATGCTTTATGGCGCTGCTCGATGACTGCTTTTGCGGCTGCTTTATCTGCTTTGTAGCTGCTTTATCTGCTTTGTGGCTGCTTTCTCTGCTTTGTGGTTGCTTTATCTGCTTTGTGGTTGCTTTATGTCTCTGCTCTTGGATGTCTTGTGGCTCTTGCTGCGGATTTCGTCCTGTCTAGTACATGCCTCCGCCAACCTTGTCTGAGGTGGTCTACTCAAGGTCTTGCTGTTCCGTAGTTCTTGGAGTATCGCATGTTCTTTCTGGTATCCTCTATATCACGCTTTGTCTGTTTGCGCCGAATCAGATCTACTGCTACCCCGCATGTTTCAAACTTCTTAATTGTATCTACCTGGCCTGTTCATTCACCAGCGTCTACTGTCCCTCTACTATCTCCATTACTGTCCCTACAACTATCCCCTGCTATCCCACTACTGTCCCCTGATATCCCACTACTACTCCATTGCTATCTCACTACTATCTTATCTATGATCAAGCAAATTTTACCTCGCAATGGCTCCTCCCGATAAAAATGCTTCAGCCGCGCTCCTGCCTCTGCTTCCTGCCTCTGCTTCCTACCTCTGCTTCCTGCCTCTGCTTTCTACCTCTGCTTTCTACCTTCTCCGCCCCACGCCTCATGAAAATTCCCGTGGTGGTGGGCCTAGGTGTTGATGTGACCCATATCCTGCGCTTTTCTCGCCTTCTTGGGCGCCCCAATGCCGCCCGCTTCATCCGCCGTATACTTCACCCGACTGAATGTGCCCGCCTCTCTTCACTTCACGAATCCCTTCGCCCGCGCTACGTAGCAGGGTGCTGGGCGGCCAAGGAGGCGCTCTTCAAGACATTGGACGCCAAGAAGCAAAGGGAGTTTACTTTCAAACAGTGGCGCCGCCAAACGGAGGACGGAAAACCGGTCATTTCCGGTGACCACCCGGACCAGTTTCTTCTTTCCATTTCGCATGACGGCGACGTCTTGGTAGCGACAGTGCTTCGGCAGAAGTTGATGTGATGTTGGCGTTGGCAAACCCAAGGCCTTTTTGGCTTTGATGGAATCACTAATTTCAGTGCGGTTCATTCTCAGTGCGCCCCATTCTCAGTGCGCCTCATTCTCAGTGCGCCCCATTCTCAGTGCGCCCCATTCTCAGTGCGCCCCATTCTCAGTGCGCCCCATTCTCAGTGCGCCCCATTCTCAGTGCGCCCCATTCTCAGTGCGCCCCATTCTCAGTGCGCCCCATTCTCAGTGCGCCCCATTCTCAGTGCGCCCCATTCTCAGTGCGGCCTCGCACTGCAAAGCGAATGCCTCATCCTGGGAAGCCTTTCCATGCAATTATTCAGGCACATCCATCACGCACATCAACATGAGACCAAACCTTGAAGAAGTTTAGGGGATGAGGGCTGATCTGGCTACTGAACGGTCATTTGCACACCCACATGGACCTTGCACACCCACCAATATTTTCTACTGCAAAAGATCTCCTCTCGTTTATCTTAAATCTACCTCGGATTATGTCGGAGCTGCCATCTCCTCGAGTCACACTAATCTCCATCACCTTATCAGCCGAACGTAGTCACTTGTCCTCTTTACACTTGAGCAACACAATGCTTCAGAAACTTTTTGGTCTACTCTCCTTGTCTCATTATTCCGCATTATCTATACGCTTATTCCCACTCAACAGTGGCAGGAGGCTTGGAGGTGATGTCGTAAGTGACACGAGCAACACCGTCCACCTCGTTGACGATTCTAGATGCAACCCTCTTCAAGAAAGAAGCCTCAAATACAAACCAGTCGGCAGTCATGAAGTCGGTGGTCTCAATCGCACGCAAAGCAATCACCTGCTCGTAGGTTCTCTGGTCACCCATCACACCAACGGACTTGACGGGCAACAACGCAGCAAACGCTTGCGAGATGTCCTTGTACAAACCGGCCCGCTTGATCTCCTCGATGAAAATGGCGTCCGCCTCTCTCGCAATCTTGACTTGCTCCTTGGTGACCTCACCCAAAACTCTAATGGCCAAACCTGGACCTGGGAATGGGTGTCTCCACACCAAGTCGTGAGGAACTCCCATGACCTCACCCAAGTGACGGACCTCGTCCTTGAACAATTCTCTCAATGGCTCGATCAACTTCAACTTCATGTTGTCCAACAAACCACCGACGTTGTGGTGGGTCTTGATGGTTTGCGAAGGACCCTTGAAAGAGATGGACTCAATGACATCAGGGTACAAAGTGCCCTGCAACAAGTACTCGATCTCTTGGCCGGAAGCTGGCTTGATCTTGGCGGCCTCATCCTCGAACACGTGGATGAAGGTGTTACCGATGATCTTTCTCTTCTTCTCTGGGTCGGTGATACCCTTCAATCTGCCCAAAAACAACTCAGAAGCGTCCACCACAGTCAAGTTGATACCCAAACCCTCAGTCAAGGTCTTGTAAACTTGCTCGGTCTCGTTCAATCTCATGACACCGTTGTCAACGTAGATGGCGTGGAAACGGTCACCAATGGCCTCTTGCATGATCTTGGCACCCACAGTGGAGTCTACACCGCCGGAAACGGCACCAATGACCTCAGCAGTAGGTCCAACCAACTTTCTGATTCTGGCGATCTCGGTGTCAACAAAGTTCTCCATGGACCAGTTGGTGTTGGCAGCACAAATGTCAACCGCGAAGTTCTTCAACAAAGTCTTACCGTTGACAGAGTGAGTCACCTCAGGGTGGAACTGGATACCGTAGATTGGCTTTTCCTCGTGCTGGATGGCACAGTATGGCGAGTTGTCCGAGGTGGCCACGGTCTTGTATCCGTTGGGCAATGCGTGCAACTTGTCACCGTGAGACATCCAAACCTGAGAGTGGTCCACACCCTTGAAAAGAGGAGAGGTGTTGTCCTCCACGTTCAAAGTGGCGGGGCCGTACTCCCTCTTGTCACCACGGCCGACGCCCTTACCGTTGATCCACGCCAACTCTTGCATGCCGTAACAGATACCCAAGATTGGCACGTCCAACTTGAACACATCGTGGTCGACGTGGGGGGCGTCATCGGCGTACACCGAGTAAGGGCCACCAGACAAGATGACACCCTTAGGCTTCCACGACAACTCGGAGATCTTTTGGGTGCAAGGCAACATTTCGGCGTACACATTGAACTCTCTCAATCTTCTGGTGATCAAGTGCGAGTATTGCGAGCCAAAGTCAAGGACCAAGATGGTGTCAAAGACCTTGGAAACTTCGATGGGAACGTCGTCGGCGGCGGACATGGTTAAATTGGAGAAGAGCTTGCGATGCCCAAAATCGCACCTACCAGTGTGCCGGGAAATGAAGGATTTATATGATTTTTTTTCTGCGATGCCGGTGTGCAGGCAACACGCCCAATGGGGGTGGGGGCATAGATCCTGGGGGTGGTGGCTAAGATAAACGGGCGTTAGACGGGAGTCGTTTTCGATTTGTTGATTTCGACGAAACTTTCACTCTTCGTTCTCTGGAGACCGCAATGTTCCCGCGGGATGTCGCATGATCCGAGTCAGCGCGGGTCACAAACGCTATCCACAGATACACACCCTAGATCAGGTGTACCGATCACCACCGTTCAGCCAGCTTCCCAAACCTGCTTCCCCAAATCTCTCTGCGTAGTTCCGAGTTGCTCAATTGGGTTTATCAGCTGGACTAGAGTGCGACTGGTAGACACTCATTGGCTTTGCGCCCAGATCCTCTCACTTGGCTCTGTGCGATATAGTGCTCTTTAGATTGTTCCCATTGAACATCAGCCTGAACTAACCGACCCATTTCTTCCTCTCTTTCTGAAAATTGAGATATTCGCTGCCTCAGCTCTGTCCGATTTCTGTGATTACTGTCGAATTCTCTAATATCTGGTGTCCGCTTTCGGTTAAATCCAATTTCTAATTGATCCAACTTTGATAGATTTAATTCCTGGGTCCTATTCAGGCTTGGCTTATCTCTTTTCGCCGCTTAGTCTACTTATGCGCTCGCTCCCGCCGCCTCGAATTACCCGGAAACGCCGCTGGCGCCGCTTCCGTCGCTACGTCAAAAATGCGTTTTCTCACCGCTACTGGCGCCCTACAGTGGACGCAAAAAGCAATCGTGTCAGCCACGTCAAGCGGACCGCCTCTCGGTTGAGAACGGCCAGTATTCTTGGCAAAATGGCATCCACTGTGGTGCCGGGTCACCGGGTCCGTGTCTCGCTAAACTTGTGATCGAGATGTGATGAGACCGACCGGGTGTTTAGATGACCGGCCAGGTATTTAGACAGCAGATGTAGAGTCGAAAGATAAATGCATGGCACTGGACGTATAGGTGTAAACAGCCTAGGTCAGCACCAGTGAGATGTGCCGCACTGGGTTCTGGGATTCAGATTTTTCGGGAGAGCCTCTGCATGTGTGATATCAATTCATTTGACCATGCTACTTCCAAACAATCTGATTTTTTCAATGGGCGTGATCGGAACAAGTCCGCATGGTCAGATTAATTTCGCGTGGTCAGATTAATTTAGCAGATACAGTAGAGTAGCACGTTGAAGATGCCGTGGAGGGAATCTCATGGCACGCTCTCGGAAACGCAGTGGCCACTGTGGGCAGATGCGATTGGCCAATTGCAGACTAGAATCTACCCAGACCAGCCGATGGCAAGCTACAAACATACCTAAGAAGAAGGCAGAGGGAACAATCCTGTTCATGCGATGCAGGACTATATGGCGTCACAGCGATACGGACGGCAACGGGAGCCCCACCGATATGGGTAAGGTCCGTCTGATGCAACTGGAGACGGGGAAGCCTCGGACCGGGTCAGGCATGAGCACAAAGCAAATATGCCCCACGTATAGTCCCACCGCCGCTGTAGTAGTACAGGCATACTCCATCGCGATTTTCGCACTTTTTATTTTCTCTACTCATCTCTTCTCATGTCTGACGCCCAGGTGAAAGTGCGCTTTTTCACGCAAGAGGAGGACGACACACTCCATGCGGCCGATGCGCCGCTCTTTGTGCCTGTGTCGTTGAAGCGGTACGGTCTCTCCGAGGTGGTGAACCACCTTCTCCCCCGCGAGGACCCCGTGCCATTCGACTTTTTGATAGACGGCGTGTTGTTGCGCCTGTCGCTCGAGGACTACTTGACCAAAAGCGGCTTGTCGGCCGAGACATTTTTGCAGATTGAATACACCCGCGCCGTGCTCCCGCCGCTGTTCTTGGCGTCGTTCAACAACGAGGACTGGGTGTCCTCGGTCGACACCATCAACGCGGGCTCGGAGGCGGTGGCGGCAGCACGCGGCAGTGTGGATTTGCAGCCTCAGATTTTGGCGGGCGGCTACGACGGCGTGGTGCGCACCTACAACATGTCGGGCGCGGTGGAGACCCAGTACGTGGGCCACCTGGCGGCCGTGAAGGCGGTCAAGTGGGTGTACGCGCACCGCATAGTGTCGGGCGGCAACGACCACCAGGTGCGGTTGTGGAAAACGGGCGTGCGCGCGGGCGACCGCGCGGGCGACGCGGACGACGACGACGCGCCGGAGGCGGCCCGCACCATTGCCATTTTGGACGCGCACCGCGCGCCCGTGGTGTCGCTTGCGGTGTCGCAGAGCCTGCACCGCATCTTGTCGGGCGGCAGCGACCACGCGGTGGCGGTATGGTCCACCGTGCCCAAGGACATGAAGACGGTGGAGCCTTACGGCGGCGACGTGTCGGGCGCGCTGCTGGCGACGAAGAAGAGACGGCGCTTGGCCGCGCGCGACTCGGGCGTCAAGCACCGTGCGCCGCTTCTGATGTTGGAGGGCCACTCCGCCCCTGTGGAGGGTGTCGCCTTTGCGCCGGAGGACTCGTCCGTGGCCTACTCCGTGGGCCAGGACCACACCATCAAGACCTGGGACTTGGTCACCGCGCGCTGCGTCGACACCCGCACCACCGGCTACTCCTTGCTCTCGGTGTTGCCGTTGCCTGACGTGCACCTCATTGCCTCGGGCCTGTCTGCGCGCCACATCAACTTGCACGACCCGAGAACTCACGCCGGTGCCACCGAGCGCACAGTGCTGAAGCTCGCCGGCCACACCAACTTCGTGGTGGATTTGGCCGCGTGCCCCACCAACAGCAACATGTTTGCCTCGGCGTCGCATGACGGCACGGTCAAGGTGTGGGACGTGCGCGCGGAGTCTGCCTTGTACACCATTGCGCGCGAAACGGGCAAGAGCAAGGTGTTTGGCGTGGCGTGGGACGACGTCATTGGCATTGTGAGCGGAGGCGAGGACAAGAAGGTGCAAATCAACAAGGGCAACGACATTGCCAAGTGAGCCGTCCAAGGTCATTGTATCACTAATATAGCATTTATTTGGACTGGTGTAGGCCTGCGATTGGGCACTGTTGTGATTCGAGCGGTCGCGGCGACACTACAAGTGCTGAGGTTAGTATGTTGGGGCGGCTGACTGAATGCTGGCCCTAGTCGCATCGGTGACTTACCAAGCGTCGTCGTCAGTGACTTGCTAAGCCTCGTTCACAGGTGATCTACTAGGCATCGCTCCATCAGTGCTTTGCTTAGCGCCGCAGAGAAACGTTTGTCGATGAAGTTGATTATTGCAATAAATACACTCATATCAGACACCTACGAGAGCGTATGTACGTAACACGTTTGGATAGACAGAATTTGCTTTTATCTTCGACACCCTTTCTCAGCTTGAATTTACTTTGAGAGCACTGGTTCTGTTTAACTTGTTCACAATAGTGGGGTGAATGTGTCTGATATGTAGTCAGTTTTCCCTGTTGGCCCATTCATTATGCCGACTGTCGACAGACTAACACCTAACGAGACGCCAGAAAAGAGGCATAGATTGCTGCTCACCGTTTACACGTTTATCCATTACTGCTCACTAATTACACGTTTATCCATTACTGCTCACTATTTACACGTTTATCCAATGAAAGTGATGGGCACAGTTTTGCCTCGCAACCCCACGGTCGCAGGGTTATCTTAGCGTCGCCCCTACGTCGCCTTGAGGGAATCGCCGTGGAGGATCCTACGCAATTAGCCTATGCTTTGGCTTCGCCTTCTCGCTTCTTCATCTTTTCCTTTCTTCCGCGCACACCTTGTCTTTGTTCTTCTCATGCGCACTGGTCCACATGCTTAACCCATAGTAGCCCTGCCACAAACTGCGCTCGTCGGTCATGTAGCCCAAGACGCCATCCGGAACTAGATGCGAATACTGCTTAGGGGGGCGCTCGGCCCGCTTGTCGATGGTGTTCAAGACGTGCAAGTCGCGCCAGCCGAGTGCACGGCGCACATGGGCCATTTCGGCGCCCGAGAGTTCGGCCTGCGCTGCAGTGCCGTACTTCAACGGCCCCGCATTGATCCAGTAGCCATTGCGCGTGCCCGGGCCCAGAGTGAGGCGGCCGATGGCATCGAAATACTCAAGAACGTTTTCGGCCGTGTCCACAAAGAACACCGACACCACCACCACGTTTTTGTATTGGTGGGCCAATTCAAAGGTGCGGAAGTCGCCTAGCGCCAAGTGAAGGTTTTCCGGGCGCCCGCGCGATTCGACCTGCACCGCGCGCACCTGGGCGTCGGCGGAGAGGAAGTTGGAGCATGTGTGGAGATACGGGTGGACCGTCGCGGTGGTGCTGGCAGCGTAGATCTGGAGGTTGCACGCATGCATCAAGCCGCTGAACTCCACCGCGTGCACCGCGTAAGGCGCGTGGAGCGCCACCTCGTGAGCAACGCGCCCCAAGCCGGAGCCGGGCAAAATCACCGCCGTCTGCAGCGCCTGTGCGCGCGGCACCACGCGGTCCAACTGCGCGGTGATGTACGCCACGAGCGGGCCGACCTCGCGCGCGCCTTCGGGCGACCAGTCGCGCGCAAAGTGGCCCAAGCTCTCCACCACGCGGTAGTGGGCCAGCGAAGTGTTGCGGGCATCGGTGGCGGCCGTTTCGGTGATGCCGTAAGTGTTGGCCGCGGTGCGGGCAATTGCAGCCAAGTACTCCTGGTTGCGGTCGATGTGGCTGTCGATGGAAGATAGCTTGGCCGAGTAGCCTGCGGCCGCGCACACCTTCTGGTGGCGTAGCGGCATCAAGCTAAACAAGCGGCGGCGCCGGTCGTTGGCGGCGCGCGCGTGGCCGTTATAGGCGCGGAGCGAGCGGAGCGCGGCCACGAGCTCGTTTTGCAGCAGCGGCGCGAGAGCGCGGAACAGGGCGTTGCCGCCCACCTGGGGTGCGGCCGGGGCGAATTTCCGTGCTGCGGCGCGCACAACCCGCTGGAAGAAGGCGGTTCGCGAGATCATGTTGGAGCCAAAGAACACCGCCGCGAGAAGCGGGACGTGCGACTCTGGCGGGAAGAGGAGCAGGAGAATCGCGTAGATGCAGACAGCGGCGGTCAACGACACAGAGACTAGGGCGTTGTCGCGGAGCATCTACGGCAGACCACGGTGTGGAGAAGAAGTTGAAGCAAAGAAATCCTGCCGCGAATTCTTGTTCGTGCCCGCTCTACCCACAAAAGAGGACTGCGCCCACGCCGGAGGCACGCGGTGTTTGCACAGACCCGGCTCAGAGCTCGGGTGCCACAGACTCACATTTTGCCCACGGACCAACTGCAGCGCAGCGTTTTGCTCTGCTCGTGCAACAAAGCCCTCCGGGGCCCGGTCGCTGGATCAGGCACACAGGATAGAGCCGCACCAAACGGGAAGTCGCATCAAACGGCCCTCCACTAGTCGTCTGTGCGCCCTTGCTGAAGTGCCCTCTTCTCTTCGCCCACTCCCTGTCATGTCTCTTTGCGACATTCTCTACACTCCAGAGTATGCCGAGACCATGGCGGCGCTCCGCAACTTCCTCGAGCGCAAAGTGTACACGCTCGAAGCGCTCGAACTCACATCCAAGGCGTTGGGCCTCCTAGCCTCTCACTACACGACGTGGCACTACCGCTTCGACATTGTCAGGCACCTAGGGCTCGACTTGTTTGCCGAGCTCGACTGGTGCGAGGAGGTGGCGCTAGAAAACGAAAAAAACTACCAGATCTGGAACTATCGCCAGCTCGTGGTGTCCGCGATCTTGGCGCTGCCGGACGCCGCCCGCTTCGACCCGCACCGCGAAAACCCGGTCATGGCCGTCATGTTGGACCTGGACCCCAAGAACCACCACGTGTGGGCGTACCGCAAGTGGTTGGTGCAGCAGTGCGACCTGTTCGCCGACCCGGCCGAAATGCACTATGTGGAGACCCACCTTGCGCGCGACGTGCGCAACAACAGCGCCTGGGTGCACCGCCACTTTCTCGTGTTTGGCGCGCCCGCAGAGCCCGCGGCCCTGGTTTGCGCGCGCGAGCTCGAGTTCGCCCAGGAAAAAATCGCCCTCTGTCCGCAAAACCCGCTGGCGTGGACCTACTTGCGAGGCGCGCACTCGCGCTCCGGCGCGCCCTTGGCTGACCTTCGCGCGGTGGCACTCAAATACGTGCGGTTGGGGGATTCTCCCGTGGTGGAGTCCACCTACGCGTTGGAATTGTTGGCTGCCATTGCCGAGACCGAAGGGGACGCCGAGGCGGCTCGCGGCTATTTTGATTTGCTCGCTGTCACTTATGACCCGATCCGTGCCAACTACTGGAAATACCGGGCGGGCAAGTGTACGTAGCGGAGCCGGATCCGTGATGGATGCTTCGAGCATTTGCTTTTCAGCCCAAAGCAGCAGAGCGAGCACAAGAGTTGGGAGTTTACTTTTTTGGTATGAGTGGGTAGTGTCACTATTATGGGATAAGTGTAGTGTCACTCTTTCTGGTATCAGAAATGACATTTATATTTTTTCGGTGTTATAGGCTTAATGCTCTCGGGCTTGTCCGGGCTCTTCAAGGTTGTTAGGAACCTAGTGCTGTACTCAGTGACAGAGGTGCTGTCATAGATAAACGACTGTGTCTGGAATTTTTTAGCTGCTCTTTGTTTTGAAACAATATTCAACTCCGCTTGTGCATTACACCAGACGTATACATTAGGTAGCCCCCAATTAGCGAGCCTAGTCATTCTCCTACGGGAATTTCACGTGGACCTAAAGACGCCATTTCGCGATCTTAACGGATAAAGGAGCTCAGTATAAAGATTTCGTGGCCGTAGTTTAAAGTGCTTTGGTCAATCAAATGATACAGGCTCCGGCTCCGCCAAGATAAACCCAGAGGTTCCACTTGCGAACAATAAAAAAAAACCGAAAGTGAACAAAAGATCCCATACTTCTTCGAAAAAGAAAAACAATGGACGAGTCAGGAGTCGAACCCGAGACCTTTCGCATGCTAAGCGAACGCGCTACCAACTACGCCACACGCCCCTGGTAAGTGGTCCCTAGCAGGATCGAACTGCTGATCTTGGCGTTATTAGCACCACGCCTTAACCAACTGGGCCAAGGGACCTTCTTGTGTACCTTAAGTAGTGCTAATTTATATACACTTTTTGCTATACTATTCACACAGCGTTCCAGCACAAAAATGAGCGAGTAGTCCGAATATATTCGCATCAAAAATACGTCAACCCAATATTTTCGACGAGCGAACTCTCAGGCCTAGTGATGCAGCTTAATTGCGGGAAATCCAATGCCGAAATGTAGGGCGCGTGGTTTGGCTTTATACTTTGCGCGCACAATGCCCGAATTTTAACAATTACATATTGTCGGCACTTGTAGGAAATGCTTGTATACATAGTCTTTACTATAGAAGCGCTGTGGATACAAAGGCGAGCGATTATGTTAGGGCCAGATACCAATTGCACATCCTCTTACGCAAAGCCCTACACGTGCAGCGATCGGTTTCTGCTTTACGGCCCTACAGAGAAATCGGGCGGCCTACTATCGTAGGAAGAAATTATCGCAGGTAAATGGAATGTAGTCTCTTGGTGTGGAATGGGAATCGGCAGGTTGATGGTGTCGGAGGTACGGATGCCGTAACAGACACATCAACAAACATTTTCGGTCGACTGCGAATACCCCAGAGTCAAGCCTTTTTCCTGTATTCTCGCCGATTTTCTCTCTGTCGAAACAAACTAGAGCGATTGTTGCTGCGAACCATCAGACACCCGGAAAGACTGCAGCTGACCTGAATTATGGCGGAAAGTCCAGTGAAACTCAAGCCCACCTCTCGGGTAATCGACTCGCTCCAAAAGGAAATCGACGAGTTGAAGGCGGAGCTCGAGCATCTCAAGCTTTCACGAACCGAGCACAAGAAGAAGCATGAGATTTTGGCCTCCAAGCATGAATCGCTCGTGGACCAATTGGCCAATGCCAAACACGAAACGGATATGGTGAATGCCCTCCTCAAGCGGAAGGAGCGGCGGATCGCGGATTTGGAAGACGACGGCGACCGGTTGAGCTCAGCCAACGACTCGTTGCGCAGCGCCAATACCAAGTTAAAGATCCGGTGTGACAATTTGCAGGACCTGTCGGCTGTTCTGACGGCAGAGTACGAGCGGTTGAAGATTGCATACGACGCATTAATTGCGTCCCAGAACGAGTACAAGCGCCACTACCAGGCGGAGTTGGCCCAATTGACCCAGCAGTTCGAGAAGTACAAAAGCGAAAGCATCAGCGGCATGGGCGAGCTCTCTGCCAAATTGGAAAGCAACGACAAGGACATCGAGACTTTGCTCGAGGGGTTGGTGCAGAAACGCAAGGTCATGGACAACTTGTATGTGAACCGCAACCGCTCGGTGTTGGAGCTCTTGGCGATGTTATCGCGTGCAGCCAAAACTCAGGGCGAGGAGTCACGTCATCTAGTGGCAGAAAACATTTCCACCATCAATTTGCTTCGCAGTAAGTTCCCAGATTTGCAGGACAAGATTGCTGAATACCAGCAGCAGCCGGTTGATCTCGACGAGTTGCTTGGCGAGTCACTGTTTGAGGCGTCTTTCGCCGACTACGAGGCGGACGATAAGGCGCTGTCCAAGCCCGCCGCGCGGCGGAGGAAAAACAAGCGTGCATCGATGCGCGTGGTTTCAGGCGAAAATATTGACCAGGGCGACCGCGCGGAGCCGCGCCGGCCCATGACTCTGGCCGACCTTCTTGCACGCAACCTGCTCTCGCGTCGCGCGCGGCCGGAAAGCGCTAGCCCCGATATTTTGAGCGGCGACCGCCCCAAATCTGCGCCCGGGAACAAGCCATACCGCCGCACTTCTCAGTACGGAAAGGGCTCTCGCACTGCGCCCGACTCTCGCACTGCGCCCGACTCTCGCACGCCTGAGTCGCGCTCAGTGTCTGATTCTCGCCCTTTCGAGATAAGAACTCCGTCGGGCGGTTCCCGTACGCCGTCGGGCGGCAGTGCTAACTCCAAGCGCCGGCTGTTCTACGGAGGCAGCAATAATTACAACAATGGGACCAATAGGCGCACTCTGGGCAAGGCCAACGGGGACGCCAACGGGGCTGGTTTATAGAGTATAGATTTTGTCGTGTAATTGGCTGGCGAGGCCAGAACGATATGCGAGCTTCATTGGCTGTAGGTGCGACATAGACGGATACAGCAATCGATTGTGCTATTAATCTTATTAGTTCTGTCTTGTAGTGTTCGGGTTGTGACGTTTGTTGTGATGTTTGTCTTGTGAGTCTTATTATAGAAAAATTTTGCGTTCGTTTATCGGTTTCAAGCATTGTCACAGTCATTTTGCCGTTTAGCAGAAGTTGTAGGCGCTGATGCTGCTCGACTTCTCGCTCTGCAAAAGACCGATCAATGTAAGGATGTAGAACAAGCAAATGTGCCCTTCACACTTCCGTGAAATTTGTACCAAGCAGGAGAGACTACAAGTACAAATTATTCTTCGACTCAAATTGTGGTGCATTAGAGTGCGGCTGGTGGAGAGGATCATATTCGTTAGGTGAATGCTTTCTTTCCTCGGTTCAAGTAGCCCAGAAGTGTTTTACAACCTATTTTCGATTTACGGCTTCCAAAATTTAACCGGGGTACAAGCCTAGATCTTTGCGATGTACATCCATCGGATACAAAGCAGAAATTCAAAAAGCTGCAAACCCTCCCTGTCTTGGTGGCTTGTTGCTGGCCAACGTATCAAGCACAACTCATGATCGCTTAAGTTCACTTTGACTAAACGCGATCTTTGATCCAAATACTGAATCTCTAGGTTCTCATATCCATCCTCTCCCTAAGTTCCATGAGAACATTGTGGGCTCGCATTGTTATCGTCTATGATCAATAATTGATGCCGCTCACAACCTTCTGGACACCGCAGAGTCGCCATATTTCTACATGGTGTAGGCGGTGACAAGCCCGTCTTCGTGCCCCACAAAAAGTAAGCGAGTGCTGGCACGGCGCAGGCGGAGAAGGGCGCGGCGCGATCCGTCGCCCCCAGCCTCGGGCGTCCACACCAATACGCACACCGACTTGCGCCCTGGGGTCGCCTCGACTTCAATGTGTTGGCGCGCGCGCTCGAGCCGAAAGCGCTCGGTCCAGTTAAGGTCGTAACCTTTGATCACACCATCCCAGAAACCCGCCACCACCATGTCTTCGGACGTTTCGAGCGACTGAATTCCATAGTGGCGGAGATTGTGTTTTTGCTGGTGGGGTGCAGAGCCTGCGACAAACTCATGTACCAAAACAGTTTTGCTGGCGGACCCCGACCGCACAGTGTGGCGGTTGGGGCCGGTGGGCACCACCGAGAGCGAAAGCACGGGGTGGGGCGTATGTGCGGGCGCCAGCCACACTAGTTGCGCACCCAGCGCGGCAACTGTAAACGCCGCGAGCGCGCCAGATTCATACCCCACGTAGAGGTTGCCTGCGCCCCATTCCAAGCGCATGACAATACCGTGGCCGCGCGCGCCTGCGGCGGAAATTTCAGTGGGCGCGGCAGCATTTTGCGCCACGCGCGATAGTGCGAGCGCGGGCGAGAGCCGGTAGATGTCCACGCCGTCAGAATCCACCGACGCAGGCGTGGCCAAGATCACCGCCCCGTTGTCATGGGAGACCGCCACATTGCAAAAGTTGAGTGAGTTGATGGGCATCTCAAACACACAGTGGAGCGGAGAGTTCGAGGCGAGGGTCGATGTAACCGATGTGATTTCTGTTGGGCCGGCGGTTGGCCCGGGGGTCGGGACAGGCTCACAAATCGCACCCGGCTCGCGCCAAAACCGCACCGCAGAATCGCGCCCGTGGGTCATGAGGCCGAGCGCGGTGGGGCGCATCGACAAAATGTGGCCTTCGTGCGCGCGCCATCGGGCGGAGGCGCGCCGGGTGCCCAAGTCCCATACAATCACCTCTCCCAGTCGGTCCGCGGAGACAAGTTGGTTGTTCCACGCGCAAAGGCATGCCACTGGGGCAGAGTGGGAGCGGAGAGAGAATTGTTTTCTCGCCTCGAAAGGTAGAATGGCTGACATTGAAGAAGTCAGCAAATGCAGTGGTGATTGGAGCAGGTGGTGTTTTGTGACCTGTAGTGTGAAATGACAGAGGTGGTGTACGACTGGTTGGATGTAGGCTTGATTATGTGAGTTGAATGAATGTAGGCTTGATTATGTGAGTGGAATGAATGTAGGCTTGATTATGTGAATTGAATGAATGCTATTGGTACCACGCGGCTTCCGATGCCAGGAGAGACGCAATAACGCTATTATGACCGAGAACGCAAGATAGGCATATAGTGGTGCGCCCGATGAGTGAATCTTGATGCAGTAGTGCGCAGCAGCAACTCCAGGCGCCAAGGGCCCCAATGTTACCACTGCCTATGACATTGAGTTCATGTGGCTCAACTACTTCCTAGGGGTCTGCACCCCACTACAGCCAATCCCACATTTTGATGCGCGCGCTAAAGCCGCCGCTCAGTACTTCGAAAGCCAGAACCTAATGAGGCCAATACTCCCGCAACGCAGAATATACCGAACAACAGACCCTGCCCTATTCTAAGCGGTACGTAAACCGCCGCACCTGTGCCTCTTAGCGCAACTGGCCCCACATGCGTGTTTCGGCGTTTTCCGCGCTCTGGAGAAGTTCCGTGCGCCCGCCATGCAGAGTCCGGGGTAAAGTATATAAGGCCCTGTCACCTCCCACACAACGGCAGGTTCCGCCATTTTTCGCCGTCAACCATTTTTTCTCACGCCCTTTCACGGCTTCAAACACATACCTTATCGCTTCTCCCGCCTCATGTCCGCTCCTCAACAGCCAGAGCACAAGCTCACCATGATTCCGGGCCCAATCGAGTTTTCTGATCCCGTGTTGCACGCCATGTCCACCCCATCGCAGGCTCACACCTCGCCCGAATTTGTCAAAACATTTCAGTCGGTGTTGCAAAACTTGCGTAAGTTGTTCAAGTCCACTGATCCTGCCGCTCAGCCGTACGTGATTGCCGGATCTGGAACCTTGGGCTGGGACTTTGTGGGGGCCAACTTGTTGCAGAAGGGCGAAAAGGCACTCGTTTTGCTGACAGGTTTTTTCTCCGACTCTTTTGCTGAGTGCTTGCGTGTCTATGGCGTCGATGTGGATGTGATTACCGCCCCTGTGGGGGACATCGTGCCTTTTGACCAAATCGTGAAGCAATTGGCTCAAAACAAGTATAAAGCTGTCACCATCACTCACGTTGATACTTCCACTGCCGTTCTATCGGATGTAGCAAAAATTGCAGCGCTTGTGCGCAAGCTGGATCCCGAAACATTGGTTGTGGTTGACGGAGTATGTTCTATTGCAGTGGAGGACATGGAGTTCGACAAGTGGGGGGTGGATTTTGCCTTGTCTGCGTCCCAGAAAGCCATTGGTGTTCCCGCGGGCTTGGCAATTTTTTTTGCCTCGGGAAGAGCGGTTGCCAAGGCTCTCTCCCGTGAAAAAGACCTGACATATTTTGCCTCCATGAAGCGTTGGACTCCAATCATGAAGGCTTACGAGTCCGGTTCCGGTGCATACTTTGCGACCCCTGCGGTACAAACTGTCACTGCCTTGAAGGTCTCGTTGGACGAGATTTTGTCTGAGCCTTTGTCTAGCCGTTTCTCTAAACACGCCGAAGTGTCCACTAAATTCAAAAACGCAGTCGAATCTGCGGGCATGAAGATTGTGCCTGTTTCTCGCGATGTTGCTGCGCACGGTCTCACCGCCGCGTACTTCCCTGAGGGTGTTGATGGTCCTAAGTTCTTGGCTCTGTTAGCATCTAAAGGCTTTACTGTTGCTGGTGGCATCCACAAGGAATTGGTGGGCAAATACTTCCGCGTGGGTCACATGGGCTACTCCATATACCAGGGACATGTGGACGCTGTGACCACAGCAATTTTGGCTTCTGCCGACGAGCTCAAATGAGCAAACACATTTATTGTACGAAACGAGTCCTGCTTAGACAATTCCACTCATAATCTGAGGTGTTTTGGGACTGCGCTTTTCTTCAAAGTGCTTGAATTGCCATCAGTTGCACACATAGATATGTGATTTACATTATTGATACAATGAGCGCCGAACTCGTGTTTTTCTGACATCTTGTAGCACCACCTAACATCCGCTCTTTTACAGTGGCAGAATAAATTTGATCTAGAGCACGCATTTCATCGCAATGATTAGGCAGTCTAGTGCTCTTTCAATTTCAGCAAGAACGTTATTTTGCTAAGTCTTTCGACTGACCCCATAGATCTCTGGCCCGAAGCTGGCAGTCACAGTGTTCTTTCTACTTCGCACGCCAGTAATTTGCTTTCCTACACCATCTCGCGAGTCGCATCAACCGACCAGTCGCACCAAATCAAGCAAACACATCACTCTTCATGGATATCGATCCGTACAAAATCCTCCTGGTGGAGACATCAGCAACGCCGTTGCAAATCAAAAAAGCATACAAGAAGCTCAGTCTACAGTACCACCCGGACAAAATTCAGCAGCTCAAATCTGGAGTGGACAAGGACCAGTTCCCAAAAATTCAGTTCGCTTACAGCATCTTGTCTGATGCTCAAAAACGCCACCGCTATGATACTACTGGGTCATTAGATGGAGAAAGCCATAGCGATTTCGATTGGAAGGAGTATTTTGCCGCCACCACCCAGAAAATTACCCTTGACATGATCGATGAGGATCGTGTTGCGTACGTGGGGTCGGTAGAGGAAAAGGAGGATATATTGCATAATTTTGCATTCTATGACGGTGATTTTCTACGCCTTTTCGAGGTGATTCCGCACTTGGAGTTTGACGAGGCGCTGGAAAGTCGCGTATTTGACATTGTGGAAAGTGCGCTTGAAGGCGGCAATGTTCAGGTGGACAAGTCTGTGATAAAGTCTTGGGAGAAGTACAAGCGGTCAAGAAAGACCAAGGTTAAGCAGATGTTGAGCAAAATGGCTCGTGAAGCCAAACAGGCAGAGAAGTTGGCCAAATCCTTAAAGCAGAAGAAAGTGACCTCTCAAAGCGACTTGAAGGCCCTTATTCAAAAGAGACTGGCCGGGCGCATGGATGATTTGATATCCAAATTGGAGGCAAAGTACACAAAAGGAAAAAAGCGGTCCTTGCCAGATGAAGACGAGTTTGATCGCATTCAGGAGAAGTTGTCTCGCAGAAGATAGACTATGCATTAAATCTTGGGTCACAACATCCGAGAATTTTTATACGTGATATGTACCACTTTGGGTAATCTTGTAGAGTCAGTGCAATGTCTTGGAGTTCAAATGCCGGTTTTGGAGGGAACGAGATGATTGACTTTGATCCAATACTACTCGACTAGAATACGTCACTTACGAGAGATGGCAGCAACGAGGTGGTAATCTTGATTAGAATAAGAGCGCATACGAAAGATTAGGCTGGGATTGGACGCGAGATCAGTGTCAATTCTATTTAAGAAATTTCCTCCTGCTCGTCATCGCATCATTCAAAAAGCTCATTGACTCTTGCGAAACATACTAAATATACCTAAATATCATTGATACACCATGATACTTTGCTATGGCCGGGAGAGATGTAGTTGACTTTGAGACTGAAACTTCGTTTCTCTCTCCCTTCAAACGCAGGTTTGGCAGGAGTGCCAGAAAGACGTTTAGAGTGCGTAACGTAACGCGCACCAAAACAGAAAACAGGAAACATAAAACGCGTCCGCACTCCTCTTACTATCCCACACATGTCAGATTCCGACGGAGATTATTATTCGGGCTCAGATGAGCCGGTGGCAAAAAAATCGAAAACATCAGTGACTCCACCGTCCTCCAATGCGACCCCTGGCCCTAGATCAAATGCATCCGAACAGTATCAAAAATTGTCCCAGTTGGAACATATCTTAAAACGCCCCGACACTTACATTGGATCGGTAGAGAAAAATAAGGTGGAGATGTGGTGTTTTGATAGCGAAACAGAGCTGATGAAATTCCGCGAGGTAACCATCGTGCCAGGTCTTTACAAAATCTTCGATGAGATCTTGGTTAATGCTGCGGATAACAAGATTCGTGATTCCAGCATGAAAAATATTCGCGTGAGTGTTGATGGTTCAAGCAACACAATTCTGGTATTGAATGACGGCCGTGGTATCCCGGTGGAAATTCACACCAAGGAGCAAATGTACATTCCCGAAATGATTTTTGGAAATTTGCTTACATCTTCTAATTACGACGACGATGAGAAAAAGGTGACTGGTGGTCGTAACGGATTTGGAGCTAAGCTCTGCAATATCTTTTCCACTGAGTTCACGGTTGAAACCGCGGATCAAAATACGGGGAAGCTTTACGTCCAAACATGGTCAGAGAACATGAGCAAAGTTGGCAAGCCCAAAATCACCAAGGTCAAAAACAAAAAAGAGTACACTAAGGTTACGTTCAAGCCGGACTTGGCAAAATTCAACATGGAAAGTTTGGATGAGGACATCATCGCTGTTCTCAATAGAAGAGTTTATGATTTATGTGGAACGGTCAAAGACTGCAACATCTACTTGAATGAGAAAAAGTTGCCAGTTCGCAACTTCAAAGGATATGTGGAAATGTATGTCAAGGCAATTCAAGAGAGAAGCCCCCAACTCGCTGATACTGAAGGCGCGCCATCGATCGTTCATGAACAAGTTAATGACAGATGGGAGTTAGCATTTGCCGTTAGTGACGGGAACTTCAACCAGGTGAGTTTTGTGAATTCTATCGCGACTACCGCTGGAGGAACGCATGTCAAGTACGTTTCCGACCAGATTGTTGACAAACTATTGGAAGAATTAAATAAGCAGGAAAAAGGCAAGAAGAAGCTCATGATCAAAGCCAACCAAATCAAAAGCCATATTTTCATTTTTGTGAATTGCTTGATTGAAAATCCCGCCTTTACTTCCCAAACCAAAGAACAACTTACAACTCGTGCAAGTCAATTTGCTTCTAAGCAAAAGGACAAAGTCACCATCACCGACCAGTTCATAAAAAAAATTCTCAAAACCAACATTCGAGAGACCATCCGTTCCATTATTGACGTGAATGAAGGGAAGGCTTTGCTGAAAGATGACGGGAAAAGAAGATCGAGAGTCAAGGGTCAAGTCAAATTGGTCGATGCTAATAAAGCTGGTACAAAAGACGGCCACAAGTGTACATTGATCTTGACTGAGGGAGACTCGGCTAAGTCTTTAGCAGTGGCAGGAATGGCAGTTATCGGTAGAGACTATTATGGCTGTTTTCCTCTTCGGGGTAAGCTACTCAATGTGAGAGACGCGTCCACCGACCAGATCGCTAAGAATGCAGAAATCACCGCGTTGAAACAAATTATTGGTTTGCAACATCGCAAGACGTATACTATCGAGAACATCAAGGACTTGAGATATGGCCACGTGATGATCATGACCGATCAGGATCACGACGGTTCACACATCAAAGGTTTGTTAATTAACTTTTTCGAATCGAGTTTTCCTGGGCTTTTAAATATCCCGGGTTTCTTGCTAGAATTTATCACACCTATCATCAAAGTAACGATAAAAGGTCGTGGTCGCCAACCTGCTAATGTTATATCCTTCTACTCTATGCCCGAGTTCGAGGAATGGAGAAGTACTGAGGGCAAAACTTGCAGATGGAAGCACAAGTATTTCAAGGGTTTGGGTACATCAACATCGGTGGATGCAATTGAATATTTTTCCAAGCTTGATAAGCACTTGAAGGAATTTCACGCCTTGCAGCTGGATGATCCCGGTTTGATTGACTTAGCATTCTCTAAGAAAAAAGCCGATGACAGAAAGGAATGGTTGCAAGGCTTTCAACCCGGCACTTTTCTTGATTCTGATATGAAGGTGATTCCGATCAGTAATTTCATCAACGAAGAATTGATTTTATTCTCTATGGCTGATAACATCAGATCCATACCTTGCAGTTTGGACGGATTCAAACCAGGGCAAAGAAAAGTCATGTATGGCTGTTTCAAGAGGAACCTTGTTAACGAAATAAAAGTCGCTCAATTGAGCGGTTACATTGGAGAAAAGACTGGCTACCATCACGGAGAACAGTCATTGATGCAAACCATCATTGGATTAGCTCAAAATTTTGTCGGCTCTAATAATTTGAACCTCTTGCAACCCAATGGTGGCTTTGGTACTCGTGCTGCAGGTGGAAAAGATTCTTCTGCTCCGAGATACATTTTCACTCAGTTAAAGGAAATTACCAGAAAAATCTTTAACCCATTAGATGACCAATTGCTCAACTACTTGCAAGATGACGAACAAACAGTGGAGCCAGAATGGTATTTACCAGTGATTCCGATGCTTTTGGTCAACGGAGCCGAAGGCATAGGTACGGGGTGGTCAACAAACATACCTAGTTTCAACCCGTTGGATATTGTTCAAAACATTAGATATCTTATGAACGGAAGCGATACTGAAGAAATGTATCCTTGGTATAGAGGGTGGGAAGGTGAGATAGAAAAGGTGGCGCCTGGAAGATTCAAGATCTCAGGTAGGATTGAACAAATTGACGACAAAACCTTGGAAATCACAGAAATTCCGATTCGGTCTTGGACTAATAATGTTAAGGAATTCTTGTTAGACGCCATGAACAGCGATAAAAATTCCTGGATTAAAGACGTGGAGGAACATCATGGTGCTAATATCCGCTTCGTGATTAAATTGTCTGAGGCCGAAATGGAAAAGTCGCTTAAGATAGGCTTGCTTGAACGGTTCAAGTTGACCGGCGTCGTGAACTTGAGTAACATGGTTGCATTCGATCCCTTGGGCAGAATCAAGAAATACGAAGATCCAAACGATATCTTACGAGACTTCTACTTCGTTCGGTTGGAATTCTATCAGAAACGTAAGGATTACTTAACGGATGAACTTCAAACTCAATTACTCAGACTCAGCGAGCAGGCCCGCTTCATTAAATTAATTATCGACAAGAAATTGTCTATATCCAACAAAAAGCGGACTGCATTAGTCGAGCTTTTGGTGGAGAACAAATTTGCTAGATTCGACAAAAAGGGCCGGACAGTCAAAGATGAAGTGAAGGATGAAAACTCTCTATTCATCGCAGAAGAGCTTTTAGAGGAAGAAGAAGAGAATATTGGCGATGTCAGTCAGTTGAACTCAAGAGGTGTCAATGAGTTGACGGAAGAAGCAAACGAACATGTTCCAGAAACCATTTACTCGCAATATGACTACTTACTTGGAATGTCTCTTTGGTCGTTGACCCACGAAAGGTATCAAAAATTATTGCAACAAAAGGGTGAAAAGGAGGAAGAATTAAATGTTTTGTTAGGTAAAAGCGCAAAGGACTTGTGGAACGAGGATTTGGATGAGTTTGTGGTTCAGTGGGAAAAGTTCTTGGAAGAGGACGAAAGAGAGCGGGAAAAGTTGGTTGCTGGCGGGGCGAAAAAGATTGCTAAAAAGAGGCGGAAGGTGAAGAATGAAGACGACGATGAAGACTTCGGTGCGCCAAAAAAGAGGAAAGCTCCTGCCAAATCAACTCCCAAACCTGCCGCTTCCAGGGCGAAAAAGATTCAAGCGGAACCGCCGAAAAAACAAGCGACATTGCCTTTCATGAAGACTGAGGCGCCAGCAGATACTCCGCCAGAGTTGGCTAAAACAGCTAGTCCTTTACCTGCGGATAATCTTCCTACATTTTTCAAGGCCACGACGAAGAGCAAGAGCACGCCTAGAGCGAAAAAAAGCTTTTTCGCCGATAGCGATGACGATGATGACATCGTGGAAATTAAACCCACAGGTGCGAAGGAAGTGACAACTGCTCCCAAGCGGGGTAAGGTTCCGTCAATCCAGGAAGAGTTGGATGACTTATACATTGTAAAGGAGAGTGCACCTTCAAGGCGGAAACGACAGGTTAACTACAGTGTGGAGCCATCTTCTGGTGAGGAGAACGAAACCTCGGACTACGAAGAGTAAATAGCAAGACTGGTGAAAGCCCATACTCCATACTTTCATATTTGGATTACGAACAGCTTATGGAAAGAAAACTTCCGTGAGGTGCAGGACAGCCTCGGTGTTGAACAACGAAGCGTCGCGACGAAGTGACGTGGAGGTATGCATGATGCGTTCGAAGCATCTAGCGTGCTACATCACCTGTATACAAATGCCGCTCAGGGCTTTCTGGAATGCAAAAGCGTCTGTGGGGCTCTTCGATGGACCACCTCTTCAGTGGGCGCACTTGGATTGATAATTGAGATATTCAGCTAAAACAGTTCGCGCTTCTGTCTAATAGCGAGAATATGCCCATAATATACACCGGTTAAGCGAATACAGCAAACGCATGGCGAAAATTTATTTATAACCCCCTCACAAGAAAATAATGGCGAGAGTCTTGCGCACTCTTTCCCCTGCACATAATATGCATTCGTTATCTGCACGCCTGCTCCACGTTATAGCCACCTAACTGCAATTCTTGATTGTCTAGGAGGGAGATTTTTTCTCCATGAACAAAAGGGGGCTCCTTTAATCCTTTACAGCCAGTTGCGCTTTTCATTTCTTGTTTTTGTACCTATGTTCGGGTTTTCCAATTACGACTACCAACCGTCCGCTCAAACTCAATACATGTCAGATCCTACACACCCGTACCCGCTTCCACCGAACTATGGTCAATACCAGCCTCAATACCAACCGCTGCCACAGATGCAGTCAGAACTGCTGCAAAAGATGCTGCCGATCATGTATTCCTACGCCCGGCCCCCAGATACGGAAGTTGCCATGCCGAACGTTCCTCAAAGCTCACAGTACCGGCCAGCTCCCCAGAAGGTCGTGGACCCGGATCTGCTGCGCCTGCCAGCAATGGAGCCTAATTCCACCGCCAAGTTTACGGAGCAGGACGTAACTTTGCTTCGGCAGTTGCTCGTTGTGGGAGAAAAGCACAAGTGGAAACAGATAACCAAAGAAATCAACCAGCGTAACCTGGTGTACCGGGACGACCATGCTTGGGGGGAAGAGGACGTGCTGGGCGCACGCAATGTGTCACCAACTTATGTTATCAAGCAATACCAAAACCTACTTGGGCTCCCGAAGAACCAATTATACTTTGGCGTGCTTGGTTCTTCACTTCCGTACTTTGTTGCGGACAAAGGTTGGTCGGAGTTGGAAGAAGAGGAACCGTAGGGCTGGGGGCTTCAGGTTTCTGACTGTTTGACTTGCATGAGTACAGCTCTCGCCACTTCGGAGGCCTATTTTGCTATCCACCTTACGCTCTGAAACGGGCAACGTGTCACCTACTACTGCTTCAGGTCCCGACTCCCGGTGACCACTTTTCGTGGATTTTACTACGGCAATTCATAATTATATTTAGCAAGTTCATTTTTTATTCAGCACTGTAACAACCTGGGCCTACTGTGGGTGCCACGGTGTGACGCTGCAATTGCCGCATTGGGGCACGTCCTCGCTTAGGGTTAGACGCACCCACTTCGTAAATATCTCACTGTGCATAGCGTCTCCAGATCACCATGCCACACCCCTGACCTTTCGTCCCAGTCCAAAATTATAAAGAGGGGCTTGCTTCACCTGCTCAGGGGCGAATGCATTCTCAGCTGCGCGCAGCCTCAACACATACCGCCTGATTGTTCGATCGGCCGGTGGCTCCTAATCTATACAGTGTGACATGCAACAATATTGCTTGGCCTAGAAAACTTCCCGATCCACCGCGGAATGGAGATTTTCCTTGGAAACCACGCTCAGGAAACTTAGTCTGATATTTCCGACTGAGCGATCTGTTTTTGGCGCAGTCATCTTTTGAGGAGGTTGTTTCTAGAAGTTTGACGTTAGTCCTACTTGCATTGCGCGGAGTTGGGCAAATATCTGCTTCGACTTTATCCGTATGCAGATGACATGCACCGACTAATACACCCAATCGATAAACAAAAATATTGGATGATCATATGCCACATATTGCGTGAAATTGCTCGATTCAAAAGACATTCGAATGTTTTGAACACTTGACGTTTATTTCGCTTCTGTACTATGGCTTGGGCATCATTCACCTGTGCACCCCACATGATCGGCGCAAGTACATGTGTGCTAGTTTGTGTCACACTGATGCTAGTTAGTTGTGCTAAAAGGGTTCCAAATCAAGTTATTTGAGCTGCTTACAAAATTTGAGAATCAAGAACCCATTTCGATGAGAAGTTTCAGTAACTGGGAGTCTCTCGTAAGCCGCTTCCTAACTTCATATTCTGGTATCTAGTGTAACTGTAGTTAACAACAAAAGATACCTAGGTGTTGGCGGTCGAAACTTATATTCTACATGCTTTTGTTCGATTCGCCTATATGAAGCGTACTATAGGCCCCATGATTATCGACATGAACGCGTCTTCATTGAATGCGGCATCAGAATGACCAGGATACTTTCGATAAAGCTGATGAACTTATCGTTTGGATTAAAAGCAGGCCCATTCTATCCTCATTACTCGTTTTCCTTGCAGGTTTCACATGTGAGTAGCGAATCTTTCCCCTCAACGTGGCCTAGCCCCACATCAGGGAATAAGGCGTTGCGGATGAGTTGCTTTAAGAGCTTGGAATCAGGAAACCCGTCATAATAGTACGCCTCAGCTTGTTCATCTGCGCTTTTCTTCATTCGGCGACGATAAATCACTGTTTCGCCTGCTTCATTTTCCACTGTTACCTGGAATAAGCCACCATTTGTGTATGAGGGAC
Organism: Clavispora carvajalis; assembly: GCA_030581635.1. NCBI lineage: Eukaryota > Fungi > Ascomycota > Pichiomycetes > Serinales > Metschnikowiaceae > Clavispora > Clavispora carvajalis. Next base: position 116,639 of record JAKTTV010000008.1, on the reverse strand, counting down.
AAAGGGCGATTTCAGCCACCAAATTAGATTCTGGATCACTGAATGTCTGTAGAATTTCTTGAGCGTACCAAACGGCACGATTGTGCCACTTGCACTTTGCGCAGAAGTCGATTCTCACCTTTGGAAGCATCAACTGAGGTTGTGTATATGTAATTTGGTGGACTTGGTGGATCGTGGGGAAATGTGAGCCTTGTACCGTTTGAATGTACGGGTGTGCTATAGCCATATATTCTCAAGCTTCGATTGGGAGCCCTATCAAGTAAATGGCTATTTATGAAGCTGGGTCTTTTTAGTTACACTGGATGCAAGAGGGTAAGTCGTGAAACCGACTGAACGGACAATAACTGTTTGACTGGAATGATAGGCGAATAGACTATATACCATAAGCAGCATGTATGGCCTCACAAATGCGATAGAGGAAAAAGGCGTGACAAGAGACAATCGGCTGTGGCGTAGAGGAATTTGGCGCAAAGGAATTTGGCGCAAAGGAAATAATTGGCGTAAAGGAGCTATTTCCCACATTGGGATAGGTGCCTCCACCTAATAAGAGGACACTTCTTCACAAGCATGCACGAGTTGAATCATAAGTCCAAGTTCGGATTAAATACAGTGCTGTATATTTAGTGCACACGTCATGTCAAGCTTGTGTTGACGTACTATTAACTAATGCAGGCAAGACTTGAGTGGTCCTATGCGACATCACAGACACTAGCGCACTTGAAGAACTGTAGCAACCGCACACTGCTGGTGTCGCAAGAGCAAATGCCGGCAGACACGACATTTGATCAACGCGGCCCCGCCATACTCCAGAGATCCATCCTTCCCAGCCCATAATGTCTATTTCTATAATTTTTTAAAGCGTCATGCTAAGCCATTCCCACTTGGAGCGATCCTCCTCCGGCGACCACTTGTGGTCAGCCCACTGGGAGCGGTCGTCGTATAAGGCACGGTCGTCGTAGGGCGCAAGCTCGTCGATCGGGTGCAAATCGTCGTCCAAAACAGGCGAGGGGTCAGCTTGCGGCAGAGGCCCGGCCAGTGGCGCGGCGCGGCCGGGCTTGAGGGCGGGGACGCGGTCGCGCGGGTCTCTTTTCGGGCGCGCGCCCTTCTTGTCCTTTGGAAGCGGCGTGGGGTTGATGTCGTCGCCGTCCGGGGTGGCGGCGGACGGTGCGGCCGAGCCCTTTTTCTGGGGCGCGCCGCCTTGGCCCCGCTGCCGTTTCTTGATGATGTCTGTTTTGAGACTCAAAGGGCGCACCGTGCCGTGCAACTTCAAAAACAAGCCGCACGCGTTACACAAGGGCTCGCCCTGCGGGTTGCGGCGCCACAAGGGCGTGGTGCGGGTGTGGCAGTTGGTGCACTGGACGGAGGGCGCGCCGGTGGTCGGGGCGGCCGCGGGGGTTTCGGCCGCAGGCAGCGCTTTTTTCTTGACCGCGCGCTTCTTGGGCCGTTTCTTGGCCGCGCGGCCCGGCGGCGGGGTTTCGTCAAACGGCGTGTGGTTGTGGGGCGTGTGCGGCGGGTTGGACGACGACTCGGTCCAGGGCGGGTCGCGCTGGAACACGTCAAAGTATGCCGGGGAGTCGCCGTACTGCGGCCCCGGGCCCAGTGCCAGCACCAGGGCGCGCGCGCGCGCCATGAAAGTGGGCGGAGTGGCGTCGTCGAGGGGCGCGTCAAACAGCCGGAAGTGGTCCGCCACCGACACAAGAGAATTATCGTCGCGGCCGAGCGACATCAGGAGCGGCGCCTCGCCCGCGTGGCCCGGCTGCCGGTGCGAGGGTTCCGGGTCGAGGTCGCCGTGGAAGGCACTGTGGGAGAAGGACGGCTGGCGCGAAAACGAGGGCGGGCGCGAAAAAGCCTGTGCGGCGGAAAGAGAGTGCGGCCCGGAGAAGGACTGCGGCCCGGAGAAGGAGTGGGTGCGGGAAAACGAGTGGGTCCCGGAATATGACTGGGCTCCGGAGAAGTGCGGGCCCGGCAGCTTTTCGGAGAAATGGCCGCCCGCTAGAGGGCCGCCGGAAAACTGGCCGCCGGACGGGCCGCCGGAAAACTGGGCATGCGACAAGGACCGCAGCAACAACGAGTGGGTGTCGCCCCACTCTTGCTCGGTGGGGGCGGAGCGCTGCGCGGGGCGCGCCACCGGGCGCGACAGAGCGAGCGTGGGCACGCGCGGGCTGGGCGCGAAGTCGAGGGGCGGAAAGTCGTCGAGCGCGTCGGGCGCATGGCGGGGGTCGAGGGTGTGGCTCGGGTCGAGCGGGTTGGGCCCGTCGAACGCGAGCGGGTCGAGCGAAAACGCAAACGAGTGGTCGGGCCCGCGGAGCGCCGCCAGGAGATTCAGGTGCGCGGTGTGGCGCTGCGCCGGAGCGGTTGCCGGGGGCGCGCGCGCGTCGATGGAGCCCATGGCGTCGGCGCTGGCGAGCAAGAACGGCAGCTGGGGCGCGGGCCGTTTTCGCAGCAGGCGCGGCGCGCGCGCGGCGTCGGCCCTGGGCAGCGGCGGCTCGAGCCCGAGGCGCGAAAACACCGGCAGCGCGAGTAGCTCGCGCCACGCCTCGGGCGCGGCCGCGCGCCGCCGCAAAAACATCATGCGCCAGGTGAGGTTTTCCATGCGTGCGCGGTACGGGAGGAGGCCGCGGGAGATTCGGTACATCAGCCAGAGCAGTTTGGGCGAGGTATCTTCCATGGCGTTGGTGGTGTGCAGATAATTTGGTTTGTGGATGTTTGTGGGTGCTTGTGGGTGTTTGTGGGTGTTTGTGGGTGTTTGTGGATGTCTGTCCTTTGTGTGAGTGTCTTGGAAAAGTGTTTGTGTGAATTGGGTGTTGCGAGTGAGCGTTTGGTAGAGCGAAACTTTCTCCAATAGTCCAGCAAGTCACGGTCGAGTCACTCAATGGAACTATCGTGCCGCGCGAAACTGGTTCTCGGGTCTAACTGGCCGGGTCGCTCGCTTCCCTGGTGTCGTTGAGTCTGCTATCTCTCCAACCTAAAATTGGGTGCAATCTTTGGGGTGTTCGGGTGTTCTTTCCGTTCGCCGCTGCTGTACGCTTTTCGAGTCCAGTGGGGGACTGTGGCGTAAAAAGTGGGCTTTAGCAGCTCGGGGATTCTGCGTTGGAGTTTTAGCCGTGCTTGTTCGATACCACCCGGAAACCTCCCTTCGGCCACGGGACCCGTTTCCTGTGTGCACTCCGATATCTGCTATCGCTGCCTTATCGACTTCTGTGATTGGTGCGATACTGCGCAGTAGTCAATCTCGACGGTTAGCACCCTGTCGTTGGTTTGCCGCCGTCTCAATATAAAAGGAAGCAAAAGGGCCGCCGCCCGCACTCATGGGCTGACCCTTTTTCTGGCTGTGGCTTTTTTCCGTCTGCTATACGTGGCGCCTATTTGCGTGTTCCGTTCGACGCTGGCCTGGGCGCCAAATCACCGTTTGGGCGAGGGTACGGATGTCGCGTCGCTTGGCCCAAACGAGAATATTCGCGCGCTTCCCAACTTCCGAAAACAGCACTCGCGCGCCCTTCCCAATGCGTCCGGCCTGGGGCATCCGTACCTCTTTGTGCATCTGCACCTCTTTGTTGCACCAGTACCTCCCTACACATCCGTGCCCCTCCCCTCCCTTGCCGCGCGGCCGACATCGGTACACCTCCCTCCGTGGAACCTCGTCGAATGTCGCGCCACCGCCCCTCGCCATGTCGCGCCGTGCCCCGACATCCGCACCTACCGCTCAAGGCTGCAACTCTCTTGCCGCCAACGCCCGTATATAAACCCGTAGATTCTCTCTGCTTTTTCCGCCCTTATTTTCCCTCTTGGGTGCGCCGCGTCGCCCGTAGTCTTTGTCCACCCCTATTTGCGCTCCAACATCCCTTGGCATTACCTGCAAAACCACACTCACCGAGTGCGCCAAATTTCAACCACTTTATTTTGACATCAACTGTCGCCCTTGCGTTTGCTGCTTCTAACGGCACCTACATTTTGACGCAAATCCGTGTCACTACTTGTCGCGTGACCTTGTACCGCCGGAGGCAATTTCTCGCCCGCAAAGCAAAGACATAACCGCCAAACCCCGCAACACCCCTTCTTTGCCCCCTCGTCTGCTTTCGCTTTCCTTCCACCCACATCTGAGTCTGGTGCATCCGCTTCCCCGTCATGGCTGCAAGTCTCTCCGACATTTACCCCAAGCGCAAGAAGGAGTTGGAGGACATCACCAACTGCCACAAGAAACAGAAGCTAGATAAACCCGCATACTATCCGACCCAGCAGCGGCTGCCTTCGCCCTCCTCGCCACAGGCTTTGCTGCCTCAGAAGCACCGTCACAAGTCCGTATCATTTGAGCTCTCGCGCAACCAGCATTATGACAACTCGCCCCTCTTGACCCCTAAGGACGACGACTACGTGTCGGAGCCCGAGGAAGAGGCGGCCCGTCCAAACGTACACAACCTCGACTCGAATTCCGACTACGTGGCGCTTTGCGCGACCCAGAATCTTTTGAGCCGTACCAAAAACCTGATCGAGGACGATCTCAAAGAACTCGCGCGGCTCAGTGTTGCCGCGCGCCACGGCTCCAAGCTGGACTTGGTTGAGTTCTACTTGCGACTCATCTGCCTGGACAAAGCCGTACCGTCCCAGCACAAGGTTGTGCGGGCGCCTACGGTCGACTGGAGCAAGTACCACCGCGGCATGGACAAGGTGTCTGTGTGCAGCCATGATAACGAACAAACTCTTTTCAGACGCTTGTCCTTGTTTGACACCAGCAACAAGGACTAGTCTGTGTACATTAGTCATTTTATAGATATGTACCGCTGCATCATCGAGTAAAAGAATTATATCGAAAGAATGTAGTTGGGACGGTTAAGCCGCACGCGACTTACTACTGTGGCTAGGAGCATCTCCAGCCTCGAAGCAATGCTGTGATGTAGCATCAACGTGTATAAGTGCAACTAAAAGAATGATTACAACTCACGCCATCCTCACCCTCCAACCAACATCAGTGAGTACTGTGGCATCCGTTCGGTCCCTCTTGTGTCGCCAACTCACTTTCCTTGTCGAGAACATAAGCCTACTTCTTGTCCTCGTCCTCCAGGTCTGTAACTAAGAATGCATCCGCATCCACCGGCACATCCGAGTTGAGCGGCTCCCACCGGGTGTCCTGCTCGCGCTTGGTTCGAGTGGGCAACAGCGGGGGCTTTTCGCTGCTCAAATTCGCCTTGTGGCGGAAGTCTGACGCCAAGATCTCGGGGTCCTCGTCAAAGTTATGCGTGGGCAGCTTGTTGAACGAGGAGCCGCCCAACGCGCCGAAAAGCTTCAGCGGTTGACGCTGTCCCTGCGCCCGCGCATCCTCCTCGGGAGCAAACTTCTTTGAAAGCCCCGAAACCCAGCTGTTGATAGTGTCTTTTGCCTCGGCAAAGCCCTGGGTAAAGGTTTCCTTGAGCTGGTCAAACTCGTCTTCGGAGTCTTCCTCCTGTGGCGGCGCCGGCTGCTTGCGCCTGCGCTGCTGGCGTTTCCGGTCTTCCTTCTCAAACTCCTTCTGCAACTGCCGCGCCAAGAGCTCGTCATCGGTCACGGTGGGCTGGCGAGCTGGTGCCGGAGGTGCAGGCGCAGGAGGCTCTGGCTTGAAGCTGGGGTCCAGCAAGAACAACAAGGCGGTGAATGCAGGGTCGGCACGGCCCTCAGACGCAATCAAAATCGCCTCAATCACACGGTCGTCCGTTTGAGGAAACGCGTCCTTCAAGTCCTTTTTGATCTGGGCCAATGGCAGCACCGGGCGCGCGGGCTGTGGTGGCGCCACGTCGTCGTCTGCGAAAGCACTGGTTTTCGCCAGATTGCCCGGCTTGGGACCGGAGACGGTTTCGGCCTCGGAGGCTTTAAGCCCCTCTGCAGATATTTCTTTTTGTGCACCAGCAGATGGACTCGCATCTTTGGCAACATCGGCGGAGGTGGAGATTTCCTTGGTGCTGGTGTTCGCAGACCCTTCAGGGGAGCCTGAGACAGAGTCTTTAGCGGCAATTGGCTTGGAATTGGAGCCGGCCAAAGGGGACGAGTCGTTTTCCTGCAGGGAAAGCGGTACCTCGGTGGTTTCGGTGGCTTCTAACGCCACTGGTTCGGTGGACGCAACGGTCAAGTTTTCTTTAGCCATGGTGTTAGCGGTTATCAAGGGCGCACTGATTAATGTGGGGAGTAGCTGGGTCGTGCGCGAATCATATGTTCCGCTGGATTGCCACAACGATTCTGCTCAGCCCTGGATGGTATGCTTCCGTCGTTTGTTTGATATCAGTTCGTAGGCTCCAGATGGTGTGTTAGGCCACCATTTGCGTCGGCTCGGGCTTGTGTTACGTCCCCATGTAATGGTGAGATTTACATAATTTCCACGAATTTGCGAATCCATGACACAATGTATGAGCCAATATCGAACCGTGCTGAAAGACAATAGAAGCACAGCATTAAAGGCCGCCTAGTGCTCTGCTGTGTCGGTGAAATCAACAAACACTGCCGAACAGACTTGACACCTGAGCCCTAATAGTCACGTGACCGCAGGTGTCTATATAAGCGAAAGATTTTTCCATCCCCGTTCGTTCCCTGATAGATATTTACTCCGAAAATTGCTAGAGCTTTGTATCACTACGCCATTGATAATAAAGTGTGGACAGCGGAGGCATATTGAAGGCGGCCCCATTTGCGTGTGCCTGGCTTGTTGTCAGGGATAGAATGGAGCCCCCTACATTTTAGTTGTAGCATACAGCAGAGTGATGCGATGGAAAGACCGATCCACAAACTCGTATTTGCCTGGTTTTAAACTCACCATTGACCTCGTAATTTATTCTCCAGTACCGTACGATCCATGTTTTAGGTGTCGTTGAATTTTGAGCATCGCAATGTCTCGCACGCCATCGCTTTGATAATGAATGGTCGCTTCGATTGTCGGTGGTCGCATCGATTGACTTCGGTCGCTTCGAATGTCTGTGGCTGCATAAATTTACTGTGTTAGCTTCGACTGTCTGTTTATCCAGCGTCGTTGTCTCTGTCAACGTAAGTGACCTGCTAACTATGCAAACTATAGAGTCCAGCGCTCGAGTCTTTCTCGTTACTTTATAACGCTATGCGAGCTGTTATTTTCAAAGCCATGCTTTCCTTGTTATCTCTAATAATTCGCGGATTTGGAGCCGTCTATTCTTTGGAAGAGTCCTTCCAGTGAATCTACCTTGGTACACTTGAATTGAGCTTAGTCCCCTTAAGTGAGCGTAACACCGAAATGTCTACTATGGCCGCCGTAAGTTAAGCCGCCCGTGTCGTCAAATGTGTCTATTGCTATACAGCGACAATGCAAAACAATGAGTTACTGTCTCAACTTCTCCTTGGTTTCCTTCAACTCTTGCTTTCTTCTATTCAAATCCAAGACCTCACATTCTTCCCACACATGCTTGTCGTGGTGGCAGTCAACAGAAGAGTTGGCACTTTGTCTCACAAGACACGTTTGGTAGAGAGCAAAGTACGCGGCACATCTGTCTCTCCATTTCAATGGGACCTTGTACTTTTGCAAGTCATCTTCAGAAACTGGACGTTAGTGGGGTGATGGAAAGACAAGAGAGCACTGCAAAGGATTAGCAGTGAATGGTACAGTCGAAGAACATACGAAGTGGCGGGAACTCGGTCAAAGCCATGGTCGTTGGTGGTAAGATCTCCAATAGGTGAGAATCTCTCTGGTGCGTTTGGCCAATGGGAGGTACGGTGTTACCATTAGCTAATGTATACAGTACTCGAAGATGCCTCTGGCACTAGCAGGGATTAGGTGAAAATGACAGCCAGTGAGGGAGAGAAGAATGGCGGATTAAGACGTAAGGTTTTGGCCAATGGTGTTTTGTTCGTTAGGGGCAATCTTGCATTCCGTCTCTTCACGAAGTGTTCCGCGGAGTAAGTCAGAAACGAGTTGAAGGCTCCTGGCAAGCCTCTGTACTCAACAATTATCTGTATCAGACACGTTCGTATCTGAAACTGCAGTATTTCTGTCAATTCCCAGCCTCTGATTTCCCGGTCTTCAACAGCTTAGTCGCGGAGATCCACCCTCTTCACCTACCCGAACTATGGCAAACACAAGTCCCTGAGATACGTCACATTTAAGCCGTTCAATCAGACTCAAGCATTTCATGGGACTCTTCAACAATCGGTATTCGGCCTGACTTACAGCGAGGTTTCAAATTTTGTATTATGCAATATGAATATTCAAGGTTTAGTGCTTAGCGAGTCTTTGCTTCAAAGCAATGTACTGGCACTCGTAAAACTGGTCTTTGGCAGCACTGCAAAAGGAAGTACCCTTGTTGAGGCACTTGTAGTATGTGATGTAGTGAGCGGCACACTTGTCTCTGTTCAAGAATGGAACGTCGTTTTCGTCCAAGTCCTTTTGGGAAGCTGCGTGTTAGATGATTAACTCACAATCGAGGAAAGCGTGGTACATACGAATTTGGGGGAATTCATAGGCTTGAGCAGATTCAGCCATGATGTTTGATGGTTCTTGAGAGAGAAGTTTGGATTTTACCTCACGTTATTGGATGGAGGAAAAATGTCGCGCGCAGCACAACGGAGTGCGAAGCACGACATTATCTTCACCAAATGTCGCAAATTCGTCCGTGACATTTTCAGTCCGGCTGGACCAGAATTTCGATTGCATCAGAAGGTCTCGCCGCCAGTCTCGTTTCACAGTGGTTTGTAACCCACAACACGCCTTATAAAGTCACCCCACCCTGAGGGCATTATATGAAGGTCACATATGTCCGCGATCCTATTCGGTGCCAAGCATCATAGTTTCCGTAGCGTTAAGGGGATGTAGATGCATAAACGCATGTTTTATTGATCCCGCATAACTCACTTTGACACCAAGCAAAAATCGTGCAAGTTTTGGCTGGATAGTGCAGGGTCTTTCATTGGAACTTTAACTCACCATACGCGTCAAATAACTCGTAAAATAGTTACAGAACAACCATTTTCGCTCACAGCTGTAGCTCTTTCGAGGCGGATACAACCATTTGGAAGTTCAAACAAGCGGAAAGCCAGGCTCGCGACTGCAGCTACAAACTATAGCCAAATTTACTGTATAGGCTAGACTTCTGATCGGATCCCGTCACGAAGGCTACTTTGGGATGGGTGGGTATTCGATGAAGTTTTCCCGGGCCAGATTGCTTTGTCGTCGAATGTCGTTCAATCTTTTACCCCCAACCTTTGGGTATGCATAGTAGCTAAAATATGTACGTGGGCGTAAACCCTACGCGTTGAATTATCGACAGGCGAGAGTTTTCGGGACGATTTGGGATTAGGCAGCGATCTTGGTCAGTATTGGCCAAAACCCAGGTTGCTGGGTAGTCTTACAGCCCAGAAGCCCCATTAGTCTCAGTGCATTCGCAGCCGAAGCATATGAACACCCGATCTAGATCGATCCGACAATACGATATCATTTCACTGCATTAAAGCCGTGGGGGCAACCGAAGCATAATGTAGCATGTGGGATTTGAATCTACAGCGAAATACAGGTAAGGGCAATCTAGCCTAAACACATCACGGGTACAATCTGAATTCTAGGGGTCATAGACGATGATTGTGCTTAGTATAAAATAGAGTACCAGATACATAATGTAGCAGACAAACAAATTGTGTAAATCTTTGTATCCGAAATCGCTGCCATTCGATTCTGTCTCACTGCTTATAGGGCCCACGTCGGTGTCCATGTCGTTAATGTAGGATCGAGCGAGCGAGACTGGTAGCGTACTAAAATGTCACTCATAACCTCTTCGCGCGAGACAATAGGGGTGTAGATATAGTCTTCGCCCGCATGAGTTGCTCATGCACTCTGTACACTGATATGTACTAATTGGGAAACTGACATCTAGAACCCAGTACATCTCGCTGATGGTTTCAATGCCTTTCGCTCGATATCTATTCATCATTCTAATATCAAGCTAAGGTCATCCAATAGTGCCTTGATTGGCTCAATGAAATTCCGCAATCAACATCAAAATTCTCTTTAATCTTTGATCTCGATTCTTAGATTTTGTGATTGGTCTAACTAGGTGCCCTAAGTCCGCCACTTGCATACGGCCGGCCTCTGCATAGCAAATCCTACATGCAATTGGAAGACTGACATAACATTTTTTCGCGCGCAAGATATTAATTTCTCGGTTTACAGATAATATCCCGTGAATGATCAATCTAGAGCACTGCAAAGATATCAAAATTATGGAATTGAGAAAGAGACGGCTACACTTCGTACAATATAGAATGCAATCCAAAAACATCCGATCGTTGGCTTCTTCTATTGTGTCAACGACTCTAAACCGCAAAGAGGGGTGAGGCGGAGACGAAGCAAGCCGCCTTGTTTATACATAGTTGGATCGCGCCCTGTGATAGGTAGTCGTTAAATTCCTGCTTCAGAACCCAATCATGGAAATCAATATTTAAGCGAATGAGCTAGACTCAGGCAGGACTTTATACCATTGTATGTATAAAGACTAAATGTACATATGAATATGTGAGAATAGAACAATGTGACTTTGCTTAAGTATATGCATCTTTGCCCTTTGCCGATTATGTCCGTCTTAAATGTGCTGCGAAAGCGACAACAATGTATAAACCTGCAGCAATGAAAGGGATTGCGGATATAAAAAAGACCTGCATGTGGTTTTATATTCATCTACCGACTGACCGGGGCAAAGGGATTTTCGTTCCCTTCACCTTCCAGGGTTTCAATTTTGATATTAATTGACGAGGAATCATAAGCTCATAATCGCGAAGCTCTAATAATGCAATCCACATTCCGAAGATGAGCGCTATTGTTATTGTAAATCGAAAATACGCGACATCATGACCAATAACAATTGTACTGCACTCAAGAAATTCTGGGAGAAGTTTTGTGAGTGATAAAACGAAAATTCCTTTCCAGCTTTTGATCAACGCAAGCAACACAACAATGATGAGATTGTGTTTACAATTACAATTAGGTTAGCCTATAGGTTTTCAGCGGGTGTTTCATCTTAAATTCTCAGGGGCAGATCAAGATGATAGTAGAACAACAAGAACAATGGAAAGCTTAAAGTTTTATTTCCCGTTTTGTAGGTAAACACAGAAGATTTAAAATAAAACTATCTGTATACAAACTGAGATTCTGCACTGTGCTCAGCATCAAACAATCGATCCGAGAAAAAAGAGCAGGGCTAACAATCTTTTCTTCCGTGCACAACCCTGACGACGCTATTCAAAAATAGCATCAATATCGCAAAAGGTTTATGAAGAAGCACTGTAAGGAAATGCTTCAACTTAAGTGACGCAGAATATATAATACAAATGTCCTTGTATTCGGAAATCATGGGAGTTCACCGTGGTTGACACAATCACGCTTGCATGGCAATTCTAGAACTGGCATGCATATGCGTGCGGCTAATGTTCTGTACGTCCTCATGCTGCACTGTTAAGAATTTCAGCCTCGAACTTGCATAAATCGTCGGCGTAAGAAGAATCTATTTCTGCGATATGTATGACGCTTAAAGGGATTTTCTCACGGGTATACATAAAGCCTGAGTCCGGCGCCTTCGACCGCTTATTTCGAGGATTTTCAGCTTCAGTGACCTATAATTTGCTGCTTTCAAAGCGATCTTTATTCATTTCATACTCCACCTTGATCCCGTTTCTCACAACATATACTTTCAATTTTTACCTCAGACTAAATGGGAAACATGGCAGGCATGAAAGTCAAGTTACCATCGATAGCTGAACTTACACAGGTATCTCTGCCCGGTGAAGCAAACAAGCCTAATCCATTGTCTCGGTCAATATTAGGTGTCGAACAAGGATCCCCGGAAATCAAGAGGGATGCCATTTCCCAATTCCATCTGCCCACCCCTGCTCCACTTCCGCTGTTTCAATATTACTCTTACGGAGCTAGCCAGCCTAATCCTCCAGCATTTTACCAGCATTCATATTATCAACCTGTTTTCTACCTGCCTCCGGTAGTTAATCGAAGCTTTAGCGTTCACGAGAGTAAGCCGGTCTACTCTGTGCCTGAAGTCATCAACAAATCCATAAACAAATGTCATAGATGTGGCACCACCGAAACACCCGAGTGGCGCAGTGGTCCTAACGGCCTTCGAACCCTTTGCAATGCTTGTGGACTTTTTCATGCCAAATTGGTTAAGCGGAAAGGTGCGGCAATCGCTGCTGAGGAAGTTCTTAATAATAAAGTGTGCAAAGGAAAGAATGGAAGACGTGTTTCAGTGAAAAAGCACGCTTTGGAAGAGTCAAAGAAACGTATGAGAGAAGCACAGGTGACTGAGCTTGCTCCAATTCCATTTGTTGGTGCCGCTCCCACTCATACCCCTCAGGAGTACGTTTATCAACATCAAATTTTTCAAGAACCCGCGGCACCAATTTACAATAATTACCCAAGAGTTTCACTTCCGCCTCCAATGCTCCTCAATCCATTCCAGCCGATTTCTGGTATTCGCAACTAGACACACTACATATGTATTTGGGATAGAAGGGGGATGTTTTTATTTAAATCGTACTAATTCGAAAGAGAATTCAATAATCATATAGGCTGCATAATATAAAAGGTATTGATCAATTCTGTTTTGGATATTACAAGAATCAAGGAATCTTGCTCTAAAAGCTTGAAATGTATTACAAATTCAAGGAGGTCTGAAGATCTGATTTGAAACAAATGTTAGACGAGTTCAAAGAACATGGTCAGTGAGAGCCTAGAACTTAACGCTCATTCGTCACGATGAAGAATGTGCGGAACCAGATACAGCTCGTAAATAATCAAGGCGGTTCCGTGCACCTGTAACTAACATGGTACGAAGACAACATCAGAAGGAAGCAAGCTTTAATACAGGAAATCTATGCTGGATTCCCTAATTTATCGCTAATAATTTCTCACATTCGGGTTATGATTCAGCCAAAGCACCCTTTTCACAGCTTGATTTGTGAGATTCCTGTTCATGATTTCAAAATAATAAAGAGTATGAAAAAGTGTAAGTAAATCCGACTGCAGGGGGTTCTCAAGGTTGGTCATAAACTAAGACAGAGCATGGTATAGAACTCTATGATGTAATATACTTATTGATATATAGTCCCGAGAAGTATGGACGCTTTTCTCCCTTGGTGCAGATTTAGACGCATCGCATAATACTTGAAAAAGAAGGGTTGTATTGAATACTGGTTTGAAGACCCCTCTAGATGAAGATCTAAGATTGATGTCTGTTCCTTACTGGTAGATAAGTCAAGCCGAGTTATCTTCCAAAAGCCATGCAGCCATCTCTACCTCATCCCATTTGTAACCCAATTTCCCGGAATCGTTTTGAATGGAATCGTAAGTAAATTTCCTACCTCCTTTCATCTTTAAGGTAAATATCAAATCAAATTTGTTAGTGAGAGCATCAACCAAGCTTGATGTACTTTTGAAAACACATGTCATCCTCGAAATGCAAGGTGTTGCTATAGACTTGTTATATAAATCTTCAATACTGACACTTCAATCTACATATCAGCTATTGAAGGTTGTGCCGGAAGCATAAACCAGTAACAAATCGGTGTATGATGAGAGATGATTAATCGGTGCAAACGAGAAGTGTCAGGCGAGATGAAAGCAATGAGGAACCTACATTTTGTCCTCAATATCATTCATTTGCTCGGCTAATCTGCATTGGCGCGTGAAAATCTCGCCCAACATAAACTCGCATGGTACATATATCACCCTTAGTAATACACATACAGTCTATTGCCTTGTGCCGGAAATGTAACATTTTCATGCACCCAATAATATATTCGTACCCTGAAAATTTATGGTACGATCTTGTAGTCCAACAAGTTTTGGTGTCTTTTAAAGACGCTTACAATTGATTGGTTCTGTATTGAGTAGCTCTATTTGTAATTATGCGCGATACATTTGCTCAAGTACATATGTGTAGAAAAGTTTTCATGCAAAGCAGATGATGGTTGCATGCCAATCAAGTTGAAATTTCATTTAGAAAGAAAGGCATGCAACATTGTGAGATTAATGCCCTTCGCGGCCACATATTTTTCTCTGCAGTATTGATGACCATCATCCTGAATACATAGAATAAATTATGTGCAGAAGATGCAGACAGTACATCGGGTTAACTCGCCTCAGAGAATGTGATGGTTTTCATATTCCTGATTGTGAAAGGCTATAGTTAATCATACAAGACGGCTATCGAGTCGTTCAAATTTTCACATACAATGAATCTGCCAAGGGAACTGAATATTAGTCTAAAACGCTTCCCTCTTAATAGAGTCAAACCTTTGAACATCTACCGGAGTTATGAGGCGCGAACTTGGAATGATCCACCAATGAGGGCGCATTAAGATGTTGGTTGCTCATTTTCATTTGTAAGCTGATTTTGTTTTGACTGGGAGTTCAGCAACGACTTCAGAGGACTTAGCCCAATCTGGTTGTGGTTTCAAAAACTTCAGGCGGAGTTGTGGGATTATTTACAGTAGGCGACCGCAGCTGCTTGCTCCAGCGGACAGTCAAAAAAAAAAAACTTGCTGAGATACAATTTGATCACGTAATTGAATATTTATGCCGTAATATGAACTAAATGTGACACACTGTAACTTCTGTTCAGACTAATAGTCGGCTAATGTATGGAACCCGCGATATGCGAATCAGTTCGTTCAAGATCCTTCACAACGGTGGATACACCATGATATACATCATCGAAGACACCCACAGTTGGTCTGTGTTTGGTAACCAGCCAATCCGAATCTTGGAAAACCCCAGTTCTCACTAAAATGGAGTCCCAGCCAGCGGTGTTAGCCCCCCATATATCAGAAAGAGGATTGTCTCCAACCATGAAAATTTTGGAGAAAGGGGAATTCTGGGGCCCTTCATTGAGCTTTGGCATAAATCCACATGGTTTATGGCCATTAAGAATCTTGTTCCACTCAACTAATACTGAATGCGCGTAAAGGTACTGAATAGCAAACGGCTTACCAAATATGGTCAGAGCAAGCTCCTGGCTAGGACTCAACCGGTTGGACTCCTTATAAATCCTTTCCAAAATCATTCTGAAGGCACCTTGGCCAAATCGGGGTAACTCATAGTCGTTGGCCCAAAGGAAGTCATCATTACTGAAAGCGATTGGGATGGCTGGGTTCACATCGCCAAAAGAGGACCGCTTAGTGCCCACAAGCCCGTTTTCGGAAATCAATAGATCGCTTACTATCTGTATGTCTGTGTTCATATCTCTGGGGTCATTGAAGACCAAAATGGACTCAATTGGGATGGTCAAGTCAACGTCACGGGCATATTTCGCAAAATCCTCGGAGGTAAAGCGATGGTGAGGGGAAACGGCAACGTTCTGGCGAACGATATCAATTGGCAAGATAACATCCTTAAAGCCATAGTCCAATGCCGCATGACGAGCATTGTCGTTACTACCTCCAACCACCAACACTCGCTTGTATTTTCCTGACTGAGCCCAAGCTCTCATGGGTGTGTGGCTCTGAACAATCTGAAGAGGAGATATCTCCACGTTGAGCCTATCCGAGAGAAACTCTACTCTCGACTTTTCCGACACCCCACCGCCATTGGTAAGTAGAATGAACGGAATCTTTGCGCTGCCTAGTAACTCAAGGGCCTCCCGCGCCTTTGGGATGGGCTTTGCGCCTCGAAGAAGCACACCATCGATGTCGAATACAAATGCGGGCAAGCCTGCCAGTTGGGAAAGCTGGCGCACAAGCCGAACGGGACGAAGTCTGTGCATAGGCAAAATGAGAGGTGGATGCTTTTAGTAGAGGCGCGCCAAAGGAAATGCATGTGGTAACTTAGATGAAGACTGCAGCACGCACACCAGTTCGGCATACAGGATGAAGCACATGCGGTGAGTAAGGTGATAGACATCGGAACGAATCGGAACACGCTTGACAGGCGGTGGGATTACATGAAAGAAGGTACTGAGACATGGTTGCTCGTGATAAGATACGAATGCATATGCGGTTAACTAAGCCCTGTATACTCATCTATGGTGGTGCAGCGATGACTCCGCCGCTTCCAATGCTAATTTCTCCAACAATCCTCCAACTTGCCTCGCCTGGTAGCCCTCTTCGACTTGCCAATCGCCCTGGACCTCCCCAGCTAAAACCTTGCAGGCGTAACCGGCGATAAAGAGCCCCGGTGGACGAGAGCCTAGCTCCGTCACCGCCTCCGGAGCCTTAGATAACGTAGTACGAATTACCCGCTGGTCAGGGCACGAGGCACGCTCCACGATGGCCACAGGCAAATCGGCGTCCCAAGATTTTTCTGAAATGAGGTGAGGAATCAACTCGGTGATGCGGTGGAGCGCCATGAGAAAGACGGTGGTTCTGGACGGAACAAATTCGGGCAAGTTGGGCAAAGCGCCGCGGCGGCCGGTGCCGGTGCAAATGAGCACCTGGTCGGCCACGTCACGATGGGTCGCAGGGATGTTAGAATAGACGGGTGCCGCCAACGCCGAAGTGATGCCGGGCAAGACCGTGGGCTCAAAGCCGTGCTTAGAGAAAAAGCCGTACTCTTCTCCGCCGCGGCCGAAAATGTATGGGTCGCCCTGCTTGAGGCGGACAACCTTCTCGCCTCGGGTCAAGGCCTCCAAACCCAATTGCAAGAGCTCCTCCTGCGCCTTCTCTGCGTTGCCCGGGAACTTGCGCGCAATGAATAACTTGGTGCGCTTTTTGGGCACAAGGTCAAGCACTTGCTCCGGAACGAGTTTGTCCGCAAGAACGAGGTCGGCCGAGTGGATCTCCTGGATCGCTCCCAAAGTCAACATCTGCACTGAGCCAGGGCCGGCCCCGACAAGCGAGATCGCGCCTTGGCGAGAGCCTTTAGGGCCGGGTGCGGTTTCGGAAGTCTGGGCGTACCTATGCTCGAGATCCGCCACCAGGACCTCGGCAAGCTTGCTGAGAGGATAGTATTCCACGATCTGCGCGAGCCAGCGGGCGCGGCGGGTGGCCTTTTGCTCCTCGGAGCAGTTGAACTCGTCCACCAAGGCGTTAAAGTTCAGAGGGTGGACCGCATCGTCATCGTGTCCGCCAACCTCTTGGTCGTGGTGCTGGATGGCCTGTCGGAGCTCTCCCACACGCAGACAAATTTCCGCGATGTTGGGCGGAAGAGATCCCACCAACTCACGCTTGATGCGCGAGGCCAACTTGCATCCTTTTCCGGAGGTGGTCACACCTAGCTGGAAGTCACCGGCCGAGTATGTGGAAAGCAACGTGAACGAAGAGAGCTCTGCAGAATCGGAAACGTTGACGGGAATGCGTAGGCGCCGACACTCCTGCGATATGGTTTTTTTCAACTCCAGTTCGCTCGGCCGAAGAGTCACAAACACCCGGTCAACCACGTGGTCTACCTCGGCCCGGCCGAGGGTGGTAAGATGCTCTGGGGAGAACCGCAGCTGCACAAATTTCACTCGGCCTTCAGCAATGTGGTCTTGAAGAGACACAGGGAGAGCCAGTGGGGAAGAGTTCTCAAGGAAGACTGCGTTTGCACCACTGGCCAAGATCAGGCTGATGCGGAGAGCAGCGACATTGGCGTTATTACCCACCACAAGATGGGTTTCGCCGTGGCAATTCAAAGACGCCAACAAATTCATCGTGGATGGCGACACACCGGAGTGTGCCGTGGTTATAACTTGCAATCGTGATTAGGAAACGCCACGTGACTTGACAAGATATATTCCTCATGTGTGCAGGCGGGATGCCGAGCGGAAATCAGCGCCGTCCGATTGGAAAGACTGAAACAGGCCGCTATATAACCACCTATCCAAAACATCCCCCATCCCTGGAAACGATCCTCTGTACTGCATAGAAGGGAAGTCTTTTGCCAAAACACAAAGAGAAAAAGCTTTTGCTCACCACTGGGCCCGTTCTACCGGTATTATGTCTGGCCGCACGTATTTCTATCGCAGGCACCATGAGCACCGCAACGGTGGGTAAAAAAGAGAGACTGCATATTGTGACCACCGGCACTTGTGGCTAAAGTTCTGGTCGATATTTCACCAATGAAAAGTGGCTTGCATAATATTGCCGACTAACGCAAACATTTAAGTACCTTGTTAACCAGCAAAGACCCATGTGCCCCGAAAAGTCGCAATGCAGCCCGCACCGATGGAGGTCAGTCCACCAATGAGACATTTGTACTGCACACAGAATAAGTCCTTGTGCGACACGTGAGGCAGCTCTGCGCTTTGTCGCATTTCCTCCTGTAATATTCTTTTCATCCAAAAATGGCACCAAAGCGACCCATCGGGCTTGGAAAAGCAGCAAAAGCCAAAAAGCAGAGAAAAGACACCCAAGATGCTCCCTCCAACGAACTCACTGTGGAACTCGATGAAGAAATTGATGCTAATGATGCAGTCGCTCAGGTGAATGCGTTATGGAAAACATACTTGGCTTCGGAAGACAAGAGCGAGTTGATGGTTAACGGTATCATTCACGAGTGTGACCGCATCTTACGCAAGGTCAACAACAAGGAAAGAGATGCCGATGACGAAAAGTTGGAGCTTACGGGCCGCTTCTACGCCATATATGCGCTCGCATTATCCTCGTTGGCATTTTACCACACGGAAGACTTGGGCAAGGTTAAAGAATTTTTCAAGGAGGCAGCAGACCGCATCGATTCCGGCCACAAGGCGTTTCCAGACTCTGTGGACTTGGTGTTTGCGGAAGCAAAGATCATGATAAGTAGAGTGCCGTTGGTGGAAATCAGTCAGTTGATTCTTGGCAGTAAAGTTGACCTGAACAACGTAGACGTCTCTTTGTCTCTCGATCGCAGTTTAGAGCAATGGGAGAAAGCACAGAAGCTCGCTTCGGCTCAAAAGGCGTTCCAACTTTACAACTTGGAAAACTTTGACTTTTTGCAGGCTTTGGACGACTTGTTGCATATGGTGGACAACTTTGGTCAGGAAATATTGGAGGGAGAGGACAGTGATGACGAAAATAATGCCCGCGATGACGTACAATTGGACGAAAACCATCCGTTGTACAAGATCAAGTTGCTGGACAAATACAACTCGTGGTGGAGAGAGCAGACGATTGGGTTTTTGGATAACTTGGAGAAACACATCGCAAGGGACTCCGGCGTTAAAAACCACGATTTAGTGTTGAAGAAAGAATTGTGCAAGCGCCTCGGCCAGTCTTATTTGATGGAGGCAGAGACTCCTGCCCAGGTGTTCACCACCTTGAGTTACTTCGAAAAGGACAAGAAGGAGATGCACGGACTCACCAAGGAAGAGGCGCAAAAAGTCAGTCAGGAGTTGTTCACCAACGCATTGAAGTACTTGAAACAGGCGCAGGATGACCAAGAGCCAGAGACCTGGGTCAATGTCGCCGAGGCAATGATTTTGTTGGGTAACACTCTTGAAATCGATAGCAAAGAACAAGAAGAAACGTATAAGGAAGCCGAAGAGATATTGGTCAAGGCAAATAATGCAACCAACGGCAAGTATGAGGATATTTTGGAAAACTTGATGCAAGGGTAGATTGCGGAATGGTAACGAAAAAGAGGATGGAGGTGTATGCTTGTTGGAGTTTACAGGACAAAGCAGTTACTCTCATTTGATTTTGTTTATCGGCCGGCTCAAGGGCGGATGCGTTGAATGGGGCCAATTACGGGAGAATTACGCAAAGATCTTATCTCGAATATAGAAATACACTAGACTACTGATTTATAGCTTGAGGTTGCGGGTATCTGACAAATTTAGTTAGGTTGAGCGTCTGAGCCCAGCGTGACCGATCAAGACCAATTTGGGTGCACATCCGCATTTACACGTAAGTATCTCTTTTGCACGTATACTGAGCGGAAAACATTTGCGCAATCCTCTCTTAAAGTTTCCAACATTTAAGCATCCGTATGGTGAATGCCCACACGTCCCGTATTCTAAATCTTGATGGCCGAGTATTATTACGCTCCGCAACCACATTTACATGCCTTTTGGGTATGTCTAGTATCTACGCGGAAGCGGTCGCTCCTGATATCATTCATATTGTTTAATCCGTCTATACGCGAGACGTAATGGTGCTCTCGCTCTGAAGCTTGGTGGCATTTTTCTCGTGCGCACTTTCCTTGCAAAACTGCAACCCCGTGCAATGGTGATCTTCAAGCAACCGGTGCTTGGCACAAAATTTGCCGTGGCAGTGTAGGCAGTCGCCCACCATTCGAAGAGGAGCCAGGGTGCAGCTCTTGAACGAGCACCGGTTCTTTTTCGCCTTCTTCTTAGGAGCCGAGGATATGGCGACCGGCGCCAAGCGGGGCAGCGACACAGGTGTGTCAGAGGAGTCACTCATAAGAATAATGGTGTAGTCGGCTCCCGCGAGCATTCCGAACAGCTCAAGTGGCTTGTAGTACGGGGCGAGCTTCTGACCGTTGAAGATCAACTTGAAGTCAGCGGGTAATTTGACTGCAGGCGGGCAGCCGATAGCCACAGAGTTTATCAAATCCTGAACGCTTGAGTTGTCGGGAACAGTGACCGCAAATGACGATTCGGTGGACACTCTGAAGGTGATCTTCATTTTGTGGACTAAGGACAAAGGAGGCGCAAAAGGACGGGGTCGGCTGCACGAAGGGGAAAGTGTGAAGCCAGTAATAAGCGAGCAGTTCAAGCCTAGGAAGATACGGAGAGTTGGAGAGGATAAGAAGAGTAGTAACAGATACAAAACCAGGAGTGACATGCTGACTGATTGCCACCTGCGCCCGTGGTCACGTGCGGCTTATCGCACGGCGGATTGATACTAAACAACAGAAACAGCCCGAGCCAATGGTCGCGCCAACGAGTTGCGCAGGTCCGTAGATCACCACATGCCGATATGACTCACTTGTATGGCTGGTGAAGTCTGTTTGGACAGTTGAACAGATTTCGACTACGCCCGGCCGGTGCGGACCATTACACCTGGGTGCAGTACCGCCCACGTGACGTGGAAGCCACGGAAGGTGCGGGCGAGCCACAGGAGCGGCACGTGCCGTGGGGTCCGCATTGACGCAAATGTCGTATGAGTGAAGCGGGACTCAGTCCGCGTTACATACGGATGTGTGCTGCATATAAGTTACAAGCGTCTATTTCTTTGCTCAATCGGGTTACATACAGTCGGTACGGTTACGAAGCCGCACCCTGGTCGATCCTTAAAACGGTACGTCACCAATGTTTGTTGTAGTGGGGGTGGCGAACTCGGTGGAGTTGTTTCGGGTATCACGGTTTGCCCACCTGCGGAGAAAAGTTGCAAGCGCTGTGGTCTTGCGTTCAAACATTCTTTTCGGTCACTTTAGGCACAAAGAAAACTTTTACTGGAGTTTCTCTGGCAAGTCAACAGGTCGATTGCTCAAGGAAGTATAACCCTTTAATTGGATATTGGCAGGTACGGGTCCGGCCACACATACCAGAATGCAAATGAGAATAGCGGCGAACTTCATATTGAAACGGAAGAGCTCAAGTACCAAGAAATGTGCCACTGAAGAGGGGAAGGTGGTGAAGGATGAAGTGGCGGAAGGATGAAGTGACGGAAAGATGAACGTAAGGAAACTTTCTGGCAAGGCCAACTTTGTGGTAGGGTGCTAAGAGCGGTAGGGTAGTAGAGCAAAAAGAGATGTAGCGAAAGACAAGAGAGTGGGCTGAAGTTTTTTTTAAGTCAAAAGGTTGAGGCGGTTACCGCATGTAACACATTGAGGCTAGGCACCTCAGGTCCAGATTAAGCGCTGTACATATCTCAAAATATTTTTACCCGTAAAGGAAAAACGCATTTTCCTCCAAAATCTCGCGCCGACGGTCTGGTGGCATTTTTTGGCTGTTCCGCTTGTGTGTTTTTCCGCCAGTTGCCGAGGATCACTAGGTGCCGAGAATTCACTAGGTGGTGAGAATATGGTTCACCTCCTTCCTGGAGGCGCACCCCGGATACCGCGCCTGTTTAGCGTGCGCCCTTATTTTAATTACGCAGGCTTAAATCTCTGCATGTAAGTCGGAAAGGCGAAGACCCCGGTTAATGCGCGATATTCCTATATCCGGCAGCCTAGTGACATTGTTCGCCTTAAGCTGCATGGGACGGGACTGCCTATGTGCCAGACCATACCTGCTATGGACGGTTAGGTTCGGAGGTTCCAAGAAAAGCTAGAGATGGACGAGCAATTTTGGAGATGAAAATTTATCGGCACATGGAAGGGGTTCGACGCGGTCCGTTCTCAGGCTGGTTGACTGTTTGTAGCCAAGTAAAAGGAGTGGGGGCAGTGCTACAGGAGCTGAGGCAGTGTTTCAGGGACAGGCAGTGTTTTAGGGACAGGCAGTGTTTCAGGGACCACAGGAGTTTTGGCCACTGTAAGTGATACTGGGACGAAACACGCTTCTGGTGTTGGTGGTACAGGAACAAGTTTGCAGTGCCCCATTGTGGTTATGCTCCACTTACCTGGGTTGCACCTCGCGTGTTTACATGGTGATCAGACGACTACCCAAACGGTTACAACACCCCCCGGCATGTCTGTTTACAAAGTGGGCCAATGTGGCGAGTGTCTAGAGTGTAGCCACATACTGCCTATGGCATAGGGCGGACTGCCTGTAGCTGGGGTGTCTGCCTGCAACCGAGCTCGTTTGCCGTTACTGGTTTTTGCCTGTCGCGGGTCGTTTGTAACAGTGCACGACTGTCCGGTCGTTGTTGTGTGAACGGGGAAAGGCGTAGTTGGGGGTATCTGCCGTTTCAGTGTGGGATCTAGTAACATGCCACAATCGAATTCATGCCACAATCAAATCAATACCACAATCAAGTCAACACCACAATCAAGTCAATGCCACACTCAAATCAAGTATACGCTACAATCAAACCGAGTACATGCAGCAATCAAATTGAGTAACATGTAGACTTACTTCAGTGGGTCTGCCTTCGAGCCAAGGTTGAAAGAGCCAGGCTTCATCAAGCTGAAGGCTTTCAAATGTCCCTACGATCCATTGATCACTCCCATTGGGCCGGCTTCTTCGTAAGTGCCTTGCGCAAGCGCAACCGTGAACCCGAGTCCGAGTGGGCCTCCTGGCATTCGGCATCCACGGCGTCGGCCGTCTTGATGCTCCTTCCCTCTGCCACTCTGCTTCCCCCGCTGCTGCCCTCGCTGTCGTCCTCGCTGTCGGCGTCAGCTTCGGCCGCATCTGTCGCGCTGGAGAAAAGCTGCACGTCGGAGAGATTCTGCGGCGTGATGGAGGCGTGCGAATTGGACCTTGACTTCCGTGCAGGGTGGGGCTCCGGGCCCTCGTCGTCACTGGGGCTGCGGTAGAGCTGGTCGTAGTCGTCGAACATCAGCGGCCCGTAGCGGTCGCAGAAGTCCGCAACCTGCACCGCCAACTGGCGGCGGGTTTCCTTCAAGTTCTCAATCTGCAAGATGTCGCGGTGGGCCAGAAGCACCGAATAAAAGAGCGGCGTCAAGGACTTGTACGCGTCCATGCCGACCTCGCCCACGCGCAAGGAGGCGTAGGTGGTCAACACACACAACAAGTAGCACGCGACAAACACGAGCCACACCGGCCACGGGCGCACCACGCGCACGCGGCGCAAGAGGAGCGTGGCCACGGCGGCCCAGAAGATGTAGAGCGCGGGCGCCAACACGAGCGCCACGAGGATCTTCCACGTGCCAATCACGTCCTTGGCCTTTAACTTGACGGTGGACCTGGCCAAGGCCTCGCGCTGCTTCTTGCGCGAGGTGCGGCGGGCCACGATGAACACGGGCGAGAACATCACTGCGCCGGGCAACGCGAGCGCAAAGAAGAGGGTGGTGACCACCAAGCGCGACACGAACATGCGCAAGATGGCCGCGCGGTTGGTGCGGGTCAAGGACTCCACCTGGTGGTCGTGCAAGCCGAGGATCATGAGCTGCTTGTTGTAGGCGCCCACGGCGTCCTTCATGCGGCGCACGTCCGGCCGGTCCGCGTGCTTGAGGTACTCGCGGAGGAGGCGGCGGCTCATCTCCACCACCATGGAGAGCGGGATGTTGCCGCGCAGCCCGGAGGTGTACAAGCGGCGCGCCGCGTGGATGGTCATGAGCGTGTCGAAGTCGTCGCAGTTCAACGTGACCTCCTGGAGCCGGAGCGTGATGAGCGCGAGCAAGCGGTCCACCACCGCGCGCAGGTCTCTCTGGTACATGGCGCCGTCGTGCGCAGTCACCACGATCGGCTCGCCAAACTCCACCACCGCGCGCAGCCGGAACCGGTGCGGGTGGAAGTAGTTGAGCCCGACCGGGATGATCTGCACCTGCTGCTGCGGGTCTCGCGCCTGCGCCACGGCGCCGAGCGCCATGATCGCCACGCCCGGCTTGAGCGGGAGCAACGTGGGCCGGTCGTGCAGCCCGCCCTCGGGGAAAATGCCCACCACGTGGCCGCCGTTCAAGTGGTCGAACACGTTCTGGAACAACGTGTGGTTGTCGACGTGCGGCGCCACCTTGTACGCGGTGCCGGCCGCAAGCATGCGCATGATGCGCCGGTCCCGCGCCAGCGGCCGGGCAAAGTTGACCTTGAACGGCTTGCGCAACCGGAGCCGCGTGTCGGACTCCACCGCGTCCACGGCCGCGTTGCCCAAGTAGTCCGGGAGCGCCACCAACCCGCGCGCCATGGCGTCCGCCGTGAAGCGGGTGTTTTCGCCCACCACGGTCAAGTTGTCGTTGTCCGGGCCGAAATTCTCCACGCGGATGGTGCCGCGCGCCGCGGCCACCAAGTCCTGCGCCCGCTCCACGGGGATGGCGCCCGAGAGCCGCGCAGGGATGCCGATGTACCAGAGCCGGAGCGACGCGGCCGCAGTCAAGAGCGACACCCGCCTGCCGGCGGCCTTCTGCACCGCAGTCATCACCACCAACGGGTCCACAAACTGGTTGTGGTGCGGCGCAATCACGAAGATGGCCGCGCCGCGGCGCGGGATGTTGGCGGTGCCCCGCGGCGTCAACTCCCGGAAGAATGTGTGGATCACCGAGCTGAAGAACCACATCAACAAGTCGTAGCACACGACGAAAAAAAAAGCGCCCACTGCGGCGCGCGCGCGCCGGAGCGTCCGCGCGGCTGCTCCGGCGACGGCCTCCTGGTCAGCTGGCTGTGCCATGGGGGCGGTAGGGTTGGCGGTTTCTCGTGGGGTGGTCACTTGAGGTTTGGGATGTATGGGTGCACTCCCATCCGGCCCAGCGGGCCACGCCTGGGCCGGAGGGGCTAGTGCGGGCCGGAGCGGCTGGCCACTTTGGTGGCTGTACTAACCGACTGGTTTAGTGCTATGGTGGTCACTGCACCAGCCTAGTGCACTGGTTAGTGTTACTGGTTAGTGTCACTGGTTAGTGTTACTGGTTAGTGTCACTGGTTAGTGTTACTGGTTAGTGTTACTGGTTAGTGTTACTGGTTAGTGTTACGGGTTAGGGTGGTTAGTGTTGCTGGTTAGTGTAGTTGGTTAGTGTAGCTGGTTAGTGTAGCTGATAAGTGTTACTGACTTAGTGTTACTAGTAGTGCTACTAGTAGTGCTACTAGTAGTGCTACTGGTGTAGAGCTACTGGTTAGTGTATCTGGTGTAGAGCTACTGGTGTAGTGTTACTCAATAGTGTATCTGGTGTAGTGCTACGATGTAGTGTTTCTGGATGAGTGCTCACTGGTGTAGTCTTTACTGGTAAGTGTAACTGGTTAGTGTAACTGGTTAGTGTAACTGGTTAGTGTAGCTAGTGTAACTGGTTAGTGTAGCTAGTGTAACTGGTTAGTGTAGCTAGTGTTACCGGTGCAGTGCTACTGATGTAGCGTTACTGGTGTAGTGCTACTGATATAGTGTTGCTGGTTAGTGTTGCTGGTGTAGTGCTATTGGTGTAGTGTTTACTCTTAGTGCACTAATTTCTTGTTACCGGTTTCGTGCTACTGGTATAATGTTACTTGTTGGTTAGTGTTACTGATTCTTCCGTTCTCTAGTTTACACTTGCGCGTATTTTGTCCCTCCAAGCCGGACTCTGTGCTTCTTTTGTGTTTAATGTCCGACTGCTTGATCTCTGTCGATGTACCTAGTGTCTGATGTCTGATTGTCTCATTTTGTTTAACTCAGTCTCACTGTCTGACATTGTCTGTTGCTATCTCGCTCTTTCACTTGTAGACGTCGTCCATTTCTGTCTGATTTTGTCCAGTTCCGCCCATTACTGTGAATCTCATCCAATCATCTCATGAACATATACCTGTTTTCTATCTAATGGCTATCCATTACAATCTTTGTGGCTTTCATACATTAATAACTGCATTCGATTTGTATCTCAGGCTAGTAGCGTGCCGTCCAATATTCTCGTGGTGAAAGCGGGGTGAAATTGACCTGTGCCCAATAAAGTCGCGTTCGCCTTGTTCTCCTACAGCTATTTTGCACCCAACTGTCTCACCTCATACGACAATAAATTTGCGGTAGTTGTAGCTTGAGTGTTGTGGTATTTGAATTTCGGTTTAGAACATTAACAGGAAGACACTGGTGCATTTAGCAAGCAGAACGAGGAGTCTTTAAGCGGCCAGTCGCAGCGACGAACTCAGTGTAGCGCAATAGACATAAAAATGTGGGTGAAAACAGCTTTCTGGAACCAAGAGACAAAATCTGCTGACTTTTCCCGTTGTGTAGTCTTCCATGTTGCTACATACTACACTCGCCTGAGTGGAATAAAGTCAGGCCAGGGAGAGCTAGGCGATAAACAATGCCTTCTTGAAAGCATTGGCTAATATCGTCCCTCTGTATTTCATGATAGTCGGCTCTTTGTACAAGTCGAAGAAGTTACAATCTTGCTTTGAAGTAATCGCCTGAAAGCCGTCAGCGTTGTCGCCCTACGAAAGCTCTATATATTAGCGCGATGGAAGAAGCGTTCTCTTCCGCCTACAAAACCTTCACAGTGAAGTTGTTACTCAAAGTCAAACAATTGATATACAGAGAACACGATGTGGGAACAGATGTAGAATTCTATATTTCAATTTCATTTATCTGTATCTCACCACTCATGCACAGCGCGACGAACATTGACTGTTACTTCCAAACGTATCTTTCTTGCCTGTTTTGCAGAAAAAGATTCCCCTTTATTTTGATGTATTATACTTATACTACTAGAAAACAAGTTTTCTTACGCTCCGGAGTGTTATGATCAAACTTTTCTCGCATTTTGTACCCAGATGGTCATAATATATCGAGTCCTCTGGTCCGCCAAAAAAAGTAAGTAGCAAATTTGACTAACAAAATTTTTGAGCTACATGCCCGCAACTACAAATATAATAGCGGGAGCGCTCAAGGGAGTACACTCTTGTTTAACTTTTCACAGACTGCTTGGCCAAAAAGCTGGCTTCTCTCGAGCTCAAGAGTATATACATTATGTTTTACATATAAACATTGTACAACTTTGACTGGTGTGTCCACTTTCCAGTAGTCCTGGAGCGGGAGATCCACCAGACCCTCAAAGTAATCGGATCGTCCTTTTCGCTTGGCGATCATCGCTCGGTGAAACGGAATACCATATAAAGCATCTTGAAGAGTCAAGAGCATCTACTACATTTTTAGGCAGGTTCTCGTCTGACCGACCACTCGTTCGTGACAATTGTACATCTCCTCATGGAACTGGCTTCTTATTCGTTACAGAAGATAGTCTCCGCGACATAATTTCACTCTAAAGACCAAACTTTCTTGAGACAAGCAAGCCATGTTAGAGTGACGCATCCCTACTCTTCGCCCGCAGGAACCTCATCCTTTAAGATTCGGTTCAACTTTACCCGGATCTCCGTTTTTTCATCCCCCCTTAGCACATCGCGAACAAAGTGAACGTCTGTATCAAGCTGAATCATATAGAGTGCTCCACGCAACACACCACAGTACAACTGCGAGTACCACAACTCCTTTTGGATCTTGGGGTCCAGCGCCACCGGAAGCTCAACAAACTCCGCTAACGGGTTTTCTGTGAATACTAGCGAAAATGCTTTTCCATCCGGGGAGAAGTTCTCCACTGCAGGGGTGATGTTTAGAAACATCTTG
Organism: Clavispora carvajalis; assembly: GCA_030581635.1. NCBI lineage: Eukaryota > Fungi > Ascomycota > Pichiomycetes > Serinales > Metschnikowiaceae > Clavispora > Clavispora carvajalis. Next base: position 88,664 of record JAKTTV010000008.1, on the reverse strand, counting down.
AAGGCCACTTTGGATATCATATCCGCGGTCTCACGGAAGTGGCTACAGCGCTGAGCACCGGTCTTGGCCAAAAATTCCTCAATGAGCCGCACGCCCATGTTATAGCCCATCTTATCTAGTTGCAGATTGACCTCCACATAGTTGTTGTCGAAATCACGGCAGAGCTGTGCTACCAACGACCCGTACGTGAGGGTGAAAAGTTCTGTGTTCTGATGTTAGTGGGAGCGTTCAAGAGTGAGTGTCGACATACGATTTTTTCCACATTGTTTTTCCAAATGTCGTCGGCAGTGGGTCTGGAACGGGACATGGTGAAAGAAGTGTGTTGAAGCGTTGTGCAGGACCTTCCCTCACCTAGAAAGACGAGCGGGTGAAATTTGGCGTTTACAAGAGAAAATCCCAAAATAGCTGGCGTAACTTGTAGGTGCACCAGGATTGCAGCTTGATAGAACTCGGAGCTTTGGTGACGCCAAGACGGGACACGTAGAGCAATTTCCTAGTGATGGGCGCTCGCCGGAAACCTACACCCGTGCCTCTCACAAGTCGGGCCTTGGCCCTGCTACAACCTTTGGCCGACACCCGTGCCGCTTAGACTATATACTGTGCCTCGCGAACTCTGCCCCGTGCTCCGGAGCTCTATCGGCATGCCGCCTAAACGCCTAGTGTGTTTCGAATGCAACCTGACATGCGGCACTGCACGCATGACGGCATCACCAATCACCTCCTATATTCGGAGGTACGGGTGTATGTTTGGCGGCCGTTCGTTCCTGCCGTTGCATCTGTCCCCCCGGCCCGGGCTTTCGAAGCGCATACAAACAGTGCGAATATCCTGCTGCACAGAAGCTTTCAGGTGGCATCGGGTGTGGTGTGATTCGGTGATGATGCTCCATGCATATAAAGGGTGCGCGCTTAACACCATTGGTTTTCATATACTCGGTCTCTTGCTTATTTACCTCTCTCTTCCTTGCTCTTCAAAGTCTCACTCCGCTCCTTTTGTTTTGTGTGACAGTTTCTCCTTCCACCGGCTCCTTCCTACTCGCCGTTTCGTTTTTCCGGCCTCCGTACATCCTCGGTCCCGGCAATCCAGTCTTGTGACTCCTGCGGCAACCCCAAACCACCCAAACCACCCAGACGTACAACCATATATCCACTCAGCTACTGCCTCCTCGCATTTGCAGCCATGTTTACACTCCCTCAGAACTTCTCCGCCGTGATTTCTGCCCCCGTGCCTCCCCCTGTGCTCCTATCGCCCAAGCCATCGCTCGTGGCCGGAGTTCCGGACGGGATCTTAGCGCTCGCCGCCCCTGTCATCGCCTACTGGGTCTACTCGACCTTCTGGCACCTCGTGGACGTTTACGAGCTTGCGGAGAAATATCGCATTCATCCTAGCGAAGAAGAAGAAGCACGCAACAAGGCAACCCTCAAAGAGGTGTTGTGGGACGTGGTGCTCCAGCACGTGGTGCAGTCGATTTTTGGCTACGCCATGTACCGCTTCGATCCCACTCCGTTGACCGGCCACGAGATGGCGCAAATGTGGTCTATCCGCCACCTGTATCTTCCAGCATTTGTGCCCGATTCGTTTTTGTGGATCGGTTACACCTACGGCTGGTCGGCGCTCCGATTAAGCATCGCGCTCTGTCTCATCGACACGTGGCAGTACTGGCTCCACCGTCTCATGCATGAGAACCGAACCTTATATCGCCGCTTCCACTCCCGTCACCACCGGTTGTATGTGCCGTACTCTTACGGTGCTCTTTACAATGACCCGATCGAGGGATTTTTGCTCGACACCGCGGGCACGGGCTTGTCGGCGATCTTGATGGGACTCAGTCCGCGCGAGGCATTGGTTTTGTACACTTTTGCCACAATGAAGACCGTGGACGACCACTGCGGCTACCGCCTTCCCTTCGACCCGTTCCAGGTAATTTTTCCCAACAACGCTTTGTATCACGACATCCACCACCAGAACTGGGGCTTCAAGTCCAACTACTCTCAGCCTTTTTTCACGTTCTGGGACCGTCTTTCTGACACTCAGTACAAGTTTGTGCTGGAATACCAGGCGAAGCAGAAACAGATCACGTTGGAGAAATACAAGCAGTTCTTGCAGAGAAGAAAAGAAAAAAAGGAGATGGCCCTCAGCTCATCCGGGAACTCCGTAATCGAGTCAAAGAAGACAATCTAGTCGAGGATGTCCACCACTATCCCGGTCATACCCGTTATGGTCCAACTTCCTGCGATTCCGTGAGGACTAATCACCCACAAAAAAAATCAAGACACAAAAAAATACCAATGACTCAACCGTCTAAGCTTTCCTAATTCCTCCTAATCTTAATTCCTGCCCCCTCTCCCCCACTTTAATTTCTGCCACTTATAATGCGCCCAATGTATTGATGACACAAAACATTCTCCTGTAGATAGCAACGAGCATGGTGCTTGCTAAACAATCCCTCTCGTCTAATCGGGTCACATTTTAGATGTTTGTCTCCATGTTTTGCATGGCGGATTCAATTTTCTCAGATATATGCGTCCCACTTGAAGGGCAGGATCGGGCCAAAGCAGCATTTAGCTCTTGAGCCAGACATACGCTCAGACATATAGGCATCCTGCAATAACGTCAGCGCCCCACCAACGCTCGTAGACTATGCAGTCTGGGGTTTGCCGGTACCGGCCCGGTATCGCTGTCCACCAGCTATACAGTTGCAATTCTTTCCACAACCTCCACGCTATAAAAGTGTGAAATCTGCCGAAGAAACGAAATTTCATTATTCAGATCACTGATATAACTCACAATGGCTACTTACTCTGAAACTGATTTTGATACGTCCCACTACGACTCGGCTAGACCCTCGTATCCGCCGCAATTTTATGAAACCCTTATCAAGTTCCATAAAATGAAGCCTAACGTGACCGAGCTCGCATTAGATGTTGGGTGTGGCTCGGGGTTTGTTGCTTTCAAGCTTTCAGACTACTTTTCCCAAGTCATTGGCTCGGATATCTCTGCTACCATGATAGCTCAGTGCAACGCTGATGGGAGGACCAAAGAGTTGGCGGGGAAAATCTCTTTCGAAGTGTCCCCGGGTGAACAAGCACCTGCTTGTATCAGCGCCAACTCAGTCGACTTGATAACTGGTGCGGAATGCTGTCACTGGATGGATCACGACAAGTTTTTCGCCGAATGTGCTCGCATTTTGAAACCCGGTGCTACTTTGGCCTACTGGTTCTATTTGGACCCTGTTTTTGTTGGCCAACCTGAAGCAAACAAGATATACACTGAGTTTGCTTACGGCTCTTCCGTGGAAAACTACAATGACCTGTACGAGCGATTCATGGGACCCTACTACGAGCAACCAGGTCACGAATACTTCCGGACAGCAATGGAAGGTGTGTCCCCACCTTCCGATCTTTTTACCGATATTATAAGGCACAAGTATGACCCAAGTATCCATGACGAAAACTTCACCACGCTTTTCATCAAACGGGTGGTATCCTTGCGGGTGTATAGAGATTATGTTACCAGTTGGAGTGGATATCATAATTGGAAAAACGCTCATGGAGATAAGCCAGACGCCGCCGATGAGTTTATCAACAATTTGTCCAGGGCCATGAACGTTGATCTCAACACACCGGTCGAGATCATCTTCCCGACTGTGTACACTTTCGCGAGAAAGAAATAATTCCGTTAATATACATTTGCTGACTAACACCGTCACAGTTTGTCGACTGCATCGATTGTGAATTCTAAGTTGCATAGAATGATAAGAAACATCTAAGAACCTCGATCGGGTTCACTTTTGCTCTGGAGATTCATCGTCTCGCAAACCGTAATTTCAACGTAATCAATTACTAAGTTTGCATAATGCAAAGAATGTTCTCTCCATCTTTTCTTGTATATAACAAGCGAGAAGGGATTCCATGTTTTTTTCCTGCATCCGCCCTTAGTAAAATATTACTAACCCACATTAAGACGCTATATAATCCTGTGAGAAGTGATCTTTAGTCAGCCCGCGTTACTATAAAGTAATGGCCTTGGGTTGTCGAAGTCTTCTATTCTTCATTTTTTTTGCATTCGTCGCATACAAGATTCAATTCAAAGAAAAAGAACAACTACAAATAAACCGAATGTCTTCCTTAAGAACTATCAAAGCTGTTATTCCCGGCATCGAGCAGGCCGAAGGTGTTGGAGCCACGGTCAGAAGATCGATTGGTAACATGAAAATGAGAAATTTCAGTCCATTTTTGCTTTTTGACCACTTCTACTCTAGTGGCCAGGGCGGGTTTCCCGAACACCCCCACTTGGGCCAAGAAACCATCACCTACATGATCAAAGGTGCTTTTGCGCACGAGGATTTTACCGGTTCCAAGGGCGTCTTGAGAGAAGGTGACTTGCAATTCATGACTGCAGGTAAAGGTACTGTTCACTCGGAAATGCCAGTGATCCACGCTGATGGGACCATCAACGTTGGTTTGCAGTTGTGGGTCGACTTGCCTGAGAACTTGAAGGAGGTGGAGCCTCGCTACCGTGACTTGAGAAGCTGGGAAGTGCCTCAGGTGGAACAACAGGACGGTAAGCTAAAGGTGAAAGTCATTTCCGGGAAGAGTTATGGTGTTGAGCTGGACAAAGACTTGGCTTATACACCAGTGAACTACTACCACTATATGTTGAAGCCAGGTGCACACTTCCAACAGGAGGTTCCAAAAGGCTTCAACTTCTTTTTATATGTGTTGCAAGGGAAAAACCTTATTCTTCAGAAGGACCGCAAGGTTTCGCAATACGACAATGTTTTCTTCAACCCAGACGGCGACACCATCATCGGTGAATACCCAGAGACCGAAAAAGGCGACTTGGAGTTTGTTTTGGTTGGTGGTGAAATCTTGAACCAGAAGATTGTCCAACACGGTCCATTTGTTGCCTGCACCACAGAGAGAATCCAAAAGGCATTTTCTGAATACCAGACAGCGACTAACGGTTTTGAGAGGTTAAGAACATGGAACACCTTGATTTCTGGGGGTGTGACGGAAGATATGATTGACAATGAGTTGGGCGGTTCTCTAGAACAAAGAGAAAAGGATAAGCAAGCCTTTTTGGCCATGAAGGCTGGAGTTGAGAAGGACCAGCAATAACGGCGATTGATATAGCGCCTTGCGATATGGCCCTCTTTGTGTTACGGTTTAAATATTTCGACTAGCGCTTTTAGGTAAGGAAATAAATATATGAAGAAATTGAATGTTTAAGATAAGTAATTGTGCACTTGCCAAATTTGCGATACGCGCATCTGGCAAACACGCAGATAGCTCGAGGTAAAACCAAATGTATTCATTCGAAAATTCAATGAGCTTCAAGATTTTGATCATTAAAGTCGGAAAAAATGGTTCAAGCCTGAACAATCGTACCGTATTCATGGTTCTCGCACAAAAAATCGCGTACACCACTTGAGACATCAGTGCGTACCTGCACTTCGCCTTACCACTACTTTTCTTGATGACAATGGATTTCAGCAAAGACGAAGTGGAGTATATTTCACTGGCTTTGCAAACAGGCCCAGTGACTTTCAATGGAGTATCCAATGATTTGAAAATCCACATTATCAAGTCCAAACAGCTCCTTTACAACTACTATCAATCGAACAAAGATCAGCTTTCCGCATCTTTTATCGCGACGGGGACGCGTCAAGGTAGCTATCTTGTCAAACTTCTACATGGCGAGGATGAAGCAAACAAGGCCAAGCAATACTTTGACCAACTCGATTGTGTCCACATATACTCTTTGGCTTCTGTTACCAACTCTTTTTCCGACAACGAAATGGCGCTCTATGAACTGAACCATTCCGTTTCAGCAGCGAAGATCAACGAGCCACACGCATTGGGAACAATCAGGGGACCTGAATTGACTGCAACCAGCCAACCTGTAAAAACACAACCTGCTCCAGTAACTACAAGGGCGTCACCTCCAGCCGTACAGCGAGACTCAAAGGCGGAAGCTGAATCTTCCGCGCCAAAGAAGAAAATGGAATACGTCTCGCGCAAGGAGAAACCTGCACTGCTGCTTCTTTCTAATTATGTATCTCGAAAGGGCGAAAAGAGAGCTGTTGAGTCTGCAAAGCCAAAAGCCGTCACCAAACCAGCATATCAGTACAAGTCGAGAAAGGTGGAACAGAACCAACCAAAAGAGCGTGTGGTCATATCTCTGGTAGAGCCAGATAGCGAAATGGATGTGGATCAACCTCCTATATCGTCGGCAGAGCCCAAATCTGACATAAACAAGCTATTTTTGGACGACTTGAGCGATTTTGACGACGACGACGAAATGGCCGTGGACCATCCAGATCAGCCCATAGTGGCAGAGCCTATTGCTGTTGGGGAAAAAGAGACCCAGGCGGAAGTTGAGTCACAAAAGGTATCTGCTCCCCAATTGCCGGAAGACTCCGTGTTCCGCTCGCTAGCAACAAAAACATCGGCTACGGAGCCGGAAATCATGCCAGAACCGGAAAATACCAAAACTGTAGTCGACGAAGACGGCTACATTACAACATACAGAGCCAAACCCGCTGCGAAATCTGCAGTGGTTGAGAACGAGAAACGTGTTCCCGTAACGAAAAGGAAAACAGACACAGACAAAAAGAAAACAGATGGGAAGAAAAAGCAAGCGTCTTTGATGAGTTTCTTTGGCAAGCGATAAATTTGGCTAACGGAGTTTCCTCAAAAAAATTGTTCAGATACAGAGTAGGCCAATTTGATTTAGCGTGCATGTGCAAATAACGATTTGAAGGGCTGACCAAAAGACTGACAACATGAGAGTTGGTAAGCACAGCTACAAGGTATTTACTCAAATGGGATATTGACTTTGGCTTGGCTGCCTGATACAGATAAAAACATTTGGCTGCAAGAGGAGCCGTTTGGATAGGGTTAGATAGTTTCCTGCAGATTGCCAAGAACAAGAGTTATTGCCTGTTTGGGAAGGTTTCTCGGACTGGTGTCTTATCCAGTTGCAGTAATCGACTGTGGGCCGCCTACGTTTGGGTTGGACCCCATACCAGTATATAAGCAAAAGATTCCATCAACATTTTCCTTTTTTTCAGTGCATTTTTTATTGCTCAGTTCCCAACATTCGCTGATGAGATTCTTCAAAACTATAGTGGCCACTTTAATTGCCACATGTGCCGTGGTGCAGGCGGCCCCACTTAGCGTCTACAAGGCAGAGGTGTTCGACCTCAATGCTCAACAAGCGAGTGGCCTCGCCAAGCGGCAGGACTTAGCCAACGCTTTGCTTGAACTCCAAGAATTACAAGAGCTCAAAGTGAAGAGAGATGAGGTGGAGGGCGAGTTGTCCGAGAGAGAATACGCAATTGTCACCGAAGTGTTGACTTTAGTGAAGGACACTGATTTAACTCCAACTATTTTGAAAGCTTTTGTTCTGAACTCTGTGTTGAAAAGTTTGGCCATAACGGGAATTGAGCTCGTCATCAAACTGAAGATCATTTCATTGAATCAATTAGTTAATCTTCTGGTTAAGTCTGGCTTGATTACATCTGTTGCTTCTGACTTAATTGGCAATTGCGAAGTTTACGTGGGCATCTTAAATGTTGCCAAGTCGTTACTCGGAAGCTTAATTAAGCGGGACGAAATACCCGAATCTCATACAGCCGAGCAAGGAATGCTCCGCCGCGACAGCTTTTTGACTCCACTTCCAACCAATGAAGCATTTGAGAAAGAAAAAAGAGACCTTGATGATGTGATTGTCAATGTCTTGGAGAGTTTGGCTAACTCAGGCTTGGCCTCGCAAGTCGTGGAGACAATTCTCACCGATTCGGATTTCCTCGTATTTGGCGCCCAGTTGCTTGCTGCTCTTTACGCAACCGGCGAACTTAACATTTCCGGAATCATCAGTGCTACTTTAAGCTCTGGGTTGTTGCCACAATTGTTGCAGAAGTTTTTGAATGCCAGCACTCTCAGTGAAATTGTATCGACTGGTCTTGATGCTTTAGACGGCAAGTGTTCCGGCTCGAGCACGAGCGGAAACAGCACAGACACTGGCAGTGGAACTGGAAACAGCACCGGTGGAACACTTATTCTGGATATTCTTGGCTCTCTTACCGGTGGGTCCAGCTCTAACTCATCAGCTAGCTCCTCCTCCTCAAGCTCTTTGGGGTTGATATCGAGTCTTTTAGGTGGTTTGTTGGGACTGGGCTCTTCCAGCTCAGACTCTAGCGGCTCAGACAGTAGCAGCTCAGGATCTAGTGGCAGCAGTTTGATTTCCAGTCTCTTGGACGGCTTGAACATCACGTCCGGCTCTTCATCTTCGGCCAGCGCTTCCTCCTCGTCATCTTCTGGAGCAAGCTTGATTGGCGATCTTTTGAGCGGTTTAGACGGAAGTTCCAGCGCTACTCCTAGCTCAGGAACCACAACTACCTCAACGGCAGACGCCCCCGCAGCATCTGGATCCGATACGCTTTCCAAGATATTGGCGACGATAGAGAGCTCTTCGGAATCTTCGGCCTCCTCGTCCTCTTCCTCAAGCACCATCCTTACCATTGCAAGCAGTCTTTTGGGTAGTCTTTTGGGAAAATCAGGCGAATCTTCTACGACCACTTCAAACCCATGTGAGGCCAGTGGTGTTGCCAAAAGAGACAGACTACTGTTACTTTAGTTTAATATTTGTTTAAGCCCTATTTTGTGATGATTGTGTAGTTGTTTATTTGGGATTGTAGCCTGACCCGCTTATGGCAGTGCTCCGGAGGTGAGGGTGTGAACCTGGAGGTATGCACCTCCCCGTGCGGCGGGCTCTAGAAGCCCAAAACGGCAAAATAACGAAGCGCAGCCTGCATGCACCCGATACATGGATCATGCACGTAATAGTGCCCAATGCGGAAGAACATAAACACTGTTGATGCCTTGAATGGCCGTTACGCCTTGTGGGTGTAGAAGGCTTTTTGCAGAAAAACAACCCACGGGATTATTCTCACCGCAGCCAGACTACTCTGTTTTCTCGGATCAGAACTCAATTGCACCGCATCCAGACTTCGGATTATTCAGGAAATCAAGGCCCAATAAAGAAAGACCTTCCACCCGGCAGAGGAGCATCTCGATCCACAACGCGTCGTCCCTGTCTGAAAGAAGCGTTCTTATTACAAGCACCATATCCATCAAGACTTCCAGCATACTAGCTGCTGAGTTCACAAGCTCAGCTAAGCCCCCAGACTTCCCCAGCGTATCCCTTCGCAGCCGTTAGCAAAAATTCCGTACCCCATTCCACCTGGATACTCCACCATACTCGCCCCAACCCCGATCCTTTGCCACCAGGATCTTAGGAAAGAGCACCGGTCCCGATCAGCGCACACCACCTTGCGTCCATGAATTCGCCGTACGAGGCCAGCGCACTGACGTCATGGCGACACTCGCTTCTGTCGCTCTTCCGCACCACCAGCCCCGAGCGAGAGTCCCGCACCTCCATTCACGTCGCCTCTGTGGCACGGTTCTCGCCGGCCGGCCGTGACTCCACCCACGTGACCCCGAAATTGGTCAACGTCAGCGACTTTGCCGACTCGTCACTCTCAGACCAGCTGCACGACTCGGAAAACATTTTCCTGGTCATTGAAGGCTACGCGCGCGAGCCCACGTACTACTTTACCGAAGAGATCGCGGCCGCGGTCGGCGAAATGGTCGACTCGGAAAACGCGCCCGCGCTGCTGCCCAACGCTTGGCTGGCGCGCGGCTCGCTCTCCAGCGGCGCGCTTCTCGACCACCTCGACCAAGACCCGACGCCGCAGTTCCGCACGCCGCAGTCCTCCTTGACCAGCTCGGCCGGCTATCTCCGGCACGCGCCGCCCAAACTAAGTTTGCTGACGGTGTCGCTTGCGCCCACACTGACGCCTTTCGCGGGCCTGCGTTCGGGCGGGTCGCTGGCGCGCCTGATTGCGCGCCACCCGCTGCACTCCTCCGCGCCGCGCGCGCCCGCGCCGGTGTATGTGGCGCCCGAAACGGCGGCGTGGGCGCCGGTGCCGGAAAGTGCGCCTCTCGCCCGGTCGTACACGCGCGACTCGCGCAGCGACCTGCTGAGCATGTTCAGCGAGGGAGCAGACCAGAAATACGCGAGCCGCGACCTCGAGAAATGTTCCACCGACGTTCCTGTGCTGTGGACGCGCTGGGCTGCCGTGCTGGTGTGCGGGCTAGTGGCGCTCCCGGTGTTTTTCCTCGTGGCGTTCGGCATGTTTGACCGCGGCGGATACACCGAGCGCCCGCGCGGCGTGGGTTTGGGGCGCGCGCGCTACACGCGGGCGCAGCGCGCTCTCAGCTTGGTGCTCGGGCTTCTATGGCTGGCGGTTGTGTTTTCCATGGTGGGTGTGGGGCTAGGATTAGCCCTACGGGCCCGCCACGATTAGCCGCCGCATCTCTGCGCTGATCCTGGACTGGCATGTCTCAGGATGGCAGATTTGCAAAGCATACAGAATTGTTTGAGCATATTCTCACCACTCGAGAAGGTCCCAGAGGCATTGTGTTCAGCAGCGATGCTCTCAAGCATGCTACGAAGCAGTCAAGATGTTGAAGTAAGATTTCAAGACGTTGAAGCAGTCAAGACGTTGAAGCAGTCAAGACGTTGAAGCAGTCAAGATGTTGAAGTAAGGTTTTTAAATGTTGAAGTAAGGTTTTAAGATGTTGAAGCAGTCAAGATGTTGAAGACATATGTCAAGATGTTGAAGCAACACTGCCAAGCACTACACTTCAAAACCCTTTCAACCACTTGTAAACAACCCTCAACCACTACACCTCGAAACAATCTTTCCAAAGGCCATACTTACAGGATTTTCAGAAGCAATCCTATCAATTGCGACTCAAAAGATACCACGAAGCGCGCGAAGCTTCTGCAGTGCGCTGGCATTACCTTTCCTAGCATTAATATACGCATGAAACCTGAAATCTGTCTCGTGTTGTCCTCCCGCTCCCGTATTGTCACGATGAAACTGTTTCGGCGCCACAGATTCGATTATGTTCAATTGTAAGAGAGCCCGGATAAGGTCAAAAATCGGCTAATTGCTGGTGGTCAGCGTATCGCTAACGTGTTTGCTTGTACAATCAGCGCTGGTGCTTAGTTAGCATTTAAAGAAAATCCAGCGACTCGTTGGACACTATAACTGTTTGATGAACGCGATGTTCAGCAAATAGGCAAAATTAGTATCTTGCGGATTTGTGCCAAAGTGTCTCCGATTGTCGGCAAAACCACGACAATGCACCTGAGGAATTACAAAACTGTTCGGATTTCTCTCTTTATATCATAACCTCCTGTAAGGGTGGGATGTGGCCAGTTCCAATGGAACATAAAGGGCAGGAACATGGGTGCAAATGAATTGCGCACAGGAAGGCGACACCACACGACATATCGAAAATAAAATTATGGGTCTAGTGCAGCATGGCTTAGGATAAGTGTATTGGTGTAGTTTGTCTACATCAGCACAATGAACCCGCATTGGTACAGTCAAATGATCGAAAATATACGTCAAAACTTGTAAAGCCCAGCACTGCGAGCTTCACACACAAGAGCAGCAAGTGTATATTACAGTCCTTCGCTTTCTCTTGACCTGTAGTGGCTGCGTAGTATGCGTTACGGTGCAAAGACGGTCTGATTTCTCCTTTGGATTGACTTAAGACGGAATTTTTGATCACCCGCTGAACAGATTGCAATCCCAGCACATCAATACTTCAAGCAGAGTGACAGCCATCTATAAATCGAACTTACATAGCCTTAATATGTCGAGTTAAAAGTCGCAGTTTCACATCTTGATAATGAGGAGCTTCGAGATAACATAGACACCCAGACAAAAACATCTCGAAAAAGTAACATTCTAAAATCCCACCTGCAACCACACACACTTAAAGAACTACACTTACCCGATCATTCCCTCCCTCACTGTATGCACCTCCGACTGTTTGATCGGGCACGTGCTGGTGTTGCTGTAGTTGCTCGCCAACACCCCGGAATTCTCCTGTCTCCGCCAATCGGACCCAGACCCGTACCTCCGAGACCAGTGATAGGGGCCGCGGCCGGCACACCCGGGGAATGGAAGGTCACGTGCATGCGTTGTACCCACCCGCAATCGGACCGGCCTGGGGTATCGCACTTCACCTGCGTTGTTTTCTGTTACACCGTTGCCTCCTCCTTTCTTGAGATCGCTAGTCTTGATCGGCCGCTTTTGCTGCAAAAAACATAAAAAAACCACGCAACCCCGCTTCCCCGCATACGGCAGCTGCCTATAAATACCGCCCATCCCCACCTTTTACCTTGCGTCGGGTTTTGCTGCCATGGGTAACGTCCCCACCAAAGAGCCGCGCTCGCGCTCATCTTCACTCACGTCGCACAACACGCATGCGTCGGGCAGTGCTCCCGGCCGGCGCCGCGCGGCGCTGTCCCTTTCCGCCGGCACCTCCAACATGGCGCTCTTTAGCCACAAGTCGTCCAAGCAGGAGGACAAGATGAAGGTCAAGGCCAAGCACTATCTGAACCTCGTGGTGCGCTATACCGAGAACTGCGATGGCGGCTACTTGGCGCCGCTGGGCATCTACAAGCTGAATCTAGATTACGACACCGAGATCGTGCGCGGTCTTATCGTGGCGCGGCGGCTTGCGCCGTTTTTCACCCCGCTCCAGGACTTCAGCCCGGAGTGGTCCGAGGACGATCTCGTGACAATAGTGCGGCAGATCCCGCTCCATGCGGTGGAAAATGCATACAGTGAGGATGACGAGCCTGACGACGCTGACAACCACAAGATCCACAAATCGCTGAGCTACTACCGGCGGCAGGAGCTGAAGCGCCTCAATCGCGAGATTGTGCAGCGCACGCGCGCAATGCAGGCGCAATGCGAAGCAGACTATGTGGCTGCGCGTGCGGCCGGCACTAGCCCCGCGCTTGCATCGCGCGACCTTGCGCTTCAGTTGTACGCGAACGCGACGGAGTGCCCCATCTGCTTCCTCTACTTCCCTCCTTACTTGAACAAGAGCCGCTGTTGCCGCCAGGATATTTGCTCAGAGTGCTTCGTGCAGATCAAGCGTTTGGACCCGCACCCGCCCCATGACCACGATGCGGATTCTGACGCGCTCCCGCACACGCTCATCTCCGAGCATGCGTGCTGCCCTTACTGCGCCATGCCCAACTTTGGCGTCACATACGATCCGCCGCGCAATTTCCGTGTAGGTGTTGGCGGCCTGCTGCCCCTGCTGTACACCGCCTCGGTGGCCGTGACGCTGATTCCAGAGGACGCGCAGGTTACAGAGAATGCGTCTCTGCCTGGGGCGGGCACCCCGGCAAGTTCTCATGCAAGCGAGAGCCCCACCAAGCGCCTGGCCAACCGCCCGCGCCGCCGCTCTTCAGTCCCCGCAGACCGCGATAATGTCGTATTGACCGATACTATACGGCCTGACTGGGAGCAGCGCTTAACCAGCGCCATCAGCAAACTTGCGCGCAAGGCGGCCAATGCCAGTGTCATTCATGCCTCAAACTTGATCATCGAAGACAGCCCTGGTGGTACGTCCAACCAGCTGCTGTACTTGATGAATTTAGAGGAGCGCATGGTCAACGAGGCAATGCGGCTTCTGCTTCTCGACACGACCCCCGAAACCCAGAAATAGCATTGCACGGAACTCGCAGCTTTATGGCGTTCCACAACAGGATTAACCCAAATGTCATACCGTAGAAATACCACAAGTGCGGCGCGCGACCGTTATCTATAGACCGGAGCACCTAAATGTTGCCGATACGCTCGGCCATGCATGCAGGGCTAACTGCCCTTGGCCGAAAGCTGCGTTTCTGCACTCCCTTGGTGACTGGGCTCGGTGTCGTTTTCCGCCTTCAATTCGAGCCCACGCGGTGTCCTCTACTATCACCGTATGCTCGATCGTATCCGAGCGGGATGTACTGGTGTTTTTCACAGGCACCCGACGCTGTTTGAAACAGTGCCGTTTATTTGAATCAGGCACGAGCTCGAGAAATGAGCCGCACTGAAATGATTCTTTGTAAATCTCGAGCAAGTGCCTTTATTGTGCTGCTCTTGAATAACGGCTTAATGACAGTGTGACATACACATCAAGAAACGAGATACAGGAGTGGACTCGATTCCTCCTTTTGCGCGCGTAAAGACTTCGCGAAAAAGAGCTTAATTGTTATTTGCCCCAAACCGGAAACAATTCACACACCCCTGCACACTTTAATACTGCTCTATACCACTTGATGTTCACACCACACAGGCCCAGTACGCCTGATTCAAGGCATAGTGCCTCAAGTATGAGCCGTGTAACCTTGTCTCAGCAATTCACATACATGAACACGAGATATGCGCCGGAACAATCTCGTTGAGGCGCGCGGTTACAGAGTGGAATGCGTCACCATTACCCGAGTCGGAAAGGTCAGGACACGCGCTAGCGAGAGTGCAGACAGCCGAAATGCGGCTGTCTGCAAGTATACAGAAGGTGTTCGTTTCGGGCGTATGCGAGAAATGCGCCTATTTTTACTCCCGGCCGCCGCTGATTTCCTCATCCGATTTTCTCCTCAGATCAACGTGGTTCTTTGCCTGCTCAGGACCTAAGACTGACGGGCACTTTTTCGGCTTGGATACGAAGGATATCTCCCCGGATCCCCAGAAACGCGGAGGTTATCAGATCAACTCTACTGATCACACAATTGTTCAAAAGATCATTTATATCTCCAACCAAGTCTCTAGAACACTGCTCCTTTTGGAATTACGCCCTGCTCCAGCCGGTATCAACCTCTTGATATCGCTACCCTCGAATTGGCAGATCTACGTCACGGTCATCTGGGATAATGACATCTACTGCATCAACACTCACGAAACCCGTGATCTTGGGTCCCGAGCCCCGTCAATTCCCTCCAACACTGTTTGGTGTAGATGCCGCCGACTTAAGAATCCCACCCCACAATCTCGGCAGCGCACAGTCGTCACGACACTGCAGCAAGGTTGAACAGCTCCCATTTCGCACAGCATGGGACGTCTGCAGCCTCAAGGAGAAAATCGTTTTGCCTCGTACTCTCGAACCGCCTCTGGGAAGCGTGCTTCTACAGGTGAAACACACCCTGCTTGATTTCTCCAGTCTCCGGAAAAACTACGACGTTGTACCGGGTGGGGGTATTATTGGGAAGGTTGTGACGCTAGGGCTGCAGGAGGCAGCGTCAGCACTCTACGCAGAGCAGTATCAATACGCCGCGAAACATCCGGCCAAATGTTACGTCTTTCCCTACTCCGCATGCTGGGTGCAACGCGCTGCACCATGCGCCAACTGCCGCAAAGTGGCGCGCAGCAATATCCATAGCTACGATGTCCATCGCCGCTGGCCATGCCTTGCTCGCTGGAAATATGGCGAAACCATTGATGGCGGACTTCAAACTTACGTACATGTGGCTAGTCCCGAACACATTTTGGTGGAGATACCGCGGGCGGTGTCGCTCCACGACGTATGCTTTCTAGAGCAAGTGGCTGTGCCTTTCTATGCGTATTGCATTGACGTGCTTGCACGCGCAATTGAGAAATCACCGGGTTCCCGCATCTTGGTTATTCTCAATGACGCAGAGCGCGAGGCGAACGACTGCCTATTGGTGCGGCATCATCTCGGCTACGAACACATGCGCATGACTTTCACCGACTTGAAGAGCTTAGCAGCCAATCCGGAGCTCCGACAGACCTACACCCGCCGGTTTGAGCACGTGCTTGTATTTGCTTCGGGCACAGACGCATTGCTGATAGCAGTGGAGCTGGGAGTGCCGGTGGGCCGGGAAAGCGAGGAGTGTACACTTGCACTATTTGACGACTCTGTGCGTGCTCCTACGTTAGTAGATCGTCAGGTCAATTGCGTCCGCCCTTCCTACAAAGATAAATTTCTTCTAGAGAGCCTCTTAGCTACGCTCGCAATGTTCAACCGTGGCGATAGAACGCCTCTGATCGGATCGCGCGACTCAACTTCGAGCGAGCAAAACTTGCATGCACAGGCGCCGCACACGCTGCCAGGAGACGGTACCCATGACGGGCGGAAGCTGAAACCAGAAGAGGCGCTGTCAAGGCAGAACAGAGGCCACGTGTCGTGGCTACATTGTGACATGGACTTGTATCTCTGCACGGACGAAGCGTGCAACCAAGGCCCATACTGCCAACTGACTGCTTCGGTTAATGATATGGTGCATTCAAACACCAAATTGCGCCGAGTATTTTACACCCACCGCCTGCTGTGTCCATCGCAAATTAACGCCTTCGTATTTTAGAGGGTACTGTGACCGAAAGCCGGCTATGACGAAAGACTCTACTTAATGGTTTTACGTGCAGATTTGCTAGCAATAAGACGCTCAGGGATAGAAAACCAGGAATAGAATATGATACATGCATAAAATACTTGCACCAATAATGGATGTACCTCCAATAGAAAGAGGTCATAGAGCTATCTATATATCTGTATTCTGAAGGTGTTGGATTCTCACGGTGATGTTTTTTTACTCTAGTGACTGAAAAGTTCGGTAAAATTCTTGTTCGCCCTCACGCCAGCTGGGAGTTTTGATGATTTCAAGCCTGCCCCAAGGGCACAATCATAGTGATTATTTTGAAATTTACTTCAGGGATCCAAAAGATTGGAAAATATAGTCTGTATTGCTTCCTCTGAATAGTTTCTATTCACGCTTTATACATTTTGAGAACAAAATAGCGACTTCAAAGTACCAAGGTGCAAAGCTTCAACTCATGTATAAGCAAATGCAAATACACACGATTTCGTTTTTCAATATTCTACCAATACCACCACCATTAATGTAATGGCAATTCAAGTAGATTAAAATATCTTCTAAAAAAGAGAATGAAAAGTGTATATGAAGAGTTCTCAGTAGTGTGATCTGGAACTAGCACGGGTTCAGCTTCGACATCATCAACAGGAGATGTAGCACTTTTAGCAAAGCTTTAATTCTCTTCAGCTACTATACTTTCAACAACTCAATTTACCTTAGCATTCTGATTGTGATTTACTAAATAAAACGACATTCTCAAGTAAAAGCATGGACCAGTTTTAACTGGCTTATCAATACATTGATAATGATATCTGTCCAACATTTAAGCCAGGAAATCCCTTTCCCGTCAGAAAAAGATGATGTACCACATCATTATGTTGTTTCGCACTCAAGGCAGCTGATGAAAAAGTTCCCGAGATGGTAATGCATTACCGACTCACGTCGTATTTAACC
Source organism: Clavispora carvajalis (assembly GCA_030581635.1). NCBI lineage: Eukaryota > Fungi > Ascomycota > Pichiomycetes > Serinales > Metschnikowiaceae > Clavispora > Clavispora carvajalis. The sequence goes on along the minus strand of JAKTTV010000008.1, from coordinate 71,452 downwards.
ACTTCAAGTAACGCCTTGAGAACAAGTGAGCTTGATTGTGGTAGAAAACAATAAGCCAAATCTTATGAGGTCGAGAATTTGTCCAGCGCAAAATCTTGAACCTCTTTAACGGGCTAACTGCAAGCGTAAAATGCAGAAATGGCCCCACCTCAAGAGGTTACCCCAAAGACGATTATGCAACGGAAGATATATTTTTCCTCTGCAGTTTTCTCTTTTAAGATTCTATCAAAATATGTTCCAAGAAATTGATCTGGCCATAACTAGTGCAGCGTTTCAAAGTAACTATTTCGACGGCTTATGCAGTGTACGTTATGCTTACTTAAACGTTTTGATGCCAAAAGTCATTAAAGAATATCTTAATAAGTCTATTGAAGAAAAAGGGTCTACGAGTAATATCCATCAAAACCCAGACCAAGTCTCCATCTGTCTTACCTCCTAAAACCTTCAACATACAATACCAATAAGCGCCAAGCTCTCTCTGAATGTTGCTTTAAGCACTGCCTTAAGAATGGTTCTGCATGTGTGTGGCTTGGCAATACTGTATCTACTATATCATGCATGCGACTGTAACTATTGGGGTGCCTTTAAGCGTTTGATAGCGCTCGCTCCGGTACGCAGTCGTCGAAACTCCCCGTGAATAGTTGCTGCCGACATATAGGTGTTTAAGATTCGATAGATGAATGCGAGTCCAAAATTAGGAGAACGCAAGAATGCCGCTAAATCCGTGCTGCTGGAGGAATCAAGCCACCAGACAATCTCTGCAAGAGTGTATCTAATTAAGCGCCATAGATTGTAGCTTGAGTACTGATTTCGGGCGTAGTCGCAATTGACTAACAAGGCTTTGCCACATGATTCGAGCCTTGGCAATTGCTTCGTAGAATTTCCGGCTAACTTACTGTAGATGAGATGTAGTTGCACCAAAATCGAAGCATGACATCAATCCACGCTTCTAAGAAGATGTGATTGCTTCAATGGAATTCATGCTGCTCGATGCTATTGCGAAAAGTAGTTCTGCCGAAAGAATTGCAAAAATCTTGTGATGATATAGTAGCCGACAACGTTCTGGTACACACGAGTACTGCAGTAGCTGCACAGATTCCCGTACTCCCAACGAGCCAACGAGACACATGGTCGTGGGACTACAGTGATTTTTACAAAACGCGAATCTAAGCAGAGACGGTACCGTCAGACATATATATTTATGATTCATGCTCATGCTTGGTCTCCTTGTGGGATTTGCGAATGGTTTTTGCCCAGGCCCGAACGTCCTTATCGAACGCGCCGGAGGCCACGCCGTCCAACAACGGCTCGTTCAAGAGATCCCAGGGCGAGCTTCGCAGCTGGTCGTCTTTGATCAAGCAGCGGTCGATGAACTGGCACAAGTCTGGGTCGTAGGGCTGCAGCGTGAGACTATTGAGCTTGCCCACAAGGGTGGGCGACTGTTCGTTGACGATGCGCTGCAAGAGGTCGAGAATGCCCTCTGGCTCAGACGGGCGCGACGCGGAGTCCGCGTCGTCCGACCACACACTGCGGCCGGACACCAACTCGTAGAGCATGATGCCCATGGACCACACGTCGGACTTGATGCCGTATGCAAGGCCCTGGATGCGCTCGGGAGACATGTAGGTGGATGTTCCGACAAAGGTGTCCGCCATGGCCAAGGAGTTGGTGAGTTCGCGCGACACGCCAAAGTCGCAGAGCTTGAAGTCGCCGCGGTGGGTCATCAACACGTTGGAGGGCTTGATGTCGCGGTGGATGATTTTGTGGGTGTCGTGGAGGTAGGTGAGGCCCGAGAGCATGGCGAACAGCAACTTGCGAAGCACGTACAAGGGAAAGTGCGGCGGGCGGCACAAGGGCACGATCTTGTCGAGCGAGCCGCAGTTGCAGTACTCCATGCAGATGACGATGGAGTTGGAGGAGCGCACAAACGCGCCGTAGAAGTCGATGATGTAGGGCGAGCGGCACTCGTGCATGATGCGAAGCTCGCGGATGATCTGCGTCTGCACCTCCTGCTTGGGATCCACATGCACAATCTTCATCGCCATGGTGCGCAGCAGCGGCACATGCAACACCTTCAGCACCACGCCGAAGTTGCCGGCACCCAAGTCCTTGAGGTGCACGAGGTCCTCGTTGCGGATCGTGAGCGCGCCCGACATGGTCAGAAGCGGCGTCGTGGGCACGGGTGGAGTGGACGACGATGCAGAGTTGAGAGCCGATGGCGCCTCCGCCGGCAGGGGCAGACTCACCGACTTGGTGGGCGAGATGGAGCTGATCACCGTCTGCCGTTTTCGCTGCGTGGACGCGGTTCCCGTGAGCGCCGGTTCGGCCAACTCCAAGCCCTCGAGACTGGCTAGAAGCGCGGGGGTGTGGGGCAGGGGAGCCAGCGCCAAATGGAGCAACGGCGCCGGGCGGGTGCGGGGCTTTCTTTCCGGGCGGTCGAGCCGCTCGAACCGCAGCATCTCGCCCGAGTACAATGGGTCTGGCGCCGGCAGGGGCGGGGTGAACGAAAGGTGTTTGACGTTTTTGCGGTTGAGCGACTTGGGCGCGAGCAACGACGGCTCGGCGCCGGAGGCAGGCGGGATCGGCGGGAGTTTCTTTTCCCTGGCCGCGAGCGACGTCAGCGAGTCGTTCTCCGCGTGAAACATAATGGGTGGGGCGGGTCGCGTTGCACGTTCGAGAAGTAGGGGTGCCGGGAAAGGCGTAGGTCCAGCAGACGGGAGCGGGGTTGTAGATCACGCGAGCGGCGGCGGTGGTGGAGGACGCGAGTGTGGGAGGAGAAGTGGTGAGATTGGGATAGGTGGAGCCGGAAGGGGAGGCACGGGTGTGCGCTGCGGTGGTTGCGCGGTGGTTGCGCGGTGGTTGCGCGCGGGTTGCGCGCGGGTTCGATGGTGGTTGCGCGCGCGTTCCGCGCGGGTTCCGCGCGGCGGGTACAGTGCGAGAAGGCCGCGCCGGCGGTTGCGTGCAAGAAGGCTGCGCCGAGGGTTGCGAACTTGGTGATGGGTTGTAGACATGCGGCGCTAGCGATGCGCGGGTGGTGCGGCGGTTTGTCTGAGGACTTCGTTACGCGCTGCGGTGCGGCGCGCTGTGGCGCCGCGCGCAGTGGTGCGGCGCGGTGCGACTACTCGCACCACGCGGTCAACGCGCACCTCGAACGTGGCTACATCGTCACTGCACTCCGTACATTATCCGTATAAATCCGGCGGCCGCGTGTCCCTATGACATGCGGTCGCGCGCCAAACCCGGCCGCTGGAGGCCGTAGTACTGCTGCGCCAGATACGTGTCCAGCGGCATCATCTGCGGGAGCGCTAATTGCGCCTTGTACTCGGGCGCCGGCACCACCTGGTATCCGTACGCCATCAGGTAGTCCTGCGGCATCGGCATTCCTGGCGTCATCATCAGCGCCTGCTCTGATGAAATAAAACCAATGGGCGGAACAAGCACGTTCTGGTTTGCGTCTGGAAGAAGCAGCTCGCCGCTGGCGCCGCTAAACAGTCCCTTTTTCTTTTTCTGCCGGCAGCTGTTGCACACCTTGTGCTTGCCCTGCTCTGCAAGAGTCAACGCCTTGGCGCAGCGGTTGCAATTGCCCATGCGCTCCAAGTTTGTGCGCCGGATCTTGTCATTTTCGCGGCAACGCTGGCACACCTTGTACGCCGACGTCAGCAGCCGCCGTGCCTCAGGATCGTCGTCAATCATCAGCGAGTTGATCGGTCCCAGACAATGCACACACTTGCCCTGCGCTGCGCGGCTCGCCTTGCGCACGCGCAAGTTCTGCCGGCATTGCGGGCACAAGACAAACTTTTGCTCCAGTTCCGGGATTTCCGACCCGCAGCGGCGACACGCGCCATGCTTGTCCTTGGTCTTCTTCTGCCACCGCCTGCTGCGCTGGCGCTGCAAGTCCCGGCAGTGGTGACACAACTTAAATACTTTGGGCTCCACGCCCACTTTGGCGGCGCCCGCGCTGTCCTTGGGAATAATCAAGCGCTGCACAAAGTCTTTTTTGCAGCGCGAACACTTGGACAGAATGGTGTTTTCTGTCTCCGCCTTGCGCATGCGGTCCTCGCTGTTGGCAAGCTGCTGCTGTACGTGGAGCGGAGGGATGGGCATCACAAGTCCTGTGCGTATGCCGCCTGCAGCGCTCGGCATGGGGGGACTCTTTTCTGGCGCCGTAGGTAGCGCGGGCATGCTGGGCGGCTGCATGGGCTGGCTGCTGATCATGCCATTGTACTGCCCCATCTGGTAGAGGTAGCGGCGCTTGTCGTCGCTGCCGGGGTCCGGCGGAATGTAGCGGGGATCATCCATGTGGTCGCCCGCGCCTGCAGACGAAACGTACGCTTGACTTCCGCCGGGCGCACTGCCTCGCATCGATAGGCTTGCCGGGTAGAGCGCATGAGGGAACGGGTACTTGAGGTCCACATTGGCACTGCGGAAGGGATCGGGCTCGTCGCCGTACATGGCTCGGCGCGCGGGGTTGCCTGAACCCGGCTGTTTGTGGTCGAGCTGGTCCGACACGTAAGGCTGTTCCATTGAGGCACAGATATAACGGGGCGAAACCTAGAGGACCCAGCAATATGGGCAGTGGAAGGAAAAGCGATAATGGAGGTGCGGGCACGGGGCCGTCCATTGCTTTTATTTATGCAAGTGCATTTTTGCTGAAGTGCGTGCAGTCCATGAACCCTGGGACGGACGGGACACTTAGCACCCATTGCAGGCGCATGTGCGGCCAATTGACGCATGATGATGTCGCCTTCTATTGTCCTCTGCGCTTCGGCGGGGTTCTTGCCTGGAGTTTGGTGGCGGCACATTGGTCTTGCTATTATGGGTTTCCTGTTGGTGGCCCTGGCCAGACCCGCCACCCTATTGTCTATCCGTTCGAGCTGCTCAGTCCCGGGGCCCACCACACACGCTGCCCCGTTTCGCGTTTGAGATTGGCGGGCAACGTTCTCTCTGCTAAAACCCCGGGTCTTGAAACCGCGGCCGGTTCTAGTTCTTCGTGCATATTAAACAGGCCGTTCTATTTTTACCGTGGTGTGCGTGTGGCAGTTTCGGGGCCGCCTGCGGTCTGAGAAGTGGCCTGCGGCCTTCTGGAGCTGGAGCCATTGCGCCCCGCAACCAGCCTAAAATAGTCGTGCTCGCGCCGTCCCGACACTGTTGTTTCCATACATGATTATGAGACTCTGCCCCTTCTTATCTCCACACCCCAAGGGCAGACAACCCGGGGGCAGCTAGCCCTACTACATCGTGTTCAAACCAGTTGCTCCGAGTAATTCATTGTCCATACACTACTGTCTCCGATTGTACCATATTTGGCCCACCTCACCCAAGCGGAACATGCCCAACGCAATTAGGCCTATACCAACGCCCCGGACGCCGCGCTGGAACCACACTGGATGCACCTTGAGGTCTACCACGCCGGCCTTGTTCCTGAACGGGAAGGGGGAAAGAAAGTAGCTTCCGCCGGCAAAGCATACCAACAGCTGGATTGCAGTGCAGGGCAAGCAGTCTTGTTCCGGGGGTATGTCGCGCGCGGCAGGCGGGTTGAAGACCGATAGAATGTTCGACATTTGCTTTTGCCACAGGGGGTTGATGTCGTACTCGAGATGGCCGTTGACGAAAAAGATGGAATGGCACGTGTGTGCAGGCTGCTCGTCGGAAAATGAGCCCACAAAGCGGCCAACTGTTTCCGGCTCCCAAGGGCAGGCCGCTCTCGCTGTGCCCACCCCCGGTCTTTCACACAGCTGAGGCCCGCCAGGTGCGTCTTGACTTTAGGCTACGGCAGTGGGCCACTGCAACGTGCTTGAACAATGCGCGCCTGCAGACTATGACAAGGTACACCTGCAGCAGTAAGTCACCAATCTGGCGCTGCGCTAACGCCGGTGCGATGTGGAGTCACGTGCACGAAGTGGAATGTAGCGGTCGCGCTATGCGGTGGATGCTCTACTTCAGCGTGCGCGGTCGAAAACGCATTTCCCGACACTATTCCCGTGCGCGCCAATCAGCTCGGCTTGCCCCTGCGGTGGCCCTTAATACTGTGCTAAGGTACGATTGCCCGCTTCACATAAATCTAGGAATCTGACCTACCTCTGTGGCCCTCAATGTGTCCTATGTCGCTCTATATGTATCCCTGTCGCTTTATATGTATCCCTGTCGCTCTATGCCTCCCCACGTATTTATAATTAGCGCTATATCTATCTCTTCAACGTGCTCTCTCCGATCCATCTCACCTCCCAGAAAGAGTTACCGCGCGTCACAAATGCACCGCTGAACCGTTTGCGACCAGGTGCTAATTCCTCATGCATTTCATCAGTGCTGCAATGCGTGCGTCATGGCCTTTCTGCACAACCTCCTTTGCCGACTACACGCGGCGTAGGAAAGATCCCATCAGTTAGGCCTGATCGGCTCCGCATTCGCCCCGGTGGGATTTTCCACCCCTACTTTCCGGCAGTGGAAAGGTTATCTGATTCTGTTACACTCTGTTTGGGTCACTATTGCCGGTCCCTTGGTGTCTGCCGCTTTGGTAACACGCCGCACCATCCAAGCAATTGTATCTCGGCGTTTGGCCCATTATAGCGGACAGTGTCTGCACGTCGAGATTTGCGAGCAGAAAGTGGCGGCGACGGTGAAATCTGCAGCTTTACGCGCATCAGTAGCAAATGGCAGGAAGTACGTTTGATGCACGTCAGCAAACGTAAAAACTCTAAATACTTCTGGAAATCCGGAAAACGCGTCCGTCAGCGATGGGCCATTTGGTAGACATTTGAGTTACGCAGCACAGCCATGTAGCATAGATCTCCCCATCCTTGCATTCAGGGCATGAGGTTACCTGAATCTCTTACTACATTTCATCTTGTGCTAGTCTGTAAATTGAGGTTGAACACCGCATGAAAGAAATGCTTTGTGCTAGTCTGTTAATGGGGTTGAACACCGCGTGAAATGAACGCGGGGACATTGGTGACAAGAAGCGCTCCGCCAGCCTTTTCAGGTGAATATTCCATTGCACTCCAAATCATTTCGAAGCAAGAGCCGAAGCGTGACCCATTCACAATGTGGCAGTTCCATTGAAAAAACTCTTGGGGAAGGCCAGCTGTTCAACTCGCCTGGAAAGAAAGAAGACTCTTGTACCAACTTTTCAGCACTCACAAAAGCCCATCGTTGCTGTCGTTTTATGAAATTGTAGCATCAAGTGTTGAGTAAGCGCACTGTCACCGCAACGGGTTCTTTAAAAAATAATCCTGCAATCTTCTTTTTGCAATCTGGGCCCAATCTGATTCGGGGCCCAACTTATAAGCTGCAATTATATCCCAGTCCAGAACCTGCAATCTGAGCCCAATCTGGTTCTGGGCCCAATTTATTACTTGCGATCTGGTACTTGCGATCAATTACGTGCAAGCTCAACTTGCACTCAGCTTGCGGAGTACACCCACCGCGATCTGCAGGCCCGTACCTCTCGTCCTACTAAACCGGAGTCTCAGCAGTTGCTACTCCGCATGTTTCGTCTGGTTCTCCGAAGCTCCGCACAAAGGCCCTCCCAGGCTCTTCGGGCCACGTTCAAGCGCCACGCGTCGTACGAGTACCTGCACTTCCAGGATCTCCAGATCAGACCGTCGCGGTTTCTGAGGTTTCTCCGCTTCAGTTTTGGCTTGGTCGCCTTAACCGCCGGCGCCTACTACCTATGGTGGCCCAAGCACACGTTCCCTCTGCCCGTGGCCAAGATCTTGCGCAAGGGAATCTGGGCCGAAAGCGACAAGGGCGAGAAGGACTTTGAGTTGGCCCTCAAGCACTACCTAGAAGCATTGGAGGAGTGTGATCAGCTTGGAATGGACCCCTTGTGCGACGAGTACACCGGCATCCAGTTGAAGGTGGGCGAGATGTACGAGCGCCTAGATATGATGGAAGAGGCTGCTTTCACCTACAACGAGATCGCCACCTTGTACTTGAGTGTGCTCAAGTCGCCGGCCGACTCGGTACAGGGGAAACGCATTAAGGACATCAACCACCGCGCGCATTTGATCCGCAAGGACTTGCGCATTGCGCTCAAGTTGGTGCAGCTCAACCGCGCCAACCTGCTGCTTTCCAAGGCCATTTTGATCACGCATCTATTGATTGCGCAGGAAGAGGTGAACCGCAAGTTGGGGCTCGCGGCGGGGGCCACCTCGTTGCTGGACTCGGGATCGCTTACGGTGCCTGGGCTTTCCAGCGCGGAAACCGCCAAACCGGCCGACGGCGAGCTGTTGGTCATCGAAACCAACCCAGAGGCGTGGGAGCCGTTTGCGGACGAGTTCTTCACCGGCATGGATCTCTTGTCTGCCATATGCATTGCGGCCGGCGACATCAAGACGGCCACCGGCATCCGCATCTCCATGACCGGCAAAATGATCCTTGCGGGCGTGTCTCCGGAAAAACTCTTGTTGGCCCAGTGCAACAACGCCTCCATGTTCTATTTGCAGGCCGATACGCTCCAGGCGGACGAGCAGGCGATGCGCCGCCGCTTTGCTGCAGCCGCAGGTGTCGACTATGCCAAGTTGAAGGCGATCCACGACCCGCTCCAGCCGTTGTCGGTGGGCGAGACCGAAGCGGACGCCATCCGCGCGAAAATCGCTGAGGTGGTCTCGGACGAAGACAAGGCGCAGTACGAGGAGATCGTGTCGAACAAAAACAACTTTTTGAAGATGGTCGTTGCCACCTATGAATCGGTGATCACCGGCGCAAAACGCTTGCCTGCGGAGGTGACCAAGAATAATGCCACCATTTCCGAAACGGTTGCGTTGGCCACGTATGGTTTGGGGGTGGTGCATTTGCATCTTTCCGAGTACGACAAGGCGGAGAGATTGCTACGCGAGGCGCGGGTGCGCTCTAAGGCCTGCGGCTACGTTGACTTGATCGACGAAGTGGAGTCCGAGTTGCAGAAGCTATTCAACGAGCGGAAAATCATCGAAGCCAAAAATGCACCCGCTAGCTAAAAGTCTCGTCCTCACTTGGCCAATGAGTGATGGGACAACGCTATGTAGCTGAGTCTAGATGTGGTGGGACATTCCTGATGACGCTCGTAATTCCAATGCGGTGCGAATTCAAATACACACTAACAATATTTCATCCTGCTGTTAGCGTAGGAAACTCATGTCCGGCGAAAGTGTCCGGGCGCTTTCAGCTTGCTACAGCGCAAGAAAGAGCCTTAGGCCTCATCGAAAATTGATCTTATAATGGACTGTTATCCTACAGCCATTAAGCGTGGTGATAGCCACATACTTCCTATGAAGAAATGAATGGCAATTCTCGATTGAACACGTCGTCCCTCTTACACCATAAGCAGGGAATTTATAAGAAATAGGCTCTTAAGCCTCTTTTAAGTGTTGTAACAGTGGTAGTCATCACCAACGGTGTGAAGCGAGCGGCGCAGAGATAGATTGTTCAGAGAAGGTCACAGACTCTCAGTTCCCACTTATTAGTACAAAAGCCATAAATCTACATAACGCGATTCCACGTCGAATCAAACAATCTAAGATTGTTCCGCTAACCTTCAAACTTTTCTACCACTTTATTGATCCACCTGGACGGGAGACTCTTTTCTCGCAGGAATAGGACGCATGATCGCTGGCACTCGTCTCTCGGTTTAGTTCCAGGTTTATGGACGGTACATAGGCGGTGCGTAGGCGGGTGCAAATGCGAACTAATAGTTAGTACATTTGAACGATATCCATGAAATTACAGACGGCCAGAAAACGGCGGTACAACCCTCCTGTATTAGTCTGGCAATGAACTGCTGAACCAGTCGTTTTTGAGCATTTTAACTGTTTCTTCGTAAAATCACTGATTCCATTTCTGCCCCCGTGTGCAACGGATCATCGCAGGCTCAAGCAGCGAGTGAGGTTCTAAGTCACGCAATGCATTCGAAGCTTTCCAAAAGCCTCCCATAGTAGACGCAAGCATTTAGAGGGGAATTTCGTTGGCGTCATAAGCGGCTGCTACCTTCTCCCCACAGATTTGGTCAACACACGACCGGTGTATAAGTGCGTGTTCAAAAACATTCTCCACCATATCACACTATGGTCGTTCTTGCTGCATCCATTTGTACGCACGGGGGCAAAGCGCTCTTGTCGCGGCTGTTCAAGGAGTTGTCGGAAGACAGAATCACCGCTCTTCTTGCAAACTTCCCCTCTCTCTTGTCGTTTTCCGGATCGCAAAACACAACTGTTGAGGACAGCACGGTGAGATACGTGTACCAGCCGTTGGAGGAGTTCTACGTGGTGTTGTTGACAAACAAGCAGTCCAACATTCTTCAAGACATTGACACATTGCACTTGTTTGTTAGTGTGGTGAGCAACATGGTGCGTTGTGTGGACGAAAAGGAGATCTTCGACAGCGCGTTCGAGATCCTCAGCGCGTTTGACGAAATCGTCAACTTGGGCTACAAGGAGCGCCTCACCTTGCTGCAGGTGCAGACATTTTTGGAAATGGACTCGCACGAGGAAAAGATCCAAGAGATCATCGAACGCAACAAGGAGTTGGAGGCTTCCGAGGAGCGTCGTCGCCGCGCCAAGGAGATCCAGCGCAAGGAGTTGGCGCGCCGCAACGTTGAGAACCAGGCTGCCATGTTCGGCGCTCCAGGGCAGCCCAACGCGGCTGAGCTGTTCAGCTACAGTGCGCCAGTGTCTGCACCCGCCTACAGTGCGCCTCGCTCCGACCCAGAGCCGGAGCAACCGCTTTATGCGGCGCCACGCCCTGTGGGAGGCAAGGGCTTAAAGTTGGGCAAAAAGCCGGCGCGTAGTGCCGGTGAACTGAGCCAACCTTTGCTCACATCCCAACCAGTGCTTGCTGCTGCACCTCCAGCACCCGTTGAGGCACCTGCTGCACCTGTGGCAGAGGCTCCAGTGGCTGCCGCCAGAGAAGCTGCCCCTTCACGGCCCTCCAATGGTAAGAGCGGAAACAACGGCATTTTGATCACTATCAACGAAAAGGTCACGGCGCAATTGACGCGTGAGGGTGGTGTGGTACAGGCCGAGGTCAAAGGCGACCTCCAGTTGCGTATCAACGATCCAGATTTGGCACATGCTACGATTTTGTTGCAAGCGGATCATAATGGTGGCGTCCAATACAAAACGCACCCCAACGTGGACCGTGGCCTATTTGCTAGTGCCAGCACCATTGGGTTGAAGGATAAATCGAAGTCATTCCCGAGCAACGATCAGAGCTTGGGTGTATTGAGGTGGCGTGCAGTGGTTAAAGACGACACAGCCTTGGTGCCACTTTTGTTCACCGCATGGGTGGCTGTGGACAACGGCCAGGCCCAAGTCACCTTGGAGTACGAGTTGAGCCCCGCTTATGTGGAAGCGCATCCAACTCAGGAGCTGTTCGGTCCGGTGCAAGTGTTGGTGCCTGTGGCGCTGGATGAAGTGGAGTTGGTTGACTCTTCTTCCGACCTGGTTCTGTACGAAGTGGCCGACGAGGGAGTGGTGTTCACTATCGGTGAGATTGCTTTGGATGAACCATCTGGATCCTTTGAGTTTCACATTCCAGCGCATGACGAGGATGCGTTGTTCCCGTTGGAGGTGCAATTTGATATTGCCCGTGCCGACGTGACTGAGGCTGACTCGGCTTTCGGCCGTGTTGCTGTGGTCGATGTGGTGTCCAACGACGCGGAAGAGACGTCGTTGCCATTCGACTTGCATCTGACCTTGGTTTCCGAGGGTTACGTTGTGAGCTAGGATAATAAACAACTGATATAGGTTCAGTCCGGGCCGATGAAGTGTAGCGTATTTTTCTTTATTCGGGCTAACAGAGCGCGAAGATCCTTGAATCACTACTTTTTTGTAATTGGTTTTATGGCTAACAACATTAATACCACTCGAAAATCTTCTACCTGTGGCGGGCCGATACTTAAATTGTTTGAAAGGTCGTCGTTTATTCGTGTACAGTAAAACAGCCCCACAGATCAGAAGGCCAGCCAAAACCTAATGGATCCTAGGTAGGCCCTTGGGGGACCTAGTGAAAATTGGTATCCCCAGAAATTTTTCACACCAAAACCAGCATCCCGTTCAACGCCATGCTCAACCGGAAAGCCAAATTGCGCTCGCGCCGCAACTGCTCAAGTTCTAGTTTGATTTGAAGACGAGGATCGTTCGTCTCTGTTACATCCTTGACGTGGGTAATAATGACATCAAGTCCCTCTAGTGACGGCTTGCTTGGGCAAAAAGATGCGAGCACTTGAAGTTCCGCGACTAGGTGCGGCGGAATAAGATGCCCGTACAAATCTACCTCCACCTTGGGAGTCGCAGTCAGACATTCGACCACTATGGCTTTGAGCAGGCCCAGCTCCATAAGTTTACCTAGCTCCTCCCATACAACAGAGTTCTTTCTGGTTCCCAGCACCAGATCGCTCTCAAAGTCGCCGAAAATGGCAATATGGGCTCCCGTGCGAGTATTGCGCACCACGTACACCAGGGAAGGGTACACCGAGCCATCTCTTCTGTGGCCGTGGCAGAGATCAAGCATAGTAACGCAAAATTCACCTGTCAGCACTGCCGCACGTGTGTTCATACTACGGAATGAGACAACACCTGACAGTTCCAAATCGGGCCATACCACGCCATTGAAGATATGCGTTCGAAGCGCACTGACGGTAAAGTCGGATCCATGGATTGAAGGAACGAAAGGGAAAAGATTGGCATACGCCGGCAGGTTGAGTACAAGTGCCGATACATGGTCCAAATGCGGATGCGTTATGAATATGTTACGCACTTTTCCTAGTATCAGCTTCAGGGCCGCCATGGCCCCAGACAACGTGGATTGCCGAAGCAGTGAAAAAGGGTTGGTTTGACGTAATGCAGAGTAGCGATGCAATGCAAGCGAATCAGAATATAGCAGTACATGCTGGCTCATGACTTTATCTGCATCCGCGATTATATGCGCTAACGATAGAAGACCGGAGCCCGCGTCAATAGCAATGACGGGAGATTCTTGAAGCTCGATGATCTCTTGGTATGTAATCTCAGCGGGCTTGATAAGCACTGAGCACGTTCCACTTTCTATGGGGCCTCCGGAGGAACCCAAGAAAGTGAGTTCAAAGCTCATCCTAGTTTGGGTAGCTTGATCTAGTCTCAGCAAGCCAGTCTCACGGATTCAGCCGGCGAGTAGGCTATGGTAAGACACACGCGGAAGACGGGGTGGATCTATTCTGAGCAGCGTGTATAGACGACCAGTCTTGTTTAGGAGATAACAAGAACTTGCCAAAGAGATCGAGATGGCGTTGACTGTGCAAAGGACAGAGGCTAGTGTGCCGGCAACGCAGCAGAAAAAAAAGGAAGTAATTCTGCTGGCCCTGTGTGCGTCTGATGCAAAGGAGCGAGGATTTATATAAAAGTTCTTGTGGGGAATTTATGGTGGAAATTTCCCTTCAAATGCGCTTTTAATGTACAACTGAGGAATTGATGCACATGCAGTAGCATCTCACGCATGGAACACCCGCTCGGGAGTGCACTCTACTGGCCATATACGAGGGAATTTCACCTCTTGGTAAAGTACTGTGGTAATTGAAGTATGCTTCTATCGAGAACACTTGGGACAAATTAATGTTTGTAATATTTTTTGGATTTGCGTCAAAGCTTCTGCGGCTAAATTCGAACGATCCCCATGGGACATGCTCCTCGGGTATTCTATGGTTGTTTTTCCACGCGTGGCCGCGTAATTCACATAACCGCGCTATAAATGTGTATCTGTAGTTGAGCAAAGTTCAATGCTTATTGTGTTTTCTTTTTTTCCCAAGCTTTTTCTCAAGCACATAGGTGATTGTCAGGCGTGGTGCCGAAGTACAACCTTCGAAAATGTTGCGTCATGCGAAAATGATGGCACGAGACGCATATACTCCGGTGTGCTGAGGTTCCATGCTTACATAAACCCTTTAACCCACGATGCACCGTCTTCTAGACAAATACCCTCAAAATTGGACACGTTTAAGCATATGCACATAGATATACCTCTTCCCCCATCCCAAAATTTGTTTACTTCGGCAAAATGAGATGACTCCCGAGCCAATCTTGTCCTCAATAACTACAAACTTTAGTGGCACAATGGCAGGTGTTGACAAATCTGAATTTCACATATTGTCCAGTTGAAATCTCTAACTCTACAATAAGAGCTTAGCCCCCGCACAATGCACAAAGCTATTGTCAAAATAGCGCGACTGCGCCTACCATTGTGGTTGACCCGGGTGATACTCAGTCCGATCCAACTCCTTCCGTGCTTATCATTGTTCTTTGGCGCCAGGTAGTTGACTGAACAAAACTCGCCTCTCTTTCTGGTAAAAAAACTTCTTTCACGTCCGTTATAACCCAGTTCGAAGGCAGCCTTCCATCCTGAAAGCAGCCCCACAAACCATGTTATACACTATCCTCTACAGAGCACAAACTCTCACTACATTGTGATTCTTACTTAAATCAATCACTTAATGATCGGCGTTCAGTATCTATAACTGCTTGCTTCCGTAGCCAATAACCTTTTCGGCGAACTTCCAGTTTTGGTTCTCAACCGTCATTTCCTGGTTAAACTTCAACTCAACCTTGTCATTTTCGAAAGACAATGTAGCCAAGGTGTACTTTTCAGATGCTCGGGCATCTCTGTAGTACAAAACGCGCATAGAGTTGATAATGGCCTCGCGAGCTTCCTCTTCAGAAACATTTACAAAATCCTCGTCAGATGGAACAAGTTTCCTCAACAACGGGATGGCCAAGTGGGAGCCAAAACCGGTCGCAAGCGCCAGCGCGCCATATGCAACTCCCAAAAGATCCACGTATCTGATAAATGGGCTTCTGTCGTCGTTGAAACCTGCAACAATCACCGCATTCCACAAAGGGTCCATTTTCAGTCTTCTGTTGTACAAGACCCGGGTCAAGTACTCGTGGATGTGAGGCGCACGCAAGTTGTGGCCCCCGTCACTGTCATAAACCTCTTCCTCGGTCTCCAATTGGTGTAAAAGACGTTCAATATGTTGGAAGTCGGAGATGTCGCCAGAAATACCAACGATTGTTTCTTTGCCGACTCTGATCAAACGCTCAAGATTGTTGAATCTAAGAAGAGATCCGTACGAGCCCATATGGTCTGCAGCAATCACCACACCGTTTTTGAACTTGAGACCCAAAACCGAGGTACCGGTGATGATGGGTTGTTGTGTGTGCATGGAGGGGAATTCGGAGGAGTTGTTGGACTTGGCGATGGCATGGTTGTATTTTCCGTAAATGTCGTCCCGGGGTCTTCCCCAATGGAATGGATCGTGGTTCATATTGGCGGGAGAGTTGTTGTATTTCAGGTGGCGATTGGGTTTCCTGAGATTGAGAGGTGTGTCACGTGACGTGGGTGGAGGGGAACGCTTTCACCGGCCAGTGCTACGGCTAGCTAAATTAAAGCTGAGACAAGTGGAGGATTTCAGTTGGTTTAAATTTTTGGTGCCCAAGCCTTTTTAGTGGTTGGTGCGTCCTGCAAAAGATATTAGTAAACAGTGTTAATAGTGTATGACAAATTGACGAGCAGAGAAGAGCCTGGACAGAAGATCAGGTAGTTCTGGACAGCCAATTTTAAGTTTTGGACAGCTCTTTTGAAAAGAGTTCTGGCCATTTAGTTCGGAAAAAGGTTCGGACAGCAAATTTGACACACGCTTTCAATGCAGATTCTGGACAGATAATTTGCACACAGAATTGTGACACAACTGCACCAGATCCTCGCCTGGATGTCTAAAACGAACACTGCAACTTACCAAAACTCGTAAGATCGTCCCAAAGCCAAGAACGGCCGGAATATAGATAGAGTGAACCAACTGCGTGCCATGTGATCAGGTAGGGCACGCCGTCGGCATCCAGTAGGTTTAAGACTATATTATCCTGTCAGGACCGGTCTACGCAGTCGATCTGTTTGTTGTGTATTGCCTAGAAAATTAGTTCGGCCCCGCCGCTGGTGATGTGGAGCTCCTCATCCGCTTTAAGCGGAGTGTATCTGAATCTCTTGGACAATTCCGATCTCAAGAGAACTTCGCCCTCTTTGAGAACAATAGGCTTGCTGACATGCGAGGAGGCCAGCTTGGACACAGCAGGAATCTTGCCTGTAGGAGAGCATGGGTGAGCCTTGACTGAGCCGGAAACAGCTGCTGTTTGGGTTAGTATATGATCATGAGCGCATTTTGGCGCAAGGCCAAAGCAGAAAGCATACCGTGCAGGTGTGGACCACCGACGAAACTGATGAGAGGAGTGTGTTTCAACAAAGATAAAGACACTTTCATCGTCGAATGGAGTGAGTAAGTTGGTGGGTAAAATTCGGCTACCCCGGCGGTTTGTGCGTAGGCTGGGCCGCCGCCTGCAGGACACCCAATACTCTTGTTGGTCAGAGTTACTTGGGCAATTTTGTCGACAGATGAAGAGGCGGGCGCTTACGGGTGGTGCTGAGATCAAAAGGGAGGATTGAAATGGCTAAAAAATTTGGTCACGTAGCTAGGGCGGGCCAGTCGCGCCGCAAGATTTAGAAGCGAACAAAGAAGATCTTAATAGAGCAGTTGAGCAGTTGAATAGAGCAGTTGAATAGAGTAGTTGTACAGAGCGGTTGAAGAGAGCAGGTGAAGAGAGCAGATGAATAGAGTCAAGTCGGTCTTGAAACCCCCGAACCAGCATTTCTCGTATACCTGCAAGCTGCTCGTCTCAAACATTCCTCATAGTATGGAAATTGTCTGTGGAAAGCGATCGGTACATCCAGTGCGAAATTGATCTCCACGCATATCATTCCAGTTAGGTTGCCCACCATGAGCGACAAACTAAATAGAACCGTGGCTCGCTTCCAGCAAAGAATCGACAACAAGGAATTCTACGAGGCTCACCAGACCTTAAGAACAATCGCCAACCGTTATGTCAAACTGGGCCACTACGAAGAGGCTATGGACTTGTTGACTAAAGGCCTGTCGATCTTGGCGTCCAACAACGAGTACGCCTCAGCCAGTGATCTTATTGTGTATTTGATTGAGGTTTACACCGAAGCAGGCATCCACTGCGATGGCAGCGAGGCGTCCAAAAACCACAAGCTGAAGCTTCTTGAGTTGATATCGCTTTTGCCCGATTCCGACCCTTCGTTAAGTGACGTGGCTAAAAAGGCATTGGAGTGGTCCAAGGAAGGAAGTGGCTCCACATTTGGAGACTCGGCTTTGCATCATTTGTTTGGCACCAAGATCTTGGCGGCGGCGTCTTTGGAAAAGGTTGAGGAAGCCCGCTCTAAGTTGTTTTTGGTGGCGGAGTTGCATTTGATATTGGGCACCCACGAGTCTTTGCCTGTTTATGTGGACTACTTGTTCCGCTGGTCCCAGACAACTGGCAAGACGGCTGACCCCGGAGTATTTGCCGCGCGGGCGGTGATCAACTACGCATACTTGAGAAACGTGAAGTTTGTGCGCACGGCGTTGGAAATTTTCGTGTCCAAGTACGTAGCGGCGGGTGCTATCCACGAGAACGTGGAGGGCTATGCGTTGTTTGCTGATGCGGAGCTTTTGAACTTCTTGCAATTGCTTGTGGCCACGCTAGGCAAGGCGGGGGCTGGCGAGAAGTTCATGAAGCTCTACTCGCAGTACAAGCCGCTTTTGGGCGACAACGAACTTGTGGCTCCAGTGGAGTACCTCGGCCGGCTCTACTTCAACTTGCCTTTAGGAAATGCGCAGAGCGGAAACATGTTGGCCAATCTCATGGGCGGGTTGTTCAAGTGAGATGGCCCGCTGAGCTTTGGGAGTCTCCCCACTCGCCCGTGGACATGTCTACGCTGGAAAGTAATACACGATGCATTTCGTATCTGGATGTAGGCCTGAACCGGTTCAGGCTGCGGTTTCAAGGAAGGAACTAAAAGGAACGAAGCAAAAATTGGCCGGTGCTTAGACTGGCCGCGCAACGAGCTCGGGCCGCCTAGTACTCAGGGCCCTCGTTCTTCACGATGCTCAGAGACTCCAACGCAGCTACCAACTCAGGCCGCTTGGCTTTCTCGAGCTCGTGCTTGGCCTCCGCATACGTACACCATCTTCTCTCTCTCTCGGGCTCCGGCCACGTGGAGCTCATGTTGGTGACCAACATCTCGTAGAAGTGGAACTCCAGCCGAGGCACCACCTTTGCCGGGTCGAACTCCTGCCTCCGCTCCTCCCTGGAAAGCACCGGGGCCTTGGGACCGCGCATGTCGTACACCACGGGCAATTTCGCCACGATCCGGCCCTCGCACCCGGCTTCCTCCCATGTCTCGCGCACGGCACTCACGGAGTAGTCGTCGCCCTCGTCGGTCTCGATTCCCCCTTTGGGCAAGACCCACTTGCCCTTGTGGGCACTAGACAGGATCATCACCACCTTGTCCTTGGTTTCGTCAAGACAGATGCACCCGGCCACCATGCGTGCGCCCGACACGGGGTTGTAGCGCTGGTGGGACCTTCCCACACGTGACTCGGTCGGCCTGGCCGAGCGGTTTTCGTTGGCAGACTCCATGGTACGGAAGAGAGTGGTAGCAGGGGTACGGGTGGGGGTGCGGGGTACGGGTGCGGCTTTGGGGGTGCGGGGCACGGGTGTTTGACCCACGTCCACCACCGAGTCACCACGTCCACTAACCACCACGCCCACCACTACCACGCCCACCACTACCATGCGTTTCCCCGTTTTGGCGCTACTTCTTGCCTCGGCCCTCGCCCACGCCACGGCCAAAAAGCCCGACGGGCTCTCGTGGATGGACTGGCACATGCAGGAGGAACACGAGTTGGACCAGTACGACGCCGACACCTTCTTCGTGCTCCACGACTTGGAGAGCAAGGGCTACTGGGACGAGTCGGATCTCTTGTACATCTACGGCTTGACACGTGACGAAATGGTTGGCGACGGCAGCGGCATGGGCGAGCACTCGCACAACGAGGCCATCAGCCAGCAGAAGAAGGACCAGGTGGTGCTGATTTTGTTGAAAGCGCTTGACGCGGACAAGAGCAGACAGGTGTCGCAGGCGGAGTGGGCCAAGTTTGTCTCTCTGAAGGGCCAGTTGCCAGACTTGGGCGTGGGTCCTGGCCACCACATGGACTTTGAGACGGAGTACGAGAACCATCACTGGAACCAGTACCATCGTGACCAGGATCCCGATGTGCACATCAAGCACAAGGAGGACATTGAGCACGAGCTCTTGCACCACATGCACGAGATCGACGAGACCCACGACAGAGACCCTGCGGCCCGAAAGGTGTCCAGCACGTTTTCCAGTCCGGTCAACCCGGCCAACGTGCCCCAGAAGTACTTGGCCCAGACGTAAGATACAACACCAAGAAAATAAAATTTTGACAGCAATGTAGCATGTTGTGTATAACCGGGGTGGACTGATGGGTCTTGTACCTTCACGGTCTAACAGGCCGGTCTGTGACATTGTTTCTTTGCCAAAATATTGTGACCTGCGGTTCTTTGCCATATTGTGACTACCTGCGGTTCTTTGCCAAAATATTGTGACTACCTGCGGTTCTTTGCCGATATATTGTGATGGACTACCTGCGGTGGGTTGCATCCACAAGGAATACTTGCTACGTCTCGATCAAACGCTTATTTAGATTGTACTCGCATTCCGAAATGAGGCCATATAATCGCCCCTGAAAGTAATGGCCAATCGTGGCTTGTGTTCGTTCGTCCACTCAACTGTAAATTCACCGTCATTGCAGACTTTTACCGCTGTTGTCTCGTGTCTTTACCTCTACTCAACTAGGACGTCACAAACTCGAACAGTAAGATTTTGAGTAAGATACCGGCAACAAGCCAGGCTTATGTAACAGTCCACCGCTAGTACCTTTGTAGCTTGCGAAGCACCTAAGTCATTGTCAATAAGCTGATATGGTGGCAGGTGAAAACCACACCGGCTGTAGTCTCTATAGATGGCCGCGCCTCTAGGACTCTAAGTAGTACTCTTTTGTGAAAGCCGGATCGTTGCAGCAGCAAGGCCTTTGCGCAAAGTCTATTTGACCACTGCTCCCAGCGCACACTCCCGCAAACTCTTTTGGTCCGCATCACAACGGCTCTGGTCGTTTATATTGGTCTTCAAACACATCTCAAGTGCTTGGAGCTTGCCCGCACACAAGGCTTGTATTTTTTGGAAAACAGGAACTGATGTTTTGATGCAGCTGCTGAGGTTTTTTTGCTCGAGGACGCAATCCGCTTCCGAAGGTGGTTTAGACATGCACTGATGAAAGGCAAGAAACTGCTGTGGACAGTTACGCGCAATGTCCTCCATCATGAGTTGGTCGAGTGCG
Source organism: Clavispora carvajalis (assembly GCA_030581635.1). Taxonomy (NCBI): domain Eukaryota; kingdom Fungi; phylum Ascomycota; class Pichiomycetes; order Serinales; family Metschnikowiaceae; genus Clavispora; species Clavispora carvajalis. The sequence goes on along the minus strand of JAKTTV010000008.1, from coordinate 51,192 downwards.
GCAGACATTTGGATGGAACTTTTTGGGTTGATGGAGCTTGTTTAGGGTTGATAGAGCTTGTTTCGGGTTGATGGAATCTGTGGGTTCAACAAAGGAATAGATGAGCAATCTAGACGCTCGGTAGTGGTGGTGTTGAGTCAGATCATTTGACGTGCGTCTGATGTCAAACGGGCCATGTATGCACACCAGATCTTCGTGGGGCAGCTTTTATTGTTTACAACCCCACTATACTGTTTTCCACGGAAATTGGGCCGTTTGTTTCAAAAGCTCGATCCAGCTCCGAAGTGATTATAAACATTTTTGATGCGGCCGCCTGAGTGCCGATGTATCTTTGGGTCTTGTTTTTACGTGATTACGAGATGCATGCATACACATAAGTAATTGAACGGACCTACGGCAAAGGGCAAGAGTGACTAATTCGACTGGATGCGATCAGGTCGGATACCACCGGTTGACCCTAATCGCCGAAACGAAGTCGCCGAAATCAAGAAAAATTGTTTCGGCGAAATTTGAGCTAGACAAGTCTTGTCCGCAGACCGTGTTGGGAACCGCGTAGAAAACCTCTTTCCATTGCTATTCTACGTACACCACATGTATAGTAACCGTCAGTGTTTATGATTCATCTTTACTCAGTCTTCACCAACAAACCAGTGGACCGACCCAAGAAAAATAAATCTTCACTTTGGGAAAAGCTTGCCGAAACCAAGCGACTTGCGTTGTCACCGTCTCTGCACCTCTGAATTTCGCGCTTCTCCACATTCAACCGTTTGTTCTCTCTGCTTATACATGGCACTTCCACATCTCCGATCTGCCCTAGTCACACTCACTTGGTTTCCTGTGGTGTATGTGGCACTAGATCACGTCTACCTGCCGTGCCAGATCTCGGGTTCTTCCATGGCCCCAATCTTCAACCCCGCTACTGATTCCGTCATGAAGGATGTGGTGCTCTTGAAAAAATACGGGGTCCGCAGCCCGGGGTCTCTCGCCCGCGGTGATATTGTCATGTTCCGCTCTCCCACGGACCCAGAACGCCTCTTGACCAAGCGGGTGGTGGGAACCCAGGGTGATACCATATTTCCCCGCGATCCCAATTACCCACGGAAAGAAATCCTGGTACCGCGGAATCACCTCTGGGTGGAGGGCGATAACGAGTTCCATCTGGTCGACCTGAACAAGTTTGGCCCCATCAGCCAGGCGCTTGTGGTGGGGAAAGTGGAAGGCATCATCTGGCCTTTGAACCGCTGGGGTGCCAAGCTTGAGGGCGGGCGCAATGCCCGGAAAAGAATATTACCAAGCCTTTGAGCCTTATGTGAGTGTGTGGGTTCTGTGAGGAGCTCGAACAATTCGGCTTCTCTGAGCGGACTACAGCATGGCATCTAATAGGAAATCGCTCCGTTTACCAACAGCGCGCACAATGGACATGTCTCGTGAGTTTAAGACTTTCCCGTCTCACACAGACACTGTCTGCTGAGGAAGTGAAGAAGTTGCCCCGGGACCAAAACTTTTGTAATGTCTTGACTCATGCAATCCTACCCGGAAGATATGTCTTATTCTATACTCCACTCTGGTGGAAGGCTATCAATGCAATATACTACTGAAACTTATTAAGTCCACTGGGTACAAGAGATCCAAGACGCCGTCAACTCCAGCTAATTCATCCTTCTTGAGTCGCAATCAACACCACAACCATTTTATCGTATTAACGGTGGTCGGCAACCGACCTTCCTGTACATATGCAATCTGTAGTCTGTGCGTTGTGTCGGTCAAACTGTACTTCGTGATCCTTCAGTCTGTATTGGTAAACGAGTTGGTCACAGCCAGTCATATTACTCCTCTCACGTCATATCCCCCAACAATTCGGAAGCCATCAAGTGCATTTTCACGAATACCTGATCGTCGCCTGTCAAAGCCACCAACAGTCGCGGCGTGTTCTTGGAACGCCTCAAATAGCGCTCATTCTCTACCAAGCCTCCGGCGGACGAGCTTTCATGTCTCTTTTCCACACTTTGTTGCAACGCAGCTATGATTTCGACGAAATACGAGGCACACACGCCCCAGTTCTCAATCACGGCCAGCTCAGAGTCTGATACCACCATGAGAGCATACTTGCGTTCTCCTCCACGCGCGTGCACATCGCGGATGCTGAAAACCTTCGCAAGGCAGAACCCGCTTGCAATGTCGCCGAAAAAATGGGGTTTCAGTGGGTCGGCGGTGGTTTCGACCGACAAACACTTCATCACTAGCTTCATGAGCGATGTGTAGATCTGCTGCGATGCAGGGTACTTGGTGGATACGTATTGGTGTTGCTGAATGGGTTTGCTGTCACTTCCCAAAGACCCATTTGGTCTGCTTTCAGGATCCGAAACCACCAGAGCTGCGTGGTCCGGTAGTATAAAAGCACAGGAATCACACTGAACCAGCTGAGACCCACGCCAAGGTACAACCGCTTGTTTCTGGGTGCAGAGAATTGTCAGAGGACCATGAATCTCGCAGAAATGGGCAAGGCAGAAAATCCGGTTCATCGCAGGAGACGGATACACTTGTGGAGAATTGCAATGGCACAACCAGCTGCATAGGTATGTCGCTGCCTCTGAAGGGCGGTAGCTTAAAAGTCAGACCAAACAAGGCTCTCCTAACCAGGAAATAGTTTAGTATGTAGTTTATTGTGTGGAGAAATCGCACCGATCCGGCAGGCTCAGCGTCGCACCGTTTATTCGCACTAGAGTCCACTTTACTTGCACCAAGGTCCTATCATTATACGCACCGAGGATTTAACATTAATTACGCCAGAGTTTTGACATTATTTGCACCAAGGTCTTACTTTCGGCTGCACTAAGGCCGCACAATTATTCGCACATAACACGTTATATTCAGTTTTCCATTTTCATTGGGTGTGAAATATGAGATTGGCCGCGCCTCGCAAGGCTTTGAATCTGTAGTACGTCGAAGCCTTTTCATTGTGGATCCGCTTCGGGTTTTCGAAATTTGGTTATCTGCGGTGTCATTGCACTGCCTTTCGGATAACTAATCTCTAAATGTCATCTCTGACACTTTCTCTCATCATTAGCATCGCGCGGAATTATACATTCAGAATGGTGCAAGAATTCCATTGTATGTTTTGAGAAGAGTGTTACGGCTTCAACTCTACATCGGCATTACAGACAAGTTTACATGAAGCTGTATCACGTTTACATAAAACGGTATCTGATTACCTCCACCGCCAGGCACCGCCGCAAACAACACCTCAGGAACTCACCTCGGATGACCAATATACTCAGCTCAGAGGCCAGCACTCTCGAATTGCTCTCCCCAAATGTCTCCCTCTCAGTTTCAGGTTCCGTTTCCGAGACTTGATGCATCAATCATTGCCTCACATGAAGTCTAACGCTCTGATTAACGATCCCACCGTTGCAACCTGCAGACAGAACCATGTCTACACCATATCTCACTGCAGCTCTTCCACTTCAAACTCTGGACTCCTGGTTTGTCCGTTGAGTGTGGTGGCACTTATTAGAAATGGCCCTGAAGCTTCAGCATGTGGAACTTGTTGGGTTTTCCTTGCCCGGAGAAACTTTTTTCTCCATCCACTCGGACCTCCACCTTTTGTATGTGAGCGAGGTGGCAGCAGGGCTGGAGCCTCCATACGGGGTGTTTGTGCTCCCCAGCTTTGCCTCCCGAGCCAAAAACCTTGTGTTCAAACTCTGGCTCCGAAACGATCAGTTTCCTTCCTGGAAACTCTGGTTCCACATGGACGTGGCTATAGCCGCTCTTAAGCCGGTTCTGCCTCAGGCGCTCGCAAACAGGAGCTGCTTTGGACAAAACACGGTAATCTGGTGCTTTGGCAGCACCCACTACTGTCTCCCGTCACAAATGGATGCGGCTGCAGAGAAACCCCGCCTTCCGGAAAAGTTTGTTCTCAAGCCGTCGTTGACGCTAGACCATCTCCGGCAGCTCATGACGCTCCATGCGGGCGTGCGAGAGTTGTCACATGCAAAGCAGACGCTTTCTGAGCAAATTGATGTTGCGGTGGCTCAAAACTCCCACGAGCCGGTTTCGGTCCGTCTCCGGGCGCTAAAATTCCAGCTCCACGCCCTCCATAAGTACATTGTGCGCCAGCGGACGCTCAACGATGCACTCCAGTCGCAGATATACTCAAAGAAACTCCTCATCACCAAGGGCCTTCAGGTGATCGAAGAAGGCTATCCGCCGTTTCAGGAAATTGCCCAAGACCGCTTGGATATTGCGGCGGCTCAAGTGGCGCCGTTGTTTGACCTGTTGCACCGCTCGGTGTATCCCCACATTTTGCAGCTGCTCCAGGCGGCCGCGGCGGTGCTTCAGCAGGTATTCCCTATCGAGCTTGTGCTGGCCACAGGCAGGTTGTCCATCTGCGGAGTGGAGCTCCCTCCGACCATGAAGGAGGTATTGGACACGTGCTACTACGGCGTGGACGACACGGACACGCAGAGTCAGTGCGTAATATCACCCGACCATATCAATGCCGCGCTCTCCTACGTGATTCTTCTCCTTCAGCACTTGGCGTCGCTCATCAACACGCCGTTGAAGTACCAGATGCAATTCTCCGGGTCGCAATGCCTCATCATGGACACCTTGACTGTGCTGCCCAAAGGAACGCCGCGGGTGCTTCCTCTACATTACAATGCAGCCCAGACGGAAAAATACGCCTCCTACGACTCAGACCGTGGCTTTGTCTTATTGAATGCGCCATTTGAGCAAGGTTTGGTGTTGCTCAGCAAGAATATGGCGGTTCTCACCCGGGCAGTGGCGACGCTTTACGCCGATCTCGATGAGTCCAAAGTCAATGCGCTTACCAGCATCATTGCGGCTGATTGCTCCGACAACTTCCTCTGGAATCTTCAATGCATCCTCCTCTTCATGACCGCTCCCAAACCGCAGTAGAGCTGCCATGTCTCACTTGTGAAAAAGTCTACAAAAGCTGCATTCAAATTGGATTACTATACGTCACAAAAGTAGCACTGCCACCGCGCCAATGAGAGCGCCCGCCAGTGTCATCATTGACGTGCCCGAACCTTTGGAATTAGACGATGCTGTCTCCGAGCTCGAAGAACCGCTAGCGGTCTCGGCTTCTGCGATACGTGCGTACCAAGGAAGCTCCGTGGCGAACGACTTCAACTGCGTGATATCGAGGTTGCTGTTGTCCAAAAGAGTCGTGTAAGCGTCGTCTGTGTAAGTCACCACCTTCATCGCCAATGACGTCAACTGGTGTGGAACACTAGACGCGGTTTTGAGGAACAGGATGTACTCTCCTCTGTGCTCGTCAAAATCGCCAACCAAGGCTGTTAAGAACTGTACATCCTCCAGATTGGTAGCGGTGGCGGCGGAGAGAATCGCGCTTAGGGATAAAACCGTTAAGAATTTCATAATGTGGGGTGCAATGAAGACAGATGGGAAGCGTGCTCGGAAATCGGAATCGAGCAAGATTTATAGCAAAGAATAGATTGCCGGCGATAGAAGAAAATTACTGAGACGGATAGCTACTTCTCTTGGAGGTTATATATCGTGTCTCCGCTATGGGTCCATTTGTGCTTTCCTAAACGGGGAATGTATATTTATCTGCAGTATGTTGCCTGTTTAGGAAAGTGCTACATCACGCTCTGACCTTTTTGAGCCCGTAGAACACCCCCATTCCCCAGTTCGCTGTATTCGAGATAAAGTGACTACTTTTTACTTGTGTCGTTTAATTTCTTGTCTAAATGAAAAAGTGGGGTCGTGAACATTTCGCGTCGACTAATAGACAAGTAGACAAGGGTTTCGCGAAGTTATTCTTGATTTCGATATTGAAGCCGAGGTTTCGGCTGCATAGGGTACGCATACGAAGTGTGCCCTTTTTTTATGGTTTGAAGCAGCGAATGTGCACAATTGGCCGGTTCAAGTACAACTACTATCTCCATAATCACGAGTTCGAGAGATTACATCTGAGAAACTTTTCGGTGTCAATGCATTGTCGATAAACAGTGTCAGCTTTCATTACCAATGAGCAGCGCCTTCTTAAAACTTTAATTATGGCCAATGATTCATTCGATATCCGCATAAAAAGCAACTTCTCCCCATTTCATCGTGATAACGTTTTCGTTGTAGATCATGTGCGTGACACTCAAAGCACCGTGATATTTTTCACTCACTCCAGTAATTCGCGTCCAACCACATTTTTGCTCGCCACATAGAACGCTATAAGATTAACCCGCTTTGAAGCTAGTCCGCTTTTGCGAGAACTAAGGGTCATTCCCGCAATTATACAGAGATGTTGGAATAGGATAGTCACTGGTGGCGTAGGAGGTAAATCAAAGCGGCAGCAATGTGAAAAGCGACAGTGTTCCTTTAGAGTGAGAAGGTGTCTCAAGCGCACTTCTTCCGCAGCACAGTCTGGGTGCATTTTCGGGTCAATCTCCTAAATGTCCTTCGGTTATGCTTGACTTCAGCCATCAGCGTGGCCGGGGCGATTTCTCAATCCTCACAAACTATGTAGGATCTCTAGCATTACTCCAAAGCCAGGAACATCAGTATGAACAGAGTGAGCATCCGCTAATAGCACTGAGTATCAGCCCTCGGTGTCTCGTGTAGCCGCAGAGAGAGAGCTTGACTACGCCGGTCTGCTCCATTCACGGCATGAGAACGCCACCCGCAAGGCACAAGTTGCGGCGCGAGAAGTGCACCTTGTACACGGGAGTCTTTTTCGTGAAGTACGCGGTCATGTGGTCTGGCGTGGCGATGATCTCCTTGCGGCTGGTCTTCTCGGCCGCCTTCTTGGCGGCATCCGCACCCACTGCAATCGCTGTGCCACCCACTTCGTCACTGGAGAACGCCTCGGGAAGCGGTCCCGCATCGTCGGTGTTGCGCTTCACATCCCACACCCGCACGGTATTGTCAGCGGCTCCGCTCACTAAAACACTGCCGTCACGAGAAAACGACAAAGAGTACACGGACGAGCGGCCATGGCCGCGCATAGACTTGAGGCGGCGGCCAGAGCCCGCGTCCCAGATGTTGACCACGCTGTCTTCGCCCGCAGACGCGAGCCATCTCCCGTCCGGCGAAACCGCCATGCAGTTGACAGGGCCGGTGTGGCCCATGAATATACGCACGGCATTGCCGGTGTGCACATCCCACATACGGCAGGTCTTGTCGGAAGAGCCAGTAAACACGTAATTGGAGTTCGGGTGGAACTCCACGCAGTCCACGTCGTTGATGTGGCCCGCGAAGATCCTCAACGGGTAGATGTGGTCGGTGGCCCAAAGGCGCGCGGTCTGATCGTGTGACGCAGTGGCGAAGTAGTGGCCCAACGGCGAGAACTTCACGTCCCACACCGGCTGGTTGTGGCCCTTGTACAGCACGAGCGCGGTGTAGGTGTCCAACGACCAGAGGCGCGCGGTTTTGTCCTCCGACGCGGAGATCAAGTACTTGTTGTCGGGGGAAAACGACATGCCGTAGACGGGGCCCGCGTGGCCCACCAAGCGGCGCGTGTTGTCGTTGTTGCACGGGTCGCGCTTGAACACGGACTTGAGCGGGCGTCCGTCAAGGCTCCAGAGCTTGATGAACGAGTCTTGGAACCCGCCCGCCACCAAGTTCAGGTCCTGATTGAACTCCAAGCACGTCATGTCGCTGTTGGTGTTGTGGAACGTGTACATGCACACAGAGGGCGCACTGGCCTGGAGCGCCCCCAACTTGATCTTCGAACGCGAATCTTCCACGGCAAGAATCATGCGCCGGATGTCGCTGGCATCGGTCATGGGTAACGGCAACGCATCAAGCGCGGGAGAGTCATCGTCGGGCGCAGTCATGGCGGCAAACTCTTCCACGAGCGACTTCCCGTTGACTGGTTCGATGGTCTCGTCCTTGACCTTCAATTCCGCCTCCACTTCTCTTTCAACCTCAGGGTCCAACGGCATCTTGCCGAGAAGCACCGGCTGCTCGTTGAACTTCTCCACCTCGTTTGTTCCGGCAATGTAACCCGGAATGCCTTCTGCCGGGCTGGCGGCACCCTCCTGGTCCACTTTGTCGGGCCGCGTGGAGCTGATGATGGGATTGAGGTACTGGTTGATGATCCTGATCAACACCGTGCCGCCCACGGCCTCATTTTCGTGCAAGAAGTAGAGAAGCAAGTTCATGGTGGTCTTGGACACGAGAATACGGTATTTGTTGGTGCGATACGCGGTGGCCATCCTGTTTTCACGCAAATGCTCCGGCAAGGAGATGCCTGCAAGCTGCTGGATTTCCAAGCCGTGGAGGATCTTGTGGTCGTCCTGGAACTTGTCCAAAAACATCTTGGCGTACTTGATGTAGTTCTTGGCCACGAGCTCCAAGTAGCAGTGCACGAAGAGCGGGTACAACAAGCGCGTCAACTCCGGCTTGTACAAGTCCAAGGACGTTTCCACCCACCCACGCAAAATGCCGTACGCACGGTTGTAGATCTCTGGGTCGTTTTCCCGCCGCTGCTTCTCCTCCTCGTCTTTGAGCGCCCGCAACTCTTTTTCCTTCGACAAGTGCAATTCGCGGTCTTTGGTTTCACGCAACTCGCGTTCTGTGCGGAGCACCTTGTCCCTGAGCTCCTTCAACTCGTGCTCGGACTTGCCGTACTTCACGTCGCTCTTCTTGCCAATTTCGCCCGGACCGCCCATCGACGTAGTCCCGGGGGTCGGGGGCGCCACTGCGGGCGTCGAGGTATTGGAGCTTTCCAAGCGGAACATGGCCTCGGTCTTGTGAAACCCTTTTTTATTGAGATACTCCATCACGATCCGGTTCAAGTCGGCCTGTGTATACTGCTGCTGACCACGTTGTTGAGGCTTTTGCAGGGCAGCCGCGGCCGCATCACCTGCTCCAACTGTGGTTCCTGGGGGGACCAGAGTCAGGCCGGTGCTTGTATTGGGGTTTTGTGCCATGGTGGTGATTAGGCGGAAGTGTACGAGTTGGTGCTTTGAGTAGTGAGGTGTTGGTGCGCGCACTACCCCTGGCACGACAGAAGGTCAAAGGACGGATATTGGAGGCTGGAGGCTGAGAAGACGATAGAGCTGGATCAGCGGTTGCTGGGTTGCTTGGAGTGCTTGTTCTACGCTTGATTATGTTCGTTGCGCACTCTCGATTGAATGCGCAACTTGAGAAAAGGCTACATTGAGACTTTGGCGGACGCGTAGAATGGCATGCTGAATTCACGATGCATCCAGGCTCTGTTCGAAGGGAATCTGGGATATTCAGCCTGCTCTTGTGACGCGTGCATGGAATTCAGAATTTTCCGATTCTCACGTTGTGGTCATGTTCAGGTCGATAATTGCTCGTATGATTGATGTCATTAAGGTCGATTAATTTGATTCAGGTCGATTATTTTCATTCAGGCCCGATGATCTATGTTTTTTCAGGTCGATGATCTGTGTTCGTTCAGGTCGATACTCCGTGTTCGTTCAGGTCGATGGTTTTAGTCGTTAATGTCATAAATCTTGCTTCTGGGGGAAAGTTCCCCGGATGACCTGTGAGGTGTATGCATGTTGGGTGGATTCGGCTGAGTGGCCTTGCGTGATTTGCTGTGTGAATATGCTTTCACGCACTTAAGGATGTTCGCCCGTGAAGTTTGGGATGCCGGCGAATGTGATGTCGAGAAACTTCTTCCGCGTTGAGGTGGTGTGCAGTTTTACTAAACCCCTGCTGGACCTTCTCCCTGCTAAGGAATGCTCCGCACCACCGGCTTTGCCACGTCCCACGGCCCCTGTAACTCATTCTTGTATCTTTGCAAGAACAAAAAGTACAAGGGAAGAAACACCAGTACAAACACAATGCCACCAAGATAAAGCCCCACGAACAACGGTCCGTGCACCACGTACAACATGGAGCAGCAAGCAAGTCCGACCAACGCCGCGAGTAGGTAGTGAAGTCGTCTCAGGTGCTGGCGAAGGCGAAAGTCGAAGATGGGCACGAGAACCGCGATTTCAACCGAAAACACCAAAAAGCAGAACACGCTGAACGACGACGAGAGCCGCGACGCCAACACTATTCCGTTGGCAAACGAAAGGTTCGTTGACACCACCGAGCGATAGGGCTTGGTCGGGTCTAGGCCGTAGTGGTGGCACGCCACGTTGAGGCAGGTTAGAAGGCACGAAACGGCCCAGATCGAGTCCAGCGACGTGGACCCAGTAAGCGAGCGGAGAACGGGCGACACCAAGAGGAGAAGCAGCAACATCATCGCGTACGCCTTGAATTTGTGACTGGCGCCGCCAGCAACATCACCCAAGAGAAGTAGGAGCGCTAGGAGACTGGCACCGAGGGTCGGAACGTGCGGCGCCCAAATGCCGCTGTAGATGGCGCTGAAGTTGATGTTGACGAGGAGAAGGAGCGAGCCGTAGACGGAAAATACAGAGAAGTCGGCGAAAAGCTTGCTGCGGGCGTATCTTCCCACGGTCGAGTTGCGTTTGAGCTGGTCTAGAAACGACCCGTCGGTGTAGTTGTCCGGGTACGGCTGTCGGAGGTAGAGGAGTTTCTTCCATGGCGGTTTCTGCATCGGAAACAGCCTGTTTGGGGAGACAGGGTTCACTTTTGGTGATGTGCACTGTCTGACCAGTGCGCGATCGAAAACCCGTACAGGCTGATGTTCCGGCCACACTACTGAGGTGGACTGTACCCTTTGCTCTCCCTTTACTGATCGGTTTGGCGCGCCGTTGTCGTCTGCTTTACGTTTCCCTTTGGTCTTTGGTCAATCGTGGTCAATTTCTCGTCGATCCTGCGTAGGCCTCTTGTTTCTACACAAAACTGGCCTTCGTCTCCTCTCACTCTCATGTCCGACCCAGCGGACTGGCGCCATAAACCGCAGCCGCTGCTTTCGCTGATTGGCTCCTTGCCCCGCCTCCGAGAAAAATACCCGTTTCCGGACACTGCCGCCTCGGAGGTGTCCACCGTAGGCGCTCAGAGTCTTCGAACTGTGGACCAGCTATCCACCGCCCGAGCCAGCGTGGCATTTCTGGACAAGTTGTGGACGCAGATTGACGTTTTGGACGACGTCAAGGAGATGGCCGAGGAGGTGAAGAAACGCGGCTCCTTCTTCAACGAGAACTTCACCAGTCTGCTCCACAACATGAAGTTGGCGCAAAAAAAGCTTCAGGAGGCGGTTGTGCGCCATCAGGAAGTGAACGAGCGCGTGCGTCTCGAGCGCAATGAAGAGGCCCAGGAAATCGACCGCGTTTGGGGTTTGGCCGAAGGCGATACCGAGAAGGAAACAGAAATCACGAAGCAGAAGATGCAAAAGTTCTTTTTCCTGGAAGAGTCAGGACACACCACCACACTGCTGAAAGATTTCGACCAGTTGAATGACTACGTCAAGGAGGTATCGGAAAACCTCGGCGTGCTAGGTCTGCGCATGAAGAAATTCGATGAGGCAACGAAAACCTTGTGGTAGGTCCTAGGAACCAAACACAATGATCTTCGACCGCGTTATCACAATCAATAAACGAATTACTGTAACACATTGTAATGGAGCAGCTCACATCCAGACGCACAGTTGGCAAGTAATAATCTTTGCACGGCAACCTCGAAAATTGCGGTACACCGCAATCGCTGGAACTGCATTCTCTTCCTCAGTAAACTATACTTGTACTGCCTATTGAATAATCCGGTCGGGTCACTGGCGGCGAGTGTCATAGCGGCGACCTTCAGCATAAACGGCCATTTGAGGTGCATGACGTTTGTCCGAGCTCAGCACGAGATTGGGCGATTCCCCAATACGCCGAACGGCAAAACTTGCGTCGGCTTTGACTCGCCCCCGCAACCCCACGTAAACAAGCCAAGGTTCTTCCGACCGCCGCCCCGGATAAATACGGCAGATTGCGCATACACCCATGCAAAGATCACCCAACTTGGCGCAGCCCCACTTCCCCCATGCATGCATACTGTTGCCTATTGTTGTCTCCACAAATTTTCCGTGACATGTTTCAGCCAAATCTCATGCGCTAATAGGTCTGGACGCGCATACTGCATTACTTCGTTTGCAAACGCGATCCGATTGGCGGACTTGGTGTTTGACGCAACGACTCCTGAGTGTCCCGGAAAATGGACCCGTCATTCCTTCACCTACCTCATGACGCCCAACTGCGGCAATTTACCCGACGGCGCCGGAAAAAATGCGGGTAGCCTGCAGACGCCGGCACGTTTTTTCCGGGGCCCCATATTTGACCATAACGGCGCAAAGGTGGGGACGACAGAATGGGCCCCTACTGGAACTCACGCTAAACAATAGTGACGCGATGCTCAACGGGAAGAGTAATTCCCCTTCATTTGACTTTCGGCGTGAGAACGCTCGGAAAAACCCCTATTCCGAAATATGCGCCCCAAGGTTACCCCACGTAAGGTGGGCCAACATCGAACCCGTGCACCACAAGTTACGCGGAGTAAAATCACCCGAGCCCTGTACGTCTTGTGTGCAGTATCGTATACATTTTCCGACACCACCTGACGCGAGCCCCTCCGGGACAGTATGGGTAACATGACACCGTGCCCTTTGCGGGCGCGGCCGCATGGCATTACTTGAGCGGGGCATGTGGGGCCGTTTTTAGGCAAAGAGTTTGGAATATAAAAAGCCGGCGTTTCCGCCGGTTATTTTGTTCCAGCATCATCATTTCAAGATTTAGTGTGCACACACCACCGTCCCCGCTACCCGCATAGCTATAAAAGTGAATCTGCCGCCGAGTTTTTTCTTTTCTTTTTTTTCCCCCACTACAACAAAAAACACATTTTGCCATGGTTAGATTAGGTCCAAAGCCACCCCAGCACAGAAAGGGTACCTTCAGCAACGTCCCCGACGAGCTTCTTGAGGAAATCCACAAGTACGAGGATATCCTCACCTTGCCAACGGAAAAGTTGCAAGAAATCACCGCCCACTTCATCACCGAATTGGACAAGGGTTTGTCCAAGGCGGGCGGTAACATTCCTATGATTCCAGGTTGGGTTCTTGACTTCCCCACCGGCCAAGAAACCGGTGACTACTTGGCCATTGACTTGGGTGGAACCAACTTGAGAGTTGTTTTGGTCAAGTTGTTGGGCGACCACAAGTTCGACACCACCCAATCCAAGTTCGCGTTGCCAAAGAACTTGAGAACCGGCTCTGCCGACGAATTGTGGGGCTTCATTGCCCAATGCTTGCAAAAGTTCGTGGCTGAGTTCTACCCAGACGGCGTTTCCGCGCCATTGCCTTTGGGTTTCACCTTCTCGTACCCTGCCTCCCAGGACAAGATCACCGAGGGTGTCTTGCAAAGATGGACCAAGGGTTTCGACATCGAAGGCGTCGAGGGCAAGGACGTGGTGCCTATGTTGCAAAAGGCCATCCAAGAGTTGAACGTCCCCGTTGAAGTTGTTGCGTTGATCAACGACACCACCGGTACCCTTGTTGCTTCCATGTACACCGACGCTGAGACCAAGATGGGTCTCATTTTCGGCACTGGTGTCAACGGTGCGTACTACGACGCCTGTGGCGACATTCCTAAGTTGGAGGGCAGATTGGCTGCTGACACTTCGGACGACACCCCAATGGCCATCAACTGTGAGTACGGCTCCTTTGACAACGAGCACAAGGTGTTGCCAAGAACCAGATTCGACATCACCATCGACAACGAGTCCCCCAGACCAGGTCAGCAAGCGTTCGAGAAGATGATCTCCGGTTACTACTTGGGCGAGGTGTTGCGTCTCATTTTGCTCGAGTTGGCGGAGGAAAAGGGCTTGATCTTCAAGGGTCAGGACTTGACCAAGTTGAAGGAGGCCTACGTCATGGACGCTTCCTATCCATCCAGAGTGGAGCAAGACCCCTTCGAGAACTTGTCTGACGTGCAAGACTTGTTCCAAGAGAACTTGAACATCGAGACCACCTCGCCAGAGAGAAAGATCATCAGAAGATTGGCCGAGTTGATCGGTGAGAGATCCGCCAGATTGTCTGTGTGTGGTATCGCCGCCATCTGTAAGAAGAGAGGCTACAAGACCGCCCACTGTGCTGCCGACGGCTCCGTCTACGAAAAATACCCAGGTTTCAAGGAGAGAGCCGCGAAGGGCTTGAGAGACATTTTCGGCTGGGCCGATGATGAGGAGGACCCTATTGTGATTGTCCCTGCCGAGGATGGTTCCGGTGTGGGTGCCGCTGTGATTGCCGCTTTGACCGAAAGAAGATTGAAGGACGGTCTCTCTGTCGGTGTTGCCAACTGATGAGTACATGAGTATAGATAATGACTAGATATCTAGATACCATTAAGTGTAGTGTAACTGGTGTACGGTATTGGAACAGGGGCACTACATGTAATGATGTATGAAAGGAACTTCATGGGTATATACATGAACCATTTTGGGCCTCGTTTGGGGCAAGCCATGTGGGCGTGGTTCCGGAGGCACGGGTGGGAGTGGTGTTGGAGGCACGGGCCCATGTATATCTTACTCGCGGCGCCTTTCACTACCCTTGCCACTACTGGATGTCGCTATCACTCGAAACCGCCTCGCCGGTGCCACAAATTGGGGACGTCACGGCCTTGAGCCAAATGTCGTCCGACGAAATAGTCACAAACAATGACGTGTCGCACACTCACGACATTATTCTTGCCGGACGCCAAGAAAGCGACATTGACGAAGATCTGCTGGACACCGTCATTCCGCTCAATTTATTCGACATTTTGCGCAAGGGCGCCATCAACTTGGTTTTGCCTTTCATCAACGGCGTCATGCTCGGTTTCGGCGAGATTTTCGCCCATGAAATCGGCTTCAAGTACGGCTTTGTGGGTGCCCGGGTCCAGCCACCCCGCCGCCAGGCCCAAAAGCCCAAGTTTATATGATGATGGGCGTCAATGTCCAATTTATATAATGAATGACGAATCGCGACTAGTGTAGATGCTGTTGTGCCAAATAGAGGACACTGGGGTTGTCCAGGCCACAGGGGCCGCATGGACCACAAAGTCATGTAGCATGCCTAATAAAGAGTACTCTCTTGATCACAGAACAACCGGTGGTTTCTGTCTTTTCCGATGGGGAACCTTTTTCTCGTTTTGCACGAAAGGCAAGTGTGCACCAACACGTCGGCTTTCTCCGAGTGTTTCAGCGTGTTTTCCACCTCCATTGTCATCGTAAGCCCCGGAATAAGAATGATGGAGCAGTTTTTGCACATGACTCGCTTCAAGTGAGGCAGAAGTTTGAGCACCGTCCGCTTCAGCACCAAGTCCACATTTCGGCTCATCAGGCGCGCCATCACCGGGTTCTTGTGGCTGGCGTAAAACCCGGCCACTTGCAAGAGATACGAGGTCCGCAGGTACGGGTCTTTGCTCACTCGGGGTAACTTGACGTTCTTCGCCATGCTGATGGGTGGTAGATGCTTCGGTTCGCACCTGTACCTCCTTCCGGCCGCACGATGTTCAGTACGGGTGCAATGTTACACTTGAGTTCCCCACAAATGTCCTCGTAGACGCTGCGGAAGATTCCGGTCGTTTCCAGCTGTTTCCGCTACAGCCTGCTTGCAAACCCATGGCGGCTCCCACGATTTGCTTTTTCCGTGCTCTTTCTGCGATTTACACCGAACACCCTATGTGCGCAACAAACACCACCAAGGGCCCATCGAGACTAATTCTTGTGCTTCCGAATCAACAGTTGTTTCTCTGGCCTTGCTGATTCCCAAGTCTGGCAACGTCCAACTTCCAGGCCTCCGGCGGTGTGTGTGCTGTGTGCACACCCGTCTCTCAGAGGCGAACACCCACACCTTTCTGGCGCCTTTCCTCCAACCCAGTTTATCTACAATTCCAATGAGTGGCTACGACAGTGCCTTATCTATTTTCTCGTATGTTTCTTCCCGCTTACCATTCCGCTCCTAGCTAACATTCAGGCCTGATGGGCATGTTTTCCGTATGTTTTCCGTGTCCAACTACTTTGTCGGCCGAAGCCTCGAGCCACCACGACTCAAGTTCGGCAGGCAACTCGGAGCTGGAAAGAATCGCCTACCGGCGCGTTCCCTGCTCCACCCTCCCAGCTTTTTGCCCGCTTTCATACTAACCAGCAGAGGTTGAATACGCTTCCGAAGCAGTCAAAAGAGGTACTTGCGCCGTCGGCGTGAAAGGCGGCCTGTGTGTTGTTTTGGGGTGTGAAAAGAGAACCACGTTGAAACTACAGGACCCCAGAATCACCCCCAACAAGATCTGCAAAGTGGACAACCACGTTTTGCTCACTTTTGCCGGCTTGAACGCCGACGCGCGGATCTTGGTGGACAAGGCCAGAGTCGAGGCGCAATCCCACAGGTTGAACTTGGAGGATTCCGTTTCCATCGAATACTTGACCAAGTACGTCGCCGGCGTGCAGCAGAAGTACACGCAGTCCGGTGGTGTGAGGCCTTTTGGTATTGCCACCATGATCGCCGGCTTCGACTCCAACGACACCACGCCTCGGTTGTACCAGACTGAGCCCAGCGGAATCTACAGTGCGTGGAAGGCACACGCCATTGGCCGCTCCGCCAAAACTGTGAAGGAGTTTTTGGAGAAGAACTACGAGGAGAACTTGACGGACGAGCAGACGATCAAGTTGACGGTCAAATCGTTGTTGGAGGTGGTCCAGACAGGCGCTAAGAACATCGAGGTTTCTGTGATGAAGCCCAACGACGAGATTTCCCAGTTGTCGGTGGAGGAGATCACCAGGTACGTCGATGAAATCGAGGCCGAGAAACAGGCCGAGGCCGAGAAGAAGAAGAAGCCAAAGGATTAAGTAGCCAGTATGCCGCTGCACCTCGTGGCCCGAGAAGAAGAAGAAGCCAAAGGATTAAGTAGCCAGTATGCCGCTGCACCTCGTGGCCGCGCTCAGTGCGCCGTGTCTACCCCAGTAACCATCTCTCAATACTACGTCAGGCCGTTTACGGTGAATGCATCGTTTGCCTATATCTGTACGCTCTCAACGTTTAGTTTTTTTCTTGCCCTTGCCCTTGGTGTCCTTGGTTTCCGGTTTCCTCTTGGTCAGACTCACAACAGTGAAGAAGCCGTCCAAACGGCCCTGCACGCCGCCCTTCAACGCCTTTTTGAGTTTCTCTGCTCCGCCGCGGACTCTGTCCTCGCTGAATCCCTTTTCCTTCACCATGAACTCGATCAACCCATCCAAGTCCGGTTCGTTCCACTTGACGTCCACGTCCTCACCCTTGGTGATTTCCGGGTTCATGAAAAGTTGCTTCGCCTCATCGTAGGGCCAGTTCTCCGGAACCTTGTACTTGGTCTTTTCTGGGTTCTCGTTGATCCACTTGACTATGTTGTCCAATGAGCCGTGCTCCTTGATCAACTTGAACGCTGTCACGGGACCAACACCCTTGATGGTCTCACAGTAGTCACAACCCAACAAAATACACAAGTCCACGAACGTGGACCGATCCATGTTTAACCCCTTCAACATTTCCTCGTAGTTGATCTGGTCAATGGGCATTTTGCGCGCCTCGGCCACGGTCAAGTGTCGTAAAAGAAATTTAGGCTCGTAGCACAATGTATCCATGTCTTCCGAAGCCGCAGCAAAAACCTTGCCGGCTCGGGCAAGTTCAGCACATTGCGCCTCTGCCTCAGATGGCGCCACAATGTACGGAATCCCCATCAACTCCAACAACTTTTTGGCCTCGTCATTTTGTTGCCTGGACGCGCGAACAGTTCTCTTTTCGTACTTCATTAGCTCCTCCGCCGTGCCCGTTTCCTTCAAGTCTTCGATCTGCTTCAACGCGTCCTGTCTCTTGAGCAATCTCTTTTCCAATTCTCCCCCCTTCAACACTGGCGGTTTTCCGTCAAACACGAACATGGGCTTGAGACCCGACTCCACCAATCTGATGGTGCGGTAGAACATTCCCAGCAAATGCGACGTAGTCTCTCCATCCTCACTGGTCAACTGCTGGCCGTCTTGTTGTCTGACGGCAATGAGGTATTGGTACAAGCACATGGAAGCATCTATGGCCACTTTCCGGCCAAAAAGATTCTTGAGTTGGAACTCCTTGAATGCGTCGGGAGCATGCTCCTTGATAAGTTGGTTTAAACCTAGGCGTTAATATACTGGCTTTAAGTTTTCCTATGATATATACGTGTGAACGTACCCTTGACACCCATGCTGTTGAAAAGACTTCAGTTGGAGTAGATGCACCAGTGTCGCATCTCAACCACGCCAACACGCGCCGCGGGTTGTCTGCAGGACGCGTGTCTCTGGTCTGTCTTCCCCATTGTTCGTATTAATGCCTCACACATGGGTGATGGTGAAGGTCCAGTCACCAGTGTTGGTGTCGTAGTTCTCAAACTTCATGTCGCCGAGCGACTTCAACTTCTCAATGTGTGTCTTGACGACTTCATCCTTAGGGTCCAAAATCGCCAACTTGGTCTTTTTGTTGATTGGATAACATCCTTCCAACGTCACCTGCGCCGGCAAATTAAATCCCTCTCCTTCCTCTGGTGCATCATCATCGGGGTACACAATAATATTCTTCGAGCCGAATACTATGATGTTGCCGCAAACGTCGTCCAAGTTCACCGACGACAAGTCAACAGGCACCGTGAACCGTATTTGACCGTAGTACTTGCGGCCCACTGTGAAATTCTCAATTGAGCGCAACTCTGTGAGCGGCTTGGCTTTGAGCTCCGACAATTTGGGCAATGTCCAATAGCCATCATCATCGACTTCAAGCTGGTTGGATTCCACGTGTAGTTTCTCCTGCTTGGTCTTTTTCTCCACCTCGAAGGTCACACCCTTGGGCTCGGAAGGCTTGTCTGCGATCGCAACCAAACTATTGGGCGAGGGTTCTTGCGCCCCATTGACCACCAATTTCCGGAACTCTATTTTTGGCGCGAAGATCTCGGACGACAAAATCGCTCGGTCAACATCTGCGCTGAACAAAGAGTCCTTTTGCGCAACAGGCTTCTCTTGAGCAGACGAGACCACAATGTCTTTGGAAGGAGTGCTGATTTTCTTTTCGGCAACAAACAAGGGCGCCACTCTGTGCGCGCTAGCTAGCGTAACCTTTTTCTTGGTGGTCTTTACAGGTACGGCAAGGGGGATTTCTGCCGCCTGTGTCTGGTTGGAGCCAGAAATGCTTTGGAATAGCTGGTTATTGCCGTAAGGGTTTTGGGCGTTGATGTTGATCAAGCTTTGTTGACCATTTTGCTGTGGTTGCTGGTTTTGACCCAAAGAGCCGCCAAACAAGCCCCCGCTAGCACCATTGTTCTGCGTGGCACCGGTGTTGGCGTTGTTGTTTCCAAACAAGCCTCCCGTCAGGGTGCCCAGAGTGGTGGCAGGCTTGCTTCCAAAAAGGCCGCCAGACGCGGTTGAGGTGTTATTGTTGTTGTTGTTGCCGAAAAGGCCACCCGAAGCCGTGTTATTGTTAGAATTTGCGTTGTTCAGGCCGAACAAACCACCCGATGTCCCCAGCGCCGCGTTTCCACCAAATAACCCTCCTGTGGCGGTGTTTCCGGCCGGCTTAGCGCCAAAGAGGCCGCCAGAAGCGTTATTTTGGGTCTGGCCAAATCCTGTGCTAGTGCCGGTGTTGCTGCCGCCAAACAAGCCACCGGTGGCTCCAGCTGGTTTAGCACCGAAGAGGCCGCCTGAAGAGTTTGTGTTGTTGTTGTTATTATTGGTGTTGTTGTTTGCGCCGAAAAGTCCACCAGACGTGTTGGTGTTATTGTTGTTGTTTGCGCCAAACAACCCGCCACCGCCGTTGTTGCTGGCTCCAAACATACCGCCACTGGTGTTGTTGTTGTTGGCACCGAACATGCCTCCGTTGTTGTTGGCCGTATTGTTGGCCGAGTTGTTGTTGGCTCCAAACATTCCGCCCGTGTTGTTGTTGGCACCAAAAGCCAGGTTGTTGGAGGTGTTGTTGGCACCAAAAATGCCGCCCGAGGCGGCGGGTTTGCCGAACGCTGAATTTCCACCAAACATGCTTCCCGATGTGCCGGAGTTGGCTGTGCCAAACGCATTGTTGGTGTTGTTTGCGCCGAACGCATTGGTGGTGTTATTGTTTGCACCAAACGCGCTATTGGTATTGTTGGAAGCACCAAACACGCTGCCGGTGTTGTTGGAAGCACCAAAGGGCGAGCCGGTATTGTTCGTTGCGCCGAAAGGCGAACTGTTGTTGTTCGCGCCAAAAGCCGACTGCGAGTTGTTGCCGAACGCCGATTGTGAGCTGCCGCCAAATGCTGGTTGAGCCTGTTGCGTGTTGCTGCCGAATGCCGACTGAGTGTTGGCGCCGAAACCGGAGCCGGTGTTGTTGGAGGCGCCGAAGGCCGAGCCAAAGCCAGACGCAGGTGGTTTAGCGGCGCCAAACGCAGATGTGGAGTTGTTGCCGAACGCAGAACCGAAGCCAGTGCCGGTGTTGCTGCTAGCGGCACCGAACGGCGACGTGGTGTTGCCGCCAAAGCCAGACGTGGCGGTGTTCGTGCCGAAAGCGGAGTTGTTGCTGCCGAAGCCAGACGAGGCGCCGTTGCTGCCAAAGGCCGAGGAGGTGTTGGCCCCAAAACCCGAAGTGGCGTTAGTGGCACCAAAGCCAGAGGCACCGGTGTTGGCACCAAAACCTCCCGCGGCAGTGCCGCCAAACGCCGAGTTGGTTGCTCCAAATCCACCGGTGGCACCCGTGCCGTAACGACGGCCGGACTCGTAGTCCTTGAGACGCAACTCCTCGAACGAATACTGCTGATACTCCGGCATGTTGGCCACACTCTGGTAGAAGTTGGTGGAAGTACCTTCTTTCTCCGTGAATGGCTCGAACGGCTTGGTAGCGGTACCGTTGTTGACGGAGGCGTCCGCCCCTCCAAACGGAGTCACCGAGTTGTTGGTGGGCGTGCCAAAAGACGCACCAAACGACTTGTTGGCGCCGCCGAAAACGCTGTTTCCAGTACTGCCAAAGCCGGTGGTGGCCGCGGCGCCAGTGTTGTTGCCGAAAGGCGACAGGGTGGTGTTGGTGGTGTTGCTGCCGAACACGTTGTTGTTGGTAGAGCCAAAGGCGGACAGGGCGTTGTTGTTGCCGAAAGCCGAAGTCGCCGTGTTTCCCGTGCTGCCAAACGCGCCGCCAGTGCTGCCAAAGCCGCTGTTGGTGTTAGCCCCTCCGAGAACATTGTTGTTGGTCTGGCCAAATGCGGAATTGGTGTTGGCCTGGCCAAAGGGAGAGGCAGAGGTGTTTCCTGTGCCCCCAAAAGGAGACGTGGAGGGCGCTGCGCCGGCTCCGCTAAAGCCTCCAAATCCGGAAGTGGTTCTTCCAAACATGGGTGAAGAAGAGATGTAGTTTTTGCTGATTTTTTTGGTGCGCCGGAAAGATGCAGTACGATCTCGGCATGGGTGTGGAGTAGCTTGCGCTGGATCCGATCGGTTGCTGGGACAGTGATCAATTCCGTTGCAGAAATCCTTTTGGTTGCTCGAACACAAGCTCCACGTTTTCTGTGTTGGGGAATCGGGTTGATGTTATGGGCTTATTGGGGTGCGCATCCAAAAGAGTTCCTGTGCAATCCAGACCTCAGCCTTGCTTCCTTGGCCTTTTGGGCTGTTCATATATTATTTGATAGGAAGTAGTTTTGTTTTCGAAAACATTGTTGATGAGCGGGTGTCGTATAAATTCTGAAAGGAAGTGGGCTTTTAAAAATATTATTGGTGAGTGGGTGTTTAATTGCTCAAGGTACCAGTTCTTCAGTTTCGCAATTTGGTAGAGGCGTGGTTATTCTCCACGAAAGTCGCAAAGTGATTTTAAAGGAGACAGCTTTTTCACTGCTACAAAATTTGCCACATAGAAAGCTTACAATAAATTGATTCTTCGCTAGTCAGGCAATCAGAAAGTTCCATAATATCTGTATCCGAAGGTGTGAGAGACCCCCATATCTCCACCATCACCTACAGCTGGCTCTTACTCACTAATGTTCATAACGTTCTTGACTCATACTACAATCGCCATATCTCTAATTTTTCGCCTGAACGTTGCCCCATTCTAATAAGAATCACTGCTCTGTCTTTTGTTTCTTGTTCAAGAGCGACAGGATGTCTCCACCGGCTCTCTTGGTGGCCTTTGCCTTCTTTGTAGTTTTCGCCTCAAACTTCTTCAAGTGCTCGGCCCTCTCTTTCGCCCCAAGCTTGCTCAATTCCTCGCGCTTCGCCTCGTACTCCTTATCGTCCGCTTTCTTGTCTTGGAGCCACTCCAACAACTTAATTTCCTCACCGTAGATTGAGTCGTCTTTACCCACCGGTGTCTCCAACACGATGGGTATGTTCTTGAGACGGACGTCGTTGGCGACAATGCGGAATGTCTCGAGCCCCAAGAACCCGTGGCCGAGGCTCTGGTGCAAGTCGCGGTTGGCGCCCACTGGGGCCTTGGAGTCGTTTAAGTGGATCGCACTCAAGTATTCCCAGCCTATAATCTGCTCAAACTTCTTCCAGAACGCGTCCCATTTCTCCTGGTCGCTGATGTCGTAGCCTGCAGCAAAGGTGTGACATGTGTCGATACAAACGCCCACCCGCGACTTGTCGTCCACTAGGTCTATCACATGGCGAATATCTTGCAAGTCCGAGCCAATCAAGTTTCCGTGGCCCGCCATGTTCTCGATGACGATCTTGACGAAGCTGGTTTCGCTGATGGCGCGGTTGATGTTCTTGGCCAACTGCTTCAATGCGGCCGTGTGGTCGCCGTCCAAACTGGACCCGGGGTGGAAGTTGTAGAGGCCTATGTCCAACTTTTCGCAGCGCTTCAAGTCGTCCAAAAACAGCCCGTACGCTTTTTGCTCCTTCTCGTGGTCGGGGTTGGCCAAGTTGATGAAGTACGATCCGTGCGGCAAGATATCGGTGCGAGGGTTGTAGCCGTACTTTTCGCAGAGCCGCTTGAACTCCACGGCCTCTTCCTCCTTGATATCAGGCGAAACCCACTTCCGTGGAGATTTGAGAAAAAGCGCAAATGAGTTGGCGCCAATATCCATGGCGTTGGTGACCGCCTTACTGATACCGCCTGCCATCGCCACATGTGCGCCGAACTTGAATTGGCATTCCACACGGGGGTACTTGAAGATCGGCTCGACGGACTTTACCGTTTTGGCTACGGCTTTTTTTCTGACGTTAGTGGTGGCGGTGGAAAGCGAGAGAGCTACTTACGGCATGGTGTAGGTGAGTGAGATGATGTAGTGCGCACAGATATGGATGAGATAGCGAGTGACGGTGAAAATTAAAGGGTTGCACTGGTCAACCAACGAGTGGGAATAGCGGAAGCAGAGGCATATAGTGTATCGGTAGTGGTCTGCGGCAATGCTACACAGCTTTGGGAATGGTTTCGTAATTTATGCTTAGTATAGGAGCGCTACCAGGTGTACTTGCTTAATGTGGGGAAGCAGCGAAATCGAGAAAGCATTCCTGCCACGCAATTATGGGTGGAGTAGAAGGCATGCGGTCTGTCGGTCCAAATCACCGACATTCCTATTTCGTACGACCACTTCTACCCAAACTAGGTCGCCTTTAATATGTCCGACCCACACTTCACACCAATTCATCTGGATTGATTGAGCCACCTGGAAATACAGCGGACACTTTATAACCAGAAGCCGCTAATTATCGGCAGAAACATTCATAAACCACCGCTCACGTGGTAATCTCCGGTCATCTCCAGTGGACGGGGATCATCCTCAGTCATACTCGGGATTCATGTTTAGTGGTTGGAATAGTTATTGTCAGTGGAAAACCATTGTCAGTGTAATATTCGATGGTCGTCAGTGTAATCCTCGACAGTCCTCTCAACCATCTTCGATGGTCACCTACACCCATTTTCGTAGTAATCTACACCCATTTTGATAGTTGTCTTTGATAGTCATCTTTGATAGTCCTCTTTGATAGTCATCTTTGATAGTCCTCTTTGATAGTCATCGTCGATAGTCACCTTTGTTAGTCATCTTTGAGCCTCATCTTCAGTACAATTATCCAAGTTTCAATTTTGGTAATCTTCGGGTCTCATCTTCGGTAGTTATTTCCGACTCTCATCTCTAGTAATCTCCGAGTCTCCCCTTCAGTAATATCATCCGAGTAGTATCTTCAAGTCTCACTTCAATAGTAATTTCAAGTAGTAATATTCTAGTCATTTCCAGCAATCTCCGAGTCTCACCTTCAGTAGTAACCTCCGAGTATCTTTCGTGATTCCCCCAAGTCTCATTTACATCAGTAACAAGTCGCACCTTCAGTAGTATTTAACAGTATTAATCTCCAAGTCTCACCTTCGGGAGTATTTTCTGATTAGTTTTCTTCGACTCTCATCTTCAGCGGTTCTCCCAAGTCTACAGTGGTAATCCGAGTCTCATCTTCAGTGGCAATCCCCGCATCTCATTACAGTAATCTCCAGGTCATCTAATCAAGCCTCGCCTTCAGTAATCTACAAGTCCTATCCTAGTCGTCACGCTTGGTGCAAGTTTCGACGGTGCGTCAGCATTTGCCCTATTAGTATATAGGGTTTTGCCCTTGTTGGTACGTCGTGTTCGCGTGGTTGGCGGTGCAGTGACACCAAGTGTGTGCTCAGCAACTCACGCACCCACATTGTGCATCAACCATGGAGGCAAACGCCACCGCGGCCACCTCCACTCGCGCCGCACTCCCGGCCGGCGCCGCGCTAGGCCATGAACTCTTTGGGCAGCGGCGCGCGCAGCGCGGGCAACACCGTGGCGTTGTCGCTGAAGCGCTCCGCGCGCTTGCGGGCCTTGGCACTGCGGCCGGCGCCCGGCGCGCCCGGGGCCGCGTCGTGCGGCACATACACGTCGAGCCCAAAGTGCGCGCGCTGGGCCGGGTCGAGGTACGCCATGGCCACCAACAAGGTGTAGTAGGCGTCGTTGGCGGCGTTGTGGAGATTCAGGTGCGGGATCTGGACCGTGCGGAGAAGGCCGCGCAACAGCCCGCCCGTCTGGCGCGAGAGGCGGTGCACCTTTTCCGTGTCGACCGTCTCGATGCCGCGCACCTCCATCACGCCGTGGCGCGCGAGCCACTCAATGTCGCCGCCCACGTTGTGGCCCACCAACACGCCCGTGCGCTGGTTAAGGTAGTAGCCCAAGATCTCGCTCAACCAGCCGCGCAGCTCCGCGCCCAGCATCTCGTACAGCACGCCGCCGTTGAACCGCATCTTGTTGTTGGGCACGTACCGCCCGTTGTTCATGCTCTTGTTTTCCTTGACCAAGATGTGCGCGGTGCGGATGCGCGGCACCATCAGCGCCCACTGGTCGCGCGGGTCGTACACCGCGAGCCCGATCTCGGTGATTTTGTTTGGGTTCTGCTCCCACGCCTCCACGTCGATGGCCACGAGCGGGAACGGCCGGAGGTACACGAGCTCCATCCAGTGCCGGAGCCGCGCCACCTTGTGCGCGTCGCCGAGCTGGAACTGCGTGTGGGTGAAGTAGTGTTCGAGGCTGCGCCGGAGCTCTGCCTGGATGCTCATGAGGGGAAGGCGGACCATGATAGTGGTGCGCGGTGTGTAGGATGCGATGGCTCTGCGGCCTGCACCGGTCTGGCGCAGCATTGGCCTGGCCGGCTGGGCAGCGCGCGCTATCCGAGGCGCCGCAGGCCGCTTCGGGGTGCCGCAGGCCGCTTCGGGGTGCCGCCCGAGCTTGCGCAAATGTCTTTGGTGCGCTCAAATGGTCGCGGTGGGTATGATTGAGGTGGGTATTGTCGAGGTGGGGTATGATCGAGGTGGGGTATGGTAGTGAGTCGTATGGTAGCGACGTATGGTAGTGAATTGTATGGTAGTGAGTCGTTTGGTAGTAAGTCGTTTGGTAGTGTGTGGTAGGTGTGGTATGGTAGTTGTGGTATGGTAGTTGTGGTATGGTAGTTGTGGTATGGTAGTTGTGGTATGGTAGTTGTGGTATGTTAGTTCGTGGTAGATGTGGTATGGTAGTATGTGATAGGAGTGGTATGGTAGTTTGTGGTATGATAGTTGTGGTAATAGTGGTGTGGTGTGATATATGTGGTATGGTAGTACTGTGGTGCGGTCTTACGATTGCTGGCCTCGGGTAGATGGGGTGCCATGGGTGCGAGGTGCAGAGAATGGGGCGAGGCGCATGGGGAGCTGGGTCACTGCGGAGAAGCTTCAACGGTTTGCAATAATGCGCTCAGGATGACACTCGGGGTGCTTCATCAAGCTGTTGTTAGAGGACCCAAACTTAAACAGATAGAATGAGCGTTCATCAAACTTGCTATTTCAGCGAGAATGCCTCGGGTGCAAACGTATCTACTATACCATTGGGTCTTTAGACTAAAAGGACTCAGTCCTGAAAGGACAAGTAATAGGGCAACACTCATTAGCTCGAAGACATAGGGCAACACTCATTATCTCGAAGAGTTATCTAAATGCCCCGCTCAGCTTTATTGAAGTGTGGCTCACCTTCATGGAAAGCATCGAGGTCAAGGGTGCAATCGACTGCGATCTTTTGGCTGATGCGACCTTTTGGAGTTTGATGCGACCTTTTGGAGTTTGATGCGAGCTTTTACGGTTCCAATGGAAGCGAAACGGCCGATCTTGAAGTGGACAGCGAATATCTCACTAAGAGTTCACAGCAGTGTAGGCGCAAAGTCTTAATCAAGCCTCGGCCCCGCTCTTCTGCCACAGATCTACTCTCAACGCGGTGTAATTGCATCAAATGCGTGATAACAGGATAATTTACCTGTAAGCTGTGAATGCGCGGGCACTGGGCACGAGTTTTGTGGTTAACACTTTATGAGTCCAATGCCTTTCAATTCTTCGCCGCTCGTGCATCTCCTTCCCAGTTCTCTTAGCTCTCGGCTCTCTTAGCTCCTCGGCTCTTCCTCTACCACCCTCTTCCACGATCCAGTCTTCCCCTGCAGCTTTTCTACTGCTGCGGTTTCTCTGATTTCTTGTCACTTGCTTAGACTCATCTCAACAACAGGGTCCAATCTCGTTAGCGGTTCCCGGATAATCCGCTACCCCGGAGTTCGGCCAATCTCACCCGACTTGCCACGGCCTTTTCTCTGCCCTTTTAAGGTCTTTTTACTCGGCTCCTCAGCCCTTTCCTCCCCTACCCTCTATCTCATCCTACCCTCTGTCTCATCCTACTCTCTGTCTCATCCTACTCTTTATCTCATCCTGCGCGTACCCACAGCTCTCCACTCTGCCTGCGCATACCCACAACTCTACAATCCTGCGCACTTCCTAGCCACCTTCACCATGTCTCTCGATATCCTAGGGACTCAGCCTCTGCCCGAGGCCATTGAGTCATGCCTCGATTCCTACCACCCGACAAAACCCGCCCACCACCTACTATTGGTCACCGCGTTGCTCAAGTACACCGTGCCGCAGGCGTACTTGCACTTGCCTAGCAAAACCAAAGATTCCGTCGCCTCGGCCTTCCGCTCGGCTGTGGGCCTCGGCAACCTCATCGCCAAAATCGCGTCCTTGTCTTCCGCCCCAGACTCGCCCGGATTGGCGCCGCTCCTCAACTGCCATCTCCTGCTCCTACACAAGGTGCTAGCTCCCCAACTGACGCTCTGCATGTGCCGCACGGCGCTCGAGCTCAAGGAAATCGACCGTCTCTTGTTCCGCGGAAAGTGCTACTCGGTGGTGCGTGAAGCAGACCTCAAGCACCACGGCCTCGAGATTCCGCCGCTCCTCACGTCTATGGCCGCGTACACTGCGTTTTTGTGTCGCGAGCTCGGCTATCTCCAGCGCCTGGTCGATGTCAAGGCATCCAACGGCCTCATCCTCTCGCTTTTCTCCTTGAGCGGCGAGCTGGCGCTGCTTTTTTTCCACTCGGTGTTCCAGCGCGACAACGTGGCTCTCCTCCGCACCGCAGTGGGTGCCATGCGCCGCTTCGAACGCAAAATGGTGCTTACCAAGTTCTTCGACTTTGTGGCCACCCGTTTTTGGAACCGCGGCGTGGCCCTGCTAGACTCGCTAGCTGCTGTCTACGTGTTGACCAACGCCTACTTGGACAACTCCGTATGGGACATTCTAATGCTCAACCCCATTCTTTCGCGCTACAGCTACTCGCTCAACCACTTGGCTGCACTCTCGGCTCACTCGGGCCTCTCGGCTGCAGACTATGAGCGCTTGGTTCTCGGCCTGTTGGCCTCGTGGGGAAGCTCCGGCTTGATTTCCCAGGAGCCGGTGGTGCGCCAGGAAAATCGCACCCACTTGCTCATCTGCTTGTGTGGCCAGCTCGCGCCGGAAGCAGTGAAGAGCATGGTCAACCACCAAGACTTTGTCTCGGCCATTTCCAACCGGCTCTCGTCGCTCTCCGATAGGGTCAAGTTTCTCGGCGTGTATTTTGCTGACTCGGTGTGCAAAATGGCCGGCGAGCCCCAGATTTTTGACATGGAGATCCCCGCAGATCTCGTGTTGCCGGACGCCAGACTAACTGCAGCCGACGTTATACTCAATGAAGAAGATGCATGGGACATCTTGGCCTCTCCTCAAGTAGTGGAACCGCCATCGCACGACGTGGTTCAGCTTGAACACGCGTTGCGGCCTGTTTCGATCGCCGATGATAACATGAGCGATGAAGAAGACGATCCCACCCTTAACACAGCAAAGCCTGTCTTGGCGCCAATCTACGTAAGAGACATTTTGGCCTACCTCACAAGCGACTCTTCCAAGGACAACCAGGCCTACGAGAAACAGAAGATTGCTTTGCAAACCGCCCCCACTCTTCTCCGCCAGAAACTGCACTTTGGTACGGAGGTGGCCTTCTTTGCCGAGGAACTCATGTCTATGCTAGTGGCGCTTCCCAACCAGTACGATGAACCTGGTTTTGAGGCACAACGGCTTAACGCGATGATTGCGGTAGTAGTCAGTTACCCCAAGATTACAACGCATACCTGTCATCTTCTATTGACGGGAGACTACTCGCTCCAGCAGCGCATATGTCTATTGTCGTGCATGTCTTTGGCGGCGAGGGAACTTCGAGGCTTTGAGGACGAATCTGTGCGAAAAGCTTTCAAGCAAACCAATTTTCCAACAAAACAGCTCCCTGAAAAGTTGCACCGCCAGTATTTGGCAGCGGACACCTCCGACTACGGCTACAACTCTATCGAAGCCTCGATTCAAAACCAGCTCATGAGCCAAGCTTCCGAAGATGCACGCGACCAGATTCACGGGGGAAAAATCTTGCGCATTTCTCTGGCCTTGACAAAAAAAACCGGTGAGATTTCCCAGCCGGGAAACATATCCCACGAGGCGCTAGTTCAGTTCCGCAAAACGGTGGGGACCTCCTTCTTCTTCCCGCTCGTGGCTGTTTGGTACGAGAGTGGCGGGATCAATATTGGCCCCTATACCCCTGTTCTCGTGGCCCACTTCGTTCGGACGCTTTCGATAATTTTACACGCAGCATACCCTGCTGCCGTAAACTTTCATGATATGGTGGGCGAGTACATTGCTTTGGTGTGTCCGCTTTTAGAAAAGGTGACACCCAGCGAGTTGCAGCTCATAGAAAGCATTGTGACTGGTCTTCTTCTCATTGTCGACGTTTGCGACGGCCAATTTCTTATTCAAAATTACAACAATCAGTTGTCTGTGGTTGAAAGAACCGTGGCTGGATGGTGGGAAGAGCTAATTGAGGATAAGGTCAAGAGTTTGTGTGCGGGTCTTCTCCTAAAACTAGGCACTCTCCGGACTGACATGGAAAAGCTCATTCTCGACAACGTTAACCAGGGTTTCTTTTGAGGGTTTCTCCCCGGTGCCCACACTTGCGAGGAGCACCAAAAGTTCGAGGAGCTAAAGTGCACCATGTGAGTGATAGATTTGTTAGTGAAATACGATTACTGGGTACGTGGGTGCTGGCATTTGGACCGCCCCACGCGCGTGCACTTTACGCGCTGGTGCCTCTTCGTCACACTCGATATGTGGGATCTAAGACTAGGTTGATTATTTATATAATGGTGATAGCATGGTACACAACGAGTGTGGGGGCTAGCCGTGGGACCTAATTATTTTTAATCCTCGATGCAGTAGGTTCTCGATTGCCGACCAAGGTAGATACTACCATCTCGTCGAAGAAACAGCAGTATGTAACACAGGTGCGCAATCACAAGATTCCGAGCGCTCCCAATGCTACTAGGGGCACTATAGCCCAGTTAGAAGGATTGAAATGAGCCTCTGGCACAGCACCTGCACTAGAAGAGGACAGAGCCTTTGACAGAGTGGAAGAGGCGGAGGATCCGGAAGAAGAGCCCGACGCAGAGGTAGACGAAGATCCCGAAGTCGTAGTTTCGGCCCACGACCTTTGAGATCCCGTGAATCCCCACTGGTTGTAGGACTGTGAAGTTGATGCCGTCGCGGTTTTTGCTGACGTCTGCAGGGTGGTGTCAGTGGAATCAATCAAGATCGCAGTCACGGAAGTGCCAGTGTTTGTGGAGTCAGTGATGGAAGAGCCCTTATTGGTGGTGCTTGCCACGATCTCGGTACTTTTTGTCGTCGCGGAGGTTCCGGTGTTAGTTCCGGTGGTGGTTCCTGTGTTATTATTGTCAAAGCCCCCTAAGTTTATGGCGAGTGCCAACTGAATGAAAAACAGCATTGATGCAAGACGGAAGTAGGACACCATGGTATAAAAGAGGGACGCAGCTGGCGGAAGCGGAGATTCAAATGAAGGCGGATGGATGAGGAAAAAAATAAAACCAATGGGGTAAGGAATGTGAGAGTACTGGGTGGCCAAGCGGAGCCGTTGGTGTTAGATGATGAATCTGACTAGCATGTAAGATGCCT
Organism: Clavispora carvajalis; assembly: GCA_030581635.1. NCBI lineage: Eukaryota > Fungi > Ascomycota > Pichiomycetes > Serinales > Metschnikowiaceae > Clavispora > Clavispora carvajalis. Next base: position 20,522 of record JAKTTV010000008.1, on the reverse strand, counting down.
CCTGCAAATGCACGTGTACAGTTACGATACCTTCGAGGTGCGCATAGGCCACCAAATTTTACTGGTGGGTGCACTACATATTTCCCAACCGGGACAGGTGATGCACAAATCGTCATCACGCGTTGATGTCTGCGTCGAGAATTGGTATGGTGTGACGTGATTAGCGCGCCCTTGCGTATATACAGGCGCGGTGTCGCGGGGCTCGGGCCCCTTTATCTACGGCAAGAGTTTCCAGTACACTTCGACTATACAAGATCACAATAGAGCACGAAAATATCAATCCAACGAAACCCGGGCTCTTTTGGCTGCGCGCGCAGCAATTCCAAACCACTTCACCGCGCGGCCGACATCTTCATCTTCAACGGCCTCCCTGATGCCGGGCCACGTCTGTCCTGCATATCCCGTGCGGCGCCCCGATGCGAATACGATATGTCTGAACCATTCTCTCTGGAAGAGGCCCTTGTCATGGAGGAAATTCCGCTCAAAGTACTGGAGCAACTTGTTGTGGTGCTTGATCTCGAAGTGAAGCTTGATCTTCCGCCACCAGCTCAACTGGTCGCGGTCTTCGTGCTGCTGCTGTAACTCGTCGCTCCGCAAATCAAAGTCACGAGCCTCGGCGTGCAACCGCTCCAACTGCTTTCTGGTGTGACCGATCACCGTCCCCAAAGTAAAATTGGTGTGGTGTTCGGGCGCGATCATCATCATCCGCTTGTCGTGGCTGCACCGGAACGGAACCATGAGCTCGGGGAAGTACCACCTGCCGCGGGGGTAATAGTGGTTTTGTGAGATCTCAGACACGTAGGCGTCCAGGTCAAGATCTTCCAAGTACTCTTTCGCCGCATGGTGAGACACGGTCTTGTCGTACCAATCACGTGGAATAGTTTCCGTGAGCTCGTCGTAGTACTTTAGCAAATCCGCAGTGTAGTCCTCCAAGGAAAAGTCCGTCACTTCCTTCTCACTCAACTCTAACGCCACGCCCGCAAGGTACTTTGCTGCCAAATTGTGGTACACAAAACCCTTGTCGCCATAATGCGACATCCAGTGGAACGAGTCGTAGTTGGAGTGGTACTGGTAGATGGCGTCGCCCTTGCCCTGCTTGAATCCTAAGTCTGCAGAGGGAATGCCCAAATGCTCCAAAAACACCGTATAGTCAGAGCCTGAACCCAAGTTATGAATATTGTCATGACCTTCTTTCACAAAGTGGTCGTATAAGCTGCCAACGCCTTTCTCGGGGTATGGCAACCAAGCGGCAACTTTTCTCAAGACTTTATTCAACAACGGTGATGCACCCAAGCTCAAAAAGCGACCCACTACCGCAACGTCCATGTTTAAGTACGCAACAACTTTCTTCTGCAAATTGTGGGCGGCATATTCGCCGAATTCGGTCGATCCCAACAACCCGTACTCCTCGCCGTCATAACTCTGCAAGATGATGGTTCTCTTGAATTTGTAGCCTGACTGCTTCAACTGACCCAACGCACGCGCGATCTCGATCAAAACCGCGGACCCTGAATTTGGGTCGCCCGCCCCGCCCTTGATCCACGCGTCTCTGTGGTTTCCGATTATGATCACCTCATCTGTTCTTTCGCCCTCAATTTCACCGTACACGTTCCATAAAGGCGTAATGTTGAAAGTCTGGTTGGAGAATAAGTTCAATTCCACTCCGGCACTGGGGCCAATGTGGTAGTCGTATCCCTCCACCTCGCCTCTCCACTCTTTGGGCGCCTTGAGCCCGTGTCCGCTCAACGCGGCCAAAATCGGTTTGACGTCACGGTAAGACACCGGGAGAACCGGGATTTTTGGAGTGCTCACGTGAGGGTCCTGTCTCTCGACATTACCCTTGGAGGCGTATCCAGGAGTAGTAGGGTCTCCTGGTGCAGATCCCACGCCACCCAAAAACTGCACGCTACCCCTTTGCACTGAGCTTTCCTGTCTCGCGGGCCCATGAGGGTACTCCTTAAAGCCGTTGGCTGCAGTAACGCCTCCGTCTTCGCTGGGATCAGTGTAGAGCAATACACCGGCCGCACCGTTGTCTTGAGCAAATTTCACCTTCAAGCCGCGGAAAATGTGGCCGTATCTGGCGATAGCGATTTTGCCCTTCACTTCGACCCCCCATTCCTTCAACTGAGCAAAGTCTTCGCTACTGCCATAGTTGACGTAAACGTATTCTGCCGTGACATTACCGTTGGCACCATACGCAACAAAAGTAGGAACCAAACCTTCACCTGAAGACGTGCTGTCCTCTGGAATTTCGTCCTCCACTAAAGGTGCTTCGTACACGACCTTTCCCGAGCTGTCCAAGAGGCTCAACGCGTGACTTTCGGGGTAACTGACATACACGTCGTAGGTGTCAATACTAGCCTTCAAACCGTATTCCTCAAACTTGTCTCTTGTCCATTGCACGAGTCCGAAGTTTGTTCCGGGCAAGTGAGCCTCGGAAGTATATCTCTCAGACCAATTTGCTGCCAAATTGATTTCTAGAGCATCAAAAACTGTCTGGAAGGGGTCTTGAGGTTGCTCCTTCTGGAAAAAACTTAATTGTCTGATAAAGAGAGGAGCAAGCAAAAGTCCCCATAACAAATACTTTGGGTTCGCTTTGGGCCGCGATTGCGATTGCGGCTGCACCGACCCAACTTTCTCGTCCATCTTGTCACTCAAAGCAGTTACTTTGCAAAACCAAAAATCACTAGGAGTGGCTCCATGTTCACGTATGCAGGATCATAAAACCCCACAGTTGGACGGCAGATGTGGCTCAGGAAAGCTTTTGCTATATTTTGCCGTTCTAGGAAGACAAAACTTTTTGCCTAATTTTTGATCGGTCAGTTTCTAGGGACTCAATTTTGCTCTTCTTCACAATATGGCCACAGAGAAATTGCTGAAAGATCTGGACTGTAAGACCTTCGCGGGGTAGAGCAACTCTCTTGTTCTGTTTTAGTATTCGCGTGAGACTAAGTGTTTTTTTCCGCTGGCGCTCTTTGCTGGGACATTTCGCAGACTAAGTTAAGGTATGATTTAGTAACATTATCTACAGAGTTCTATGGAAACAATTGGCATTTCTTTACGATCCCGTATCCTTCCATCTTCGTTGGGAACTTTATTTTATAAGCGATACAAAACTCGCGGAGGAAAGTGAATGCGCGATCCGTATCGAGTAAACCGAGCAAAGTTCTTGGTTGATGCGTCAGTCGCAGGTGACGACTTTTAACCTTCAGTTCATATTATACCACGCCACCAGTTCGATCTTTACTATGGTTTAGAGCGGTCAACATCGTCCACAAGTCCATATTCGACCATGTCATCAGTTTCAGCAGCAGACACTGGTAAAAGTACAAGCCCGCTCATTTGTCTCCGCCTTTCACTAGTATCGATCGGCGTTCCAGACATAGTAAATCGAAGTCGCATAAATAACGACCTCGCGATAACGACAAATCCGTACCCCTCGTAAATTTTCCGCACGATGCATAATCGATTTCAACGCAGGCGGATATCCCCAGATACAAAATCCTGTTCTTGGAGGAGGAAATGACTCCGAATACCAATTTCCAAGACTGCCAGTTTGTTATACATTTCAAATCCGACAAGGCAGTCACCCAAAAGCCTATCAAAAGAACCACGAAGTCGTTCAATGGATGTTTACCCTGCAAACGAAGAAAAATCAAGTGTGACGAAACAAAAGATGAATGCAGAAACTGCACTCGAAGCAATCTCGCCTGTACCTGGGGCGAGAGGAGGAAACGTCAACAGGCCAATAAGACGATCAAAGAGTCCACGGACGAAATCACTACATCCCTCGTTCTCCACAATTGCCCAGCCCAAGTTCGGTTGACGGATTCTGTCGATTCTGAAACGAGACTCCGAGTGCCGGAAGTCCCGTTATATGCTCATGTCAAACTAGATAGCTCCCTGCTTGACGTGTTATTCCTATCTCATTTCACAGACAGTTTCCTTCCCACCATTGCCCAACCACACTTCCACCACCCCCTTCCGCAAGAAAACCTTATCATATCTGCGGCAGAGAGCTCAGATACGCTTCGAGAGATATTCATTGCTTGCGGTGCTTCCTTGGCGGCGCTCGAAGATGTGAGCTGTAAATTGGTCGCCCGCGAGCGCTATACGAGAGCACTTGGCCAGTTTGTGTCGGCGATGAAAAACGGAAGCATCAATGGTGAGGAAGAATGGTTTCTCGTCGCAGTACAAGTACTCCAGACACTATGCCTTCGGGACTCTTTCTTTGGGTCCAACGCTACGCGATGTGCGTTCCACTTTCACGCGGCATACAAAGTGCTTGCGCATCGACTATTCAGCCAGCCTCACCACAGCGTGGAGGCATTCTCGCCTTTGCAAAAGCTCATGACAGAGAACTTCATCTTCAACTACTCCATCACCATATTTTTTTGCGAAAAAGTGCATATACAAAGGTACATACCCGACCCGTACCAGTTCTTTGCCCGGGCCAATGCTACGCTCAACCAAATGTCGCTCGCAGATGGAAGCCCCCGTATTAGCCGAGTTTCAATGTTGAGCTTCCAGATTGCGGCCAAGTGCTCCTGGCTGTGCCGCCTTGGGACATATCGTACTGACTCTGACCGTCGCTTGCAGTGTGAGCTTCTTCTGCTAGCAGAAACATTGCTTTTTTCTCTCGATTCTACTGATTACCACACTCATTCACATGAGGTGCAGAAAACCGTCTACATTGCAAAGGTGGTTCTCCGTACGTCCATGATTCTTCTCCGGAAAATGGTGTATCCCGCAACAAAAGCTGCCAGTTTGCAGGGAATCGTTACAGACATCGCGAGTGACATCATGCAATCATGCAATCAGAAGACTATATTCCCTATTTGGTCACTCATGATCGCCGCGAGCTCATCGCTCGATGATATGTGCAGGACTTTCTTCAAACGCCGATTGGAGCACTTGTTCAATATATCCAAATCCCAGATCGTCAGGTGTGTGCTACTGCATTTGGAGGGCCTTTGGGAGTTGTACAGTGATGACGAACCGTTTGAGTTGCTTTTCGACAGTAACGTATTGAGTGAGGTATGCACATGGGGCACATAAAAAGCAATTATCTCCCGCACGGCGTTTCCGCCATGCAAGTTTATCAGCACCGGAAGTTAATCTTTCATCGTCGAAACACCAATTTTCTTTTCTCCTGGTTCGGTCGACCTGCTCCCTTCCCCATACTCCCAATTTTGTTGCATTTGAGCAAGCCTAACGATGACTCCGGTCGAAAAGAAAGCTGACGACAGTTTTGCCGAGGATTACGCCCACCTGGTGAGCCTGAGGTCAAATGACGCCAAGGGTCTGTTCTTCGGACGATTCAACAAGAAAGTCTCGTTGCAGAACCCCGATTTGTCCCTCACTCAGAACTTCTTGGTCAATGAGGACTTGAAACCTTTGACGGATCCTAGCGACAGAACCTGGGAGTGGTATCACTTCATTTTCTTTTGGATTTCTGACTCCTATAACATCAATACATGGCAGATCGCAGGCACTGGCGTCGAGGCTGGTCTCAGTTGGTGGGAGGTATGGATATCGGTTATCTTGGGATACTCTTTTGTGGGGTTCTTTATTTTTCTCTCTCAAAGAATCGGTGCATACTACCACGTGAGTTTCCCGGTGGCTTGTCGGTCCAGTTTTGGTATTTTCGGCTCGATCTGGCCAGTACTCAACCGAGTGGTGATGGCGTGCGTCTGGTCGCTGGTCCAAGCTTGGATTGGAGGTCAATGTGTGCAGCTCATGCTCCAGGCAATATTCGGCCCAGACTTGAACACAAAAATCCCCAACGGGATGGAAAACTCGGGCACCACCTCATTCAAATTCTTGAGCTTCTTCCTCTTCAGCTTGTTCACTTTGCCTGCCATCTACTTGAAGCCTCAAAGCTTGCGTCACTTGTTTACTTTCAAAGCAGTGGTCTCGCCTGCGTGTGGTGTTGCCTTGTTGGTGTGGACCATTGTCAGAGCTGGAGGTATAGGTCCAGTTGTGCATCAAAAGACGTCCTTGACAGGTTCTGCCCATGCCTGGGCCTTCATCAAGTCCACAATGAATTGTATCGCCAACTTCTCCACTTTAGTTCTCAATGCGCCAGATTTCTCCAGATTGGCAAAAACGAGAAACTCATCATCCTGGACTCAGGCTATCTCCATTCCCTTGTCATTCTCGCTTACTGCCATCATTGGCATTTTGGTGTCTTCGGCATCGAAAGTGATGTTCAACGTGGCCTACTGGAGTCCTTTGGATGTTATGAACGAATATGTAACAAGTTTCACGAGTGGCGATAGAGCCGGCGTTTTTTTCATTGCTTTTGGTTTCACTGTGGCTCAGATCGGCACCAATATCTCCGCCAACTTCATCAGTGCCGGTACCGACATGACGGCATTGTTGCCCCAGTACATCAACATAAGAAGAGGAGGTTTCATAGCTGCGGCTGTTGCATTCGCCATCTGTCCATGGCATTTTTTCTCCACCTCGGCCAACTTCACAACTTATTTGTCTGCTTACGCCGTATTCTTGTCTGCCATCACCGGTGTCATTAGTGCGGACTATTTCTGGGTACGCAGAGGCTATATCAATGTGTGGCACTTGTACTCATTCAATCCTGAGCACAACTACTGCTACAACGCCTTTGGTATCAACTGGAGAGCGTATGTGGCGTACATTTGCGGAATTGCGCCCAACATTGTTGGCTTTGTCGGTGCCCTTGGTGTAACTGTTCCAAAGGGTGCTGAATACATTTATGACTTGAGTTTCCTCGCGGGTTACATTACCTCTTTCTTCGTGTATGCCTTTTTGTGTACCATTTGGCCTGTTAAGGGTGCTCCTGTCAGAGATATCCGTGAACGCGGTTGGTACGAGACTTACTTGGATGAGCAACCTGAGAGAGATTTTTCTGAGCTAGTCCTGAAAGATGTGGCGAAAAACCTGTATGTCCGAGTTCATGGTGGAGTCAAGCTTTTGTAGAGTGAATCTCTGCTTTTTCATATAGACATTGCATCATCATACTTATTGTATTTAGTTCTTCACTGTTTTATTAGTAATTTTAGTTTTTATTGGTGTTTGGGTTTAGCGTAATTGGCGTAGTGGGTATAGTTCGTGTGGCCCAGTCATTGGGGTGGTTATGGCTCGGCTTACCTTTTTGGGTAATCCGAACTGTCACACATAGAGCCGATAAGCGCCGCGCACGGTTCGTCCACATCTGGTAATCCGGAGTGTGCGCGCTATACCACAATATCTGCCGAGACGTATATAATCCCCCAATTCCCGACTCATCCAGACTTTATTATCCCCAATCATGACTACCCTAACCCAAAGTAAAACATCTGCTGTTATTTCCCTCTCCCCTCTGTTGAGCATCGCAGAGAACCGCTTGATTGACACGATCCACGAAACCGCACAACTTTTTGGAGCAAAAGGCGAATGGGGTGATGATGTCACCGAAACTGGTGTATGCCGTTTGGCGTTATCAGATGAAGACAAAGGTGTCAGAGACTGGTTTGTGAAAGAAGTCACGGATCTCGGGTGTCAGGTCAAAATTGATGACTTGGGAAATATTTTTGCAATCTATCCTGGTAAGAATGAAGGAAAGCCAACCGGCATTGGATCACACTTGGATACCCAGCCAACAGGAGGTAGATACGATGGTATTTACGGTGTCTTGAGTGGATTGGAAGTTTTGCGGACCATGAAAGACAACAACTATACCCCTAATTACCCAGTTTGTGTTGTTGACTGGATGAACGAAGAAGGTGCTAGATTTCCAATGAGCATGATGTCCTCTGCTGTGTGGGCTGGCGCAGCCGACAAAAATGAGATTTATAACATAAAGTCCGTCACTGATCAAACACCGGTAACTGTCTTAGAAGAGCTCAAGCGCATTGGCTACTTGGGGGATGTTCCTTGCAGCTACAAAGAAAACCCTCTTGCTGCGCACTTCGAAATCCACATTGAGCAAGGTCCAATTCTAGAAGAGCAAAACAAAAAAATTGGTAGAGTGCAAGGCATTCAAGCGTTGAAATGGGTCGAAGTCACCTTGAAGGGAAAGGCCCAACACACCGGAACCACCCCGCTTAAATCCAGAAGCGATGCACTTCTTGCGTCTTCCAGGATTGTTGTCAAGGGAAACGAGATCGCCCACAAGTATGGTGGTTTGTTTAGTGTTGGAATCATGGAACTTGAGCCTGCTGTGGTCAACGTAATTCCCGAGCAGGTGCGCTTTGTGATGGACTTAAGACACCATTTTGACGACAAGATTGAACAAATCTATGATGAGCTCAAGCGGGCAATGAGCGAAATCGTAGCGGGCTCTGGAGTCAAATTAAGTTATGAAATGAAGGAAACTGTGAACCAGGCGGCTGTGCATTTCGACAAAACTTGCATGAAGTGCATCAAGGAAGCTTCTGACGAGATTTTCGGCGAGGAACAATCCCTCGAAATAGTCAGCGGTGCTGGTCACGATAGTGGTCTTACTTCTTTACAAGTTCCAACGGCTATGATTTTTATTCCTTCTAGAGACGGCGTGTCTCACAATCCCGAGGAATACAGTACTCCGGAACAGGTTGCAGACGGTTTCAAGGTGTTGTTGCATGCAGTGTTGAAATATGATAGCATCAGAACTGAATGAGTGCAAAATCAGTAAATGACTGTCAAAGTTAATATGCGTTACGTTTAGATGCCCCAACTAAAAAGAAGTTCGGAATTATCAATAAAGGTTATCTAATAAGAATCATTATCCTGTGAACGGCCTGAACCGTCTTCCTTCTTCAAGCCTTACCGATTTACAGTCCAAGCCTTGGCCCTTTATGACTTTGGGCGCCTTTATATGCAAATCACTTCATTGGCTTATCTCCGCTTTCCCCTAATAATTCTGATAGATGATGACTAGAAGAGGATAGAGTGAGCGTAGTCACATAAAAAGAAAAAGTGAATTGGTTTCTTTTTACCTTCGAAAATTTTGGGCTGATCTTTAGCATTCAAGTAGTGAAATCATAATGTCAGCGATAGCGCCCGATAAGCGCTGTGCCGCGACATGTGTTTACTGGCCAGATCGAGTCAAGATTTGCACACCCTTGCTAGCATAATCTTTGAGCCGTATTGTAGCATGAAGTTCGTAAAATATTGCTATAAATGTGTAAACAAGGAGGCTCAGTACTTGTTATGAGGCCGACATTATTTGTTAACGATGAAAACATTTCAGCTGGAAGCAAGAGATATAGATCTCGCAGCCCAAACTAGCACCTTCAAGTCTGTTGATATTCTCTTTGTTTTTATGGGCGCCTTTGGTGTCTTCTTGATTACACCTGCTATTGGATTAATGTATGGTGGAATATTGAGACGCAAAAGCATGGTGCAGCTACTTTTCCAGACTTACATGATCACCAACTCTGTGATCATTGTGTGGTACTTGGTCGGGTACTCCTTGGGAAACTCTCCTTCTTCAACATCAAAGTTGATTGGGGATTTTAAACATGCGGCACTTCACAACGATCAGGCTTTGCCTTTGATTGATGGGGAAACAATTCCGTCCGCTATCAATTTCTGTTTTAACGTCTTTTTCCCCGTTGCAACGGTACAGATTTTTGTGGGTAGTATCGGTGAAAGAGGAAGATTTCTCCCCTCTCTCGTAGTTGGCGTTGTTTGGGTGATTGTTTGCTACTGTCCATTCGCTTATTGGGTTTGGAGTGCAAACGGGTGGTTATACAATTTGGGAGCATTGGATTTCGCTGGCGGAGGACCGGTTCATATTGCAAGTGGAATTGCCTCGCTATGCTACTCGTGGTACCTTGGACCTCGAGGCATACCAGGTAAGAGAATAGGTAAGGTTAATCATTACCGAGGTCATTCTTCCGTCTCTACTTTCATTGGTACCACTCTCATCTGGGCTGCTTGGTTCATGTTCAACTCTGCAACTTTGTTGTCCGTCAATGTGAGAACCTGCTACATCATGTTGAACACCATAATCGCCTCAGCTTTTGCATCTTGCACGTATGTCGCGTTGGACAAATACCTCACGGGTAAGTACTCTCTTCAAGCCGCTTGTGAAGGTGTCATTGTTGGTCTTGTAAATATCACCCCCTCTTGCGGCTTTTACTGGCCTTGGGCAGCTGCCGTCACATCTATCATAAATGCGCTCATCTGTCGCTCGGTTGCAGGCTTTAACGAATGGACAGGTATTGACGACTACAGCTTTTCTTTCGTCGTCCACGGCATCGGTGGAATCGTTGCTGGTACCTTAGTCGGTATCTTCGGAACCAAGACTGTGGCTTCATTCGATGGAGTCACAGAGATTGATGGTGGTTGGATCGACGGCAATTTCAGGCAGCTTGGATACCAAATTGCCGCGTGGGCAGCGATCCTTACGTGGACTGCCGTTTTCACGCTCATGATTTTATTCGTCATTGACCACATCCCAGGCTTGAAGTTGAGAGCAAGTGCTGAGGACGAAAAGCTAGGGATGGATTTGGTTGATTTGGCCGAAACTGTTGACGAGTTTGGTAACGATTACGATAAGCTTTTCGCCCTCTATCATGCCAAGTGCGGTGAGGCTGTGGTTTACGAGGGAGGCTTTGAAGCGCGTCAAAGCTTTTCAACAGAAGAAGCTAATTCTGTCACAGGGGTAAGTATTGTCAACTTGGAGAAGGCGTAGGATGAATTTGATTTTTATTTCTGGATAAGTTCCTCAGCATCACCAAATTTTATTCTTTAGACCTTGCGTGGTCGATAAGAATATTGCAGCCTGTGGTTTTATGATTGAAAGAAAAAAGCATCAGTCAATTTCTTTTCAAGACTCACGAAAGCATGTTTACAGGTCGGTGCAGTTTCAACTTACCAATACAAGAGCCGTCATTATCTCTGTTAGAGGTAATAATCTCCAGGGAATAGACACCAATTGGAGAAGTTCAGCTGCTGGTAGTAAGTACGCCCTCCAAAGTATGCACGAAAAAAAGTCTCTATGTTTACGCGAGGACCCGGCATTCAATCGCTTATCTTTGAACTTTCAACGTAAGAAAATTTTTGTAAACGCTATAATTCCGTCCTTCTTCCTCAGAAAAGCGCTGGCTCCGAATTCACAAGAAACTATGAACAAAGCTAATGAGTTGAAGTCTTTACTCAGAGTAGAACCGAGCCTACACATGCCTTTCGATTCCAATATACCAAAAATTCTCATGTTGACGGTAGAAAAGCATGATTGCACCCTGCAGGTGATATGCAGGTGAGATGACATCCAAACGGCATTATAGATCGGTTCGGTCTAAGGGATCGGTACTGCGGATTATAGGAAAGTGTTGTTTGCACAGTCTTCTATAAATCCTGCTGGTAGCAAAATAAAGTGGAGATTTAAAGAGGGGTCGAATGAAATAAATTAGTAGCTATTCCTTTCAAATACGTTATTTCGTTGTAGACCGAATGGAGTTTTTCGCGCCATCTTGTGATGCGGGAAGGCACATGACGCATCTCATTGCCGTGCATCTTACTTGGCAGATTCTTCTTTGTTAAAGTCGCTTCTTCTTCAGGCTTTGAAGCTATTTGCGCTGGAAGTTCTTTGAGAATAGGAAAATGCTGTCACTCAAGAGCCCGGAGGCCGAGTCAAATGAGCCTGCCAAGGTTGAGCAATTGGATTGTGAAAGTGACTCCACTCAACAAACCATTGAATACAAAGAGGTCGAAGCCAACAATTTCATTGATAAGATCGGTCTAAGGTTCAATGCAGAAATTAGAGGCATCGAACGTGTCCCTGAGGATCAGAGAGAAGATGGCAACTGGTTGAACTCGTTGACTGTCTTTCTCTCTCCCAACTTTACTGTTTCCGTTTTGAGTACTGGTGTTTTGGCTACAACCTATTATTCTCTTGATTTTACGACTGCAATCTTGTGCATTGTTTTCATGAGCATCATTGGTTCCGTCCCTGTTGGTCTTTACTCCATATTTGGAGCCAAATTTGGTCTTCGTCAGCAGATTCTTTCCAGATACTTTACTGGAAACATCATGGGCCGTGTGTTCGCATTTTTCAATGTGGTTTCTTGTATCGGGTGGAACGCGGTTAACGTTATTCCCTCGGTTCAAATGTTGGTTTCATTGGGTCCTTTGCCTCCTTGGGTTGGATGTTTGATTTTTGTCATTTGCACTTGCACCTTGGCACTTTTTGGCTACAAGACCGTTCACCTTTATGAGCGGTATTCTTGGATTCCAAACCTCATTATTTATTTTGTTCTCATTGCTCGTTTTAGCATGGCTAAAAAGTTCACTTGGGGTAAAATGGAAAAAGGCACTACCGAAGCTGGTAATGTTTTGTCATTCATTAGTTCTGTTTTCGGTCTCACTGCAGGTTGGTCTCCTTCCGCAGCCGACTACTTTGTCTATATGCCAAGTAAGACCAACCCATGGAAGATTTTCTTCTGTATGGTCGTCGGTTTGAGTTTTCCAGCAATTTTCACTATGATTCTAGGTGCCGCAATTGGAACTGCTACCGCTGATCCTAGTTGGAATTCTGCATATGAGGAAAACTCCATTGGCGGTCTTGTGGGTGAAGCTTTGATTCATGACAGTCTACATGGATTCGGTAAGTTCTGTGTTGTCATTTTGTCTTTTTCCACAATTTCAAGTAATTTGCCGGGCTCTTATTCCTTAACATTGGCTACTCAAGCCATTTGGTCGCCATTGGCAAAATTTCCAAGATTGGGTTGGTGCTTGATCGGTAATTTCATCTCCCTCGCCATTTGCATCCCTGCTTACTATGTGTTCGCAGAGGCCATGTCTAACTTTTTGAGTATCATCAGTTACAATGTCTCCATTTACATCGGTATTTCACTTGCTGAACATTTCCTATTCAGAAAAGGTTTCAAGGGATACCATGTTGAGAATTTCAATGACCGTTCTGAGTTGCCATTTGGCGTTGCCGGTGTCGTTGGGTTTGCTTTTGGAGTCGCCTCCACTATTCTTTGCATGAACCAAACATGGTACCAAGGTATCATCGCTCGTAAATTTGGCTCCTCTGGTGGTGACATTTCCTTCGAACTTAACATCATCTTTTCGATTGTGGGATATGCTTGTGTCAGACCACTTGAGCTCAAGTACTGGGGTCGTTGAACAATAATGCTTTTTGTAATTAGGGTAATATATTTAATGTGACGAATTGTTGGGAAACACTTTTCAGTCATTGCTCTCGCGTTGCGATTTAGGTTCTTTCCACTCCATTAATTTGTCCGCGGCTGAACCTCGCGATAACATTGCATCTCTAGCTTATTGCAAGTATAATAAGGAGGCAGAAAGGGCTACTAGTTGACGGACGTCCTATCTTTATGAACGGTCTTATTATAAAGAGAATATGAACTTTAGTGTGGTCATGGTGGGATTTCGAAGTATTTTTAGTAGCCTTTTTTTTGACTAGATTTGGAGACAGAGATTCATCGACTACTGAAGTTTCAAATCTCGAGTTCTATTTCAATCGTCAAGAATTGCATTTTCCTACTCGATCACTGCCAAATCGTGATCGATATGAAATATAGGGCACGATTAGTTCGCATACAAAATGTGAAGTTTAGCGTCGGAATATGACTGTGTGACTTGATAACACTGACCGAGAAGCTGTCCCTTCAGAGTACTATATGACGCCAAATATCGTTTGTAATTACCGCGTGTATCACTATTACGAACAAGAAGCAGGAGCTCCCGTATCAAAGCATTCTAAGCTGCAGTAGTGCACTACAGCTTCTGGTAACTATTTGGAATAATTAAATGCTCATTATGAGCAATTTTGACACACGTCAAAATACATGATTTGATATAAATATCCACTCTATTACTCGTTCACGAAGCCAATCACAAAAAAACTTTTTTCATTCCAGTCACATACAAGGGCCTTGACTGCATTGCACAAAGTTCCTCAGATGTGTACATGGATCAATCGCAGGCAGCGATTCCTAGGGCTAGAAAAACCTATTACGATAAAGTAACGGTGTATTTCTCTGTTGCTACAACATTTTTCGCATTCACTAAGAACACAGGGTTTCGAATTGTCGATAAAAGGCACTCCAAAGATGACACATCTTTTGTGGAAAGTTTGGTGTTTATTATCACCGTTTACTGTTGGCTCCTCGGATACAGGCAAACACTTACAATACTTGTGGATCTCTTTTCATTTCCCGAAAGCATAGGGAATACAATTTTCGCCTCTTTTTCCTCGAGCTTCCTCTTGTGTTATTGCTTTGTTCCCCATTTCTGGTATCGCGGTTGTATGGGTTTTGACTCTCCGCCATTGGCTATCAGAGCGGGAATTATGTCAACCGCGCTCATTCCCTTCATATTTTCAGTCTCAGGAAAATAAAGCCTTATACCTTTTGTGACAGGAATCGGATATGAGAAGCTAAATTGATTCCATCAATTTGCCTCTATACTTTTCTTAGTGCTTGCGCTCGTGCACACTATCACATTCATTTATCAAAACTATTTTGAGGGAGGGGCTTCAAACCTCGCATTAACATTCAAAGATGAGGCGTACTGGTCTGGTATTGCCCCACTAATATTTTTTATTCTTCTCTGCACCAGCTTCAAGAGGCGAATCAGGTCACTTATGTATGAGATGTCTCTTCACCTTCATTGGATTTTGGGATGTGGCTTTATTGCATCTCTCACTTATCACATCTATGACGAACTAGACATGCAAGACTACATGTGGGCTACGCTAGCGATATGGCTATCACAGTGGGCATGTCAAGTAGTTACCTATGGACTCACCAAAACGCGATCTGCAACCCTAAAAAAATTGTCTGAACACATGTTCGAGATCATAATCGATGATACCCAAGGTTTGCAATGGAGGCCTGGTCAACATTGCTTCCTTCGCTTCCCTTCGTTGAGGGTAATCGACAACCATTCTTTTTCCTTTGCAACTATAAAAGAGGATGAACATATGAAATTTTTCATCGTTCTGCGGGGCGGCATGACGAAAAAGCTTTAGTCACTCCTAAGCCAACCGGAACTCGAGTCGAAAGTTTGGGTGGATGGTCCCTATGGAGGAACTAGCAGAAATTCCTTCAAATTCTACCGTGTAATCTTAGTAGCAACTGGAGGTGGAATCTCCTCTACTTTACCATATTTGAAACAAATTGCCTTTGACCCACATAACACGCAGAAGGTTGACTTATTCTGGATTATCAGAGATGCTGATGATACTCTCACATCTCGCAAATTCAGCGGGTAAACGAATAAGCATTTGTAATTTCGTGGTCAATGGAAAGACCAAATATGATTCCTGGCAAAAGAAGGCGCAGCACTCTTTTATTTCGGCTTTCTACGAAAGGCCGGACGCCGATCATTTAGTTCGGTCTTTGGAAGTCACGTTACTTCGGAGAAACTTGATTGTTAGTTGCGGCAGCCGGAGTATAAGAGGAGCGATCAATCTTGTTGCCAGTGACTTGCAGGCCAACATCATAAGTGGCAGCGGTGTAGGCCTTTAAGGCCTTCTAATGATGTATAAGCCCGCAGAGAAATCTTGGTTGATCTGGAGGCAAATCTTTCAATTTTAGGCGATAAATTCTGTTGTCCCTATGTGCCCACGTATTTGGACTTAAGTTAGAATTTCCTGTACGTATTATAATTACCCTACTAATCTAGGCAAACAATTTAAGATTATGTCGGACGAAGACCTTGAAAGGATGAATTCGCTGATATAGATTTCGGCTGAACTTATAACTTTCTTGAATTGATTTCTTAGCTCTATCCTCGAAACCGTTTCCCAAATAGGACTTCTCGGATATCTGAGGAAAGATACGGAATATATATATCTTTGTGGTGGTGGTGAGACTAATTCTTGAGTGCGACTTATGCGAGGCTAAAATTTCCCTTTCTGACCTCGGCAATGCAAGGTTGTATTTTCGACTTTATAATATAAAAAAGAAAACAGAGTACATAAGCTACACGTTACATCGCTCTACCTTGGTGAAACTGTCCAATTCTTTACCGTCTGTCGAAAAAATCCCTTCCAATCACTTTATCAGCAGCACTTACTCAAACCACCTTCATTTTTTTATGAAATGGCTCGTCTGAATGCGCGACAAGGAAGGATCTGGTCACTTCAAAATGATCAAGAAATAGCGTTGAAAAAAGTTTGGGCTTTACTTCTCAAGTCATTCGGATATCCTGTAAGACTCTCCCTGCAAGAAATTGAGCAAGGGGATCAACTTTGTGGCTCAGCCTTGGATATTCGGCCAAGCGAAAGAGTGGATCTGAATGTTTCAATGAAGCTTCCCCCCTGCCAAGAAACACCCCATCTTCCCGATTCACACATATCGATTTTGAGCAATATCAGGAACGTTTATTACATTCTTCAAACCGGGGGCTATGAAAGCAATGATATTTTCTCCGTATATCAACCGGATATACATGAATTATTAGCTAATTACTCGTCTGAAGACTTGCACAGAAGTTTATGGGCATTGGGAAGAAACGACAACTCTGACAATTATTTACTTCGCTTTTTGAGAATTTCAGAGTTCAATTACAAATTTGCATTGAGCTGGATAGCTCAAGTGCTTGAATGGAGACATAAAAAATATAAAGTTGAAGACCTTCTTTTTCAAGGAGACTCGCTGCTTTATTTTGGTCTGAGGGCCCAAAGGATGATTGATGTATTCCGCAGGAATGAATTTTATATCCGGGGAACCTCAAAATCAGGGTGTCCTCTTATTTTTTTTCAAGCTACTCAGCATAAACGCGGCAGATGCTCAGACTCAGATTTCGAGAAAGTCATACTTTTGTATATTGAGTGGGCAAGACTAGGTCTACTGGAATACCGGAGAGGAATTGATCAGTTTCACCTCGTCATCAATCTCACTGGATTCACTATGCGGTATGCCGATTTTCATGGAGTTAAGTTTGCCATCAAAGCGTTCCAAAAACAATTTCCAGACTCGATAGAGAGATTGCAGATACATAATGCCCCTAGGGTATTTAGCTTTATGTGGAAAATATTGGAACGTTGGATGAAGCCACATCTACGAGAAAGAATATTTTTCACAAAAAAGCCGGAGGAATTGATTGAATATATTGAGCCAAAATACATCCCTATCTCTCTCGGCGGGCTAGACTCCTATCCTTCTGTATTCATAGAACCTACTACTTTTAATTGCCAAAGGAGAACACCTGATGATACATTTTATGAGCTCATTAAAGAAAGAGACGAGCTAACTATCAAATTTATTGCATCCACGATTAAATGGATAGAGTCCACAACCAGCCAAGAGTCAAAAGAGTATTTGATACAAAAAATTTCGCTTGCGAAAGACAGAGCAATTAACTACATCAATTTGGACCCATATTTGCGAACTAGAGGTGTCCCTGATAGAAATGGAGAGATATCACTCATATCTTTTTAGAGTTCGCTCATGAAGACTTCGAATACTTCAGAGATTGCGACAATTCTTAATCAAATGGTCCTTTCAGTGGTCAGGTTTTCTCATTTGATACATTGTTTCTGATGGATGTAAAGGCTTCTTTGCTTTTATGAAATGTATTCCTTTTTCGAGCTCTCCGGTCATCAAAACTATTTTACAGTACTATCCATTCCGAGGCCCATCACACGGAAAACGGTTGCTTTCTGCAGCAATGGAGGCGCGAGATAATATTGGCATCAATTTGTCAAAACTTTGTATAAAACTAGCCATCTTAGGTAGACTTTCAAATAATTATCTCACGTGATGTTTTCGCCATAGGACGTAGGCAAATCTTTTAACTTAAAATTCTCAATCTTTTTGTGCACTTACAATGCACTGATGCTTCATCGCGGCCAATGGTTAGTTCAACGATCCAACACGCTTCAAATTGTTCAAAGGAGCAGTCATTTGAAGCTTTCGCTTTGTGTTATTTAGCATATTTGCCTTACAATTTATGCACTGAAGCAATCAGTAGTGGATGAAATTTCAAAAGGTTCCTTCATTAGTTGAAATGCCGTACCTACTTAACGTATACGTAAGCATCGCGTCGCCTTGACAAAGCTGCCTTTATCGTCAGCAAATATTGACTATAGAATTGGATTTCACCTTCTATTACAGGAGAAACTCAGCTCAGCTAGGATTTACTCGCCATGATAGATTATACTTTGTGTATACTATAAATGTTACCACTAAACATAAAGAATATCCTGCACTAATTCTAGAAAAGGTGTCGATGTCCTGGTTTGCAATTATCCTTCGACCTGCATATCGCTTGGCGATGTCACATCTGGCCAAAACTGACTCGACCTGTTGTTGACCGCAAGAAAAGAAAAACGCGGAAGCTAGTGCTTGTACTTTATAGTAGAAAACATGGAAGATCTGTGCACGAACAGTACACATCCGTTCGTTCTCATCTTAAAGCTTTCTGATTGTAGGACTTGTTAGTTTCAGAATTTACGACAAAACCATTCAGAAGGAATTTCGCAATTTCGCAATTTCGCACCGGTAGTGGAATACATGTGCAATTCTGAAAACTGTTGAATGATTTGAATTGCACTGACTGTCTGCAGTTCAAAGATCTGATGAGGGATTCTTAAGTTGAGATAATTCCGAGAATAGCAGAGAAAGCTGTTTTGTTCAAAGGAGTGAAATGCTTTGAAATACCGAGCTTGATATATAATTAAATTAGTGCTGGAACACTTTTACCGGATGTTACACAGTATCATGCGATTAAGTTGTAGCCACCTACTGCACACTAGTAAACAAATAGAAGGGAAATGTTCTTCGAGAGGCACAGATGCTTTGGCCTACAATTCAGGTAATCATTTCTGTTGCAGATCCTGAAAAATTTTTTGAGCGCAAAAGCGTATACTGCTTTCATTGTGCTTGGAATTGGCGGTGTAACTTGGGGACTACGGCTTTTCATCTGTCCTTAAAATGTAACTGAAAAGGTCATGGATCTGAGCCTACAGATGGCCAGTTAACACAGGTGGTCTTCAGTCTTTCAGGTGTCTTCTGAAATAAATGATTTTTTCGCAAATAATCTACCCCCTTCGATCCCTTTGAAACTCTTGCATGTTCTTGTGGAGCCCTTCTTTGTAATTTCCCTACGTTCTGTATGTAATGTGACCGGTTCACTTTCAGCCACAACACAGCTACATTGTCATAAAAATTGTCCTAATGTCTACTGTTCTTTGTGAAGGACATAGTCGCAATTCTTTTCTCGTTTTCGACTGTTTTAGACTAATTTCTGATTTTTGTGAAACTTTCTCTCTTTTTTAAAGAAAAGCAAGCGACATTATAGGACATTGTGAAGGGTTGTGAGGGAATGTTCGCACCTATCTTACACATTTCCACAAATGATGCAAAATAATATATATACATCGAGGTCCTTTTCGCTTTCATGGGACATGTACCAGGGTTCAAAAAGTGGTGTTAATGAGATTATCTGTAGCTTGACAACATTTCAGAAGCTTAACCTAACCATAAAAGATACTCAAAGAGTGCTGCTAGCTGGAAGCGAGGTTGAAGGTGGCTGTGGTTCTTGCGATGGTACTTGCGGTGGATTTCGGTGATAAGCACTAACCTTTTTCATAGCACCCTCTATACTTAGGCGAAGGATATGGGCCAGCTCAGCCTCCCATGCATCATTCTTTCTATTTTTTCGAGTAGCGGTTTTGGCGAACTCATCTGGCTGATCGGGTGAATAGTCGATTGTAAATCCCAGAAGAGTGAAACGGGAAAAATTCACTGAAGCAGAAAAATCAACACTAAAAAAGGAGCGATTTGGATCTTGATTTGTTTCCGTTTGGATTTGGTATCGGTTTCGTATACCATGTCATTTCTTTAAGGGTGAGTATTGTTCCTAAATCATGAAATCTTAAAAATTGTCAGCGTCATTAAAATCTATCAATACTTTCCCGCTTCAAGGAGGTCAGGCAAATAATGAAGCGACAGAAATTTCACAATCCAGTTTAAAATGCTGCTGTGATACATATTTGCAGCCAGGAGTTGGAGGACGATGAGCAGTCGGCAATATTCTATAGCTTTCTAGTATTCTATCCCATAACTGGCAGGCTCAAAGGCAGAACTTGTAAACAGTTGAGCTCCGTATTCAGCGGAATCTCGAACGTATTAGAAATGAAAAGAGGTAATCTCCTACAATTTATCTTGGTACTTATACTCAAGTATGGTTTGATTGTGCTTGTAGCAGATGTATTGCTGAACATTATGGTGTCTGTATTTATGGTGGATTAAAGAAGCTTAGCCAAAAAGCGGGTTTACGAGCTTAAGAGTATATCAAAAATCTTCCACTTATATAATTGCCAACAAATGAACACAAAGCAGATCATTGTGTTTTTGCGAATGGGTTTCATTCGTTATTAGCTCCAAAGTTTTGCGAGCTGTGCATCCTCTTTTGTACCTTAATTGCCAGTATGTTGTGACAAGTGAATTTATACATCAGTTTTTACATAGTACGCCTGTTTAAATTTACGCTGTCCCGGGATCCTATCTTCCAATCAAAATTTCTTGTATCTCATACCCTTAAAGTTCATTCTAAATGTATTGACTGATCTCTGACCTACATGGAGTCTC